>CM057813.1:78372291-78739791 GCA_030067965.1 Latrodectus elegans
AAGCGCTAAAAGCACTTCATCCTTCTGTTGAGGTGTATATGGATGGAGGCGTACGCAGTGGTACTGATATCTACAAAGCTATAGCCAGAGGAGCTAAGATGGTGTTCATAGGCAGACCTATAATATGGAGTCTAGCTCTATCTGTATATATACACATATTACTTTATTAATATGTTAATATCATACAATTAGGCGTAAACTGTTTTCATTGTATCGTGAAATGATGCCGTGTAAGGATATCCTAACACCAAAGGGCTGTCTTAAAGCATTTGAACAATCATTAATTATTGATTTTAAGAAAACATTTTCATAAAATTTCTCTCTTATTCATAATTCTTTAAAAAATCAGAAAATGTTTTTCAATAAAAGCTGTGTTTGTATCTGAGATCTTTTTAAAAAGACACAATTTTATCTTTTAATGTAATAATCCTATTATAACATATATGCGTTTTAGTAAGTGTATTTGTATATAACATCTTACATATTTCTGTAATTAACACTTATATTTTACATTTATTTGAAAAATATAATGAATAATTTTCGAAAATATCTGACATTACTGAATTCTCGCGAATGTTAATAAAATGTATGCAAAGATGGAGCAAAAGATAATATGACATTTAAGAATTTATGAAAAATTTATAATAATAATAACAATTACTAATTGCCGGCATTAAATTACCAAAAAGAAATTAATTAAGCAAAGAAGATGGAAGATTATTATGGAAGAGCTTAATGCTTACAATCTCTAAAACCTTCCATAATAATATAATTAAGCAATTGTTTTTTGTAATTTTTTTCTTCGAGGCTTTTTGAAAAGTATTAAGACAAAATTAAAAGTACCTAGAATGAATTTAATAACATAAAAATAGTTAATTTATAAAATGGTATACTACGTGATTCTGAGTTTCATGAAACAGTGTGTAGTTGCCATTAGAGTTAAATACTTGAACAGCTTAAATGCTCGATAAAAAACATTTCTTTAAGCAGTATAAACTACATTCTTTAAACAGTATAAACTACTTTGATTCATAATATTACATTAATATTATGAATCAAAGTAGTTTATACTATTTTTCTTCAGAACAGTATAAAGCGATACTTTCATATTTTCACAAATTTTAAATACAAATATCATGAAATATGCTATCATTTTTAATTACTACTCAAAATAGTATCAACTTTTATAAGAAAATATAGTTCTCATAGTTTTTTATTTTTGTTTTCCATTTCAAAATGAGATATAAAATCAAAAGAGTTATAGTTTATTAAAATTATAAGTGAGAATAATGTTTGGCATTCAAGAGTTTAATAAAATGCCTAAAAATATAAATGTTGGAAGCGATTATTGCCAACACTTTTCCATTTTCTCCATCTCCAAGACTCATCAAGGAATTTCCGTAAGCATTATTCTAATTCGTTTCTTTTAAGAATAAGAATCAAATTTTTAGTTAGATGGTTAGAAAATTTAAATTAATTTACTATTTAGTTATTCGGACACTCAATTTTTTATTTCTTATAATTATATAACCATGCTTTTGTATTACGTTGTTATGCTACCTTCCGCTATACTCAAATAAACTCAAATAAGGAAAGTAGCATTTTCGATAGTTATTAATTTTAATAAAATCTTGTATTAAATCAATTAAGATTTATGTCAAGTTAAAGTTAATTAGATTTAAAGTTAAGCACAGTGTAATAAAATTATGTAATTTTTTCAAAGACATTTGAACAAATCTTCAACTCTACTTAGAAAATTCCGCTCAACATTTGCAATGAAAGAAAAAGGTCAGTGACTTAATTAAAAATAATTACTTTTAGATGTTATAAATTCAGCTCTTAAAAATATACGTTTTTTTATTTATACTTTTTAATAAGTTTGGATAAGTTTGCATTATTGAATTTAAATTTAATTTTAATTTTTAAAAGAAAAATGTAATGGAATAGAATGTATCTTCACAACTAGAACCCAATATCATTTGTTTTCGTAGTATTTCTGAGAAGTTATTTAAGAAAACTTTTCTTTCTTCCGAATTTATCTTGTGCAATGCACTTTTTATATTCTGTGTGTGCCCCTCTTTATATTAGAACAAAAACTTCTTCATATCATAAATCCATCACATTTTGAACAACATAAAATGGGATTGTCTTAGAAAATGCAAAATACCGGAGAATTATCTTTAGTCACGTTTATTTTTGTATGCAAATATTCTACGTTTGATATATAACATTAGTCAAGACATAATTTTCTCTCCTCAATAATAAAAAAAAGAAGAAGAAACATGGCTTAAACTTATTTCAAAGTAGAGTCTTAATTTTAAAATTTACTTTTTCAATTTTATACAAGATCTACTTATGCACTATATCCTCTCAGATTTTATTTATTAAATTATAGATTGTAAATCAATGTCTCTGAGTTTACTAATAAATCAGACTCAGAGTATATATATATATATATATATATATATATATAGACAGGTAGGTTATATTTATAACTCCCACATTTTAATTTTTTCTAACAATTAATTCTATTGATTTATTCAAGCAATCATTTTTCTTTACTGAAGTTAAGTAAGATTTAGAGAGAGAGGGAGAGTATATATATATATTATATATATGTGTGTATATTAATTTATAATATATTCAAAACATCATTTACCTGCATTAATCTCCAAATTTTTTTATAAATTCTACATTAAATGAAATTCAGTCAATAACATTAAAATTTCTTTCTTAACTTTTTTCCTATTAATGACTATATTAAATATTATTATTTAAAAAAAAATTTTAAAAACTAATTTTAAAAGAAATTAAATATGTAATTAACTAAGCATTTTTCTCATGTACGATTATATTTTAATTTGGAGATTTATTTACTTTAAATGATGCTAAATTTTACACTTTTTAAAATATGTATAAAGGAATTTTAGCCAGTTTTCATTTTCAAATTTATCAAGAAGTCTCATTTATGAACCTATAAAGTGACATATATTACCCCTTTGAACTAGACTATTCCTATAATGAATTTTTTTATTTACCCCATAATTTTGAAAAAATATTTCAATTTTGATATATCTTATATTATATTGCTTCATTATTAATGCTATAAGAGCTTAGATTATCTGAAATTGAAACTGTTGTAAAAAAGATATTTGGAGCTCTTAACAGCAACATTTTTGCAAGACTTTACATCAACATTTTTCCGAACGATAACATCGACTTATTGATAATTTTAATGAAAATATGAGTCAATGTAGAAAACTAAGAGTTACAGAAAGTTATGGTTTTAATTTTCAAACTAATTTTTAAAATATGATATCGGGGAAGAATGCAGTTAGTTATACTAGTAACATTCTTTCTTGATATTATTACATTAAGTAAAATTTTAATTGGAATTATTCAGTGACTTGCTGAAACTTGAATTTAAAAATTTGGCTCGCATCAACATTTGAATTTGACAGTTTTGCATTAGGGATGTCTCATTCTTAAATGTTGAAATGAATTCCATGCTCAGACCTAATATAAAAAATCGAAAAGTAATCATATTTATAAAAAAGAAAAAAAGAAATGTAAAGAAATATTTTATTCTCCTATTCACAAATGTTTAATACTTTCTTTTAAATGTTTAATACTTTCTTTTTTTTTTAAATTAATGTGATTGGAAAAATCTTTATTTTTACCAACAGTATAAGATATAAGTTACTAAACTAAGCAATAGAAGTCTTCCGAGGGAAATGAAAAGAAAAGTATGCTTGAATAAAATACGATTACTTCAAATAAAAAAATAAACCCCGGTGAGAGAGAGAGATGCATAAATCTAATTAAGAAATTACCATCATCAATAAAATTTAATCAATATCACTAGATTTGGTATTTGCATACTTCTCATATTTTAAATATTTGAATTTTTTTGTTTCGTTAAAATGCAGTAAAAGTAATAAAATAATTAATTAAATTATCAAAATTATATAATCAAGACATTTAAAGATAAAAAAAAAATGTTTACTCAATTACTCTTAAACCAATTTCTTGTTTTTAAATTTTTGTTCCTTTCTTACAAACATCACTCACTTTACCATTTAAAATATCAACATTTGATCCTACATATAATTTATGCAATCAAAAATATAAATGTATATGAAATAAAATGTTAAGCGAAGTAGTTTTTAAAAGGACAGCTTCGTAAAAGTCCTCAAATCCCCTTCTTCAACCTTGGTATTAGGTGATCTATGCCTATGGTGAATGGAAATTCTAGTGTCCTAATGGAGCCTCTAGTATGTTTGGCGAGCTGTTAGAATATCGTATCTTACACCGTAACTCTGGCAATGCTTGTTGGACCTTATTATTTCCTGAGGTTTAAAGTACTGCCTCATGCAGATATAACCTCTCAGGTAGACCTGTCTTTACAAGATAAGAAAACCTAAAGTAAATCAAGAAAAGAAATTAGTGAAGTAAGTTGAAATGACTCCTTCGGTACCAGAGGTATACATTACCAAAAAGGCAAGGAAATAGTGAATCATATTGTAGGTGAATGTGATGCCATTACCCTCACTCCACTGACCATTATAAGTATTCTTAATACTATAGAATTACAACAGCTCCATAAAGAGCCTTTTCTACTTCATAAATAAATTAAAGACTCTGATATAGATGAAACTAAGTTATTTTGGTATTGGTACTTGGAACAAAATACTTTTAGCAGAGCTCTTTGACAGTAGAAATCATTTAAAAAGAATATTTTATTTTTTATGCGAAATATTTAGAAACGAAATTTTTTAACAACAAATATTGAAAAAAAATATTTTTATATCAAACTAAATTTTCCTTTTTAACAAAGAATCATTTAATTTGAGATATACGGTGTAAAAGAAAATTTAGCCTTTTTTAATTTATTTATTTTTTTAGGGATCAAGAGGGGTTTTAAGTATGTTATCTATGCTAAAAACGGAATTTAATGAAACTATGCTTTTGTCTGGTAAGTAAGTATCTTTGTGTGAAATGTAATGTACGCCTTAAAGATAAAAGTTTCACAAAAAATGTAGTATAGAAGAAATTTTTAAAATATTCACTGCCTATAATACATTTCTGATACTTAAAGTTTTAAAACTTTTATTAATATGTCACATGCTAATCATTTCTTATTAAATACCTCGCTCTATTTTGTATTGCAAAATTTATGAATAATATAAGCAAATATTAATTACTTTACAATAATTCTTTGAAATGTAGTGTAAAAGATTGAATTTTTTTTAGGAAAACAATTATCGCAATTAATTATAAATGAGAAATAATATTCGTTCTATATATATATATATATATATATATATATATATATATATATATATATATATATATATATATATATATATATATATATATATGCTTCAAATATTTTTATTATCCTACTTTAAAATAAGTTTAATATTTTTAATCTTTGCTGTTTCAAGCATACACTGTGGGACTTTTTCGAGTTGCATACTGTCATTCATCTATATAAATTTCTCGAATTAAATCTTCTAAACTTCCAAAAAATTCGTAACATTTTATTTAATACATAACTTTTCAACATGTCTATCGAGTTTACTGAGCCTCTAAAACTTAGCATTCACTAGCAAAAAAATCCCGTTTTTGTAATCTGAAATGTATACATTGAGAATTTGACTAATTTAAAATACATTATTTGGTTTCAAATAACATCAATAGTAAGAGTTCTGTATCTAAACTATTTAATTCATAGTTTTAAATATATTTTGTGTGAATGATAGAATAATATTTTATTATCTCATAAATTTATAATTCCAATTAAAATCTTTTCCTTTACATTTTTAGGGAGTACTAATATTTATTGATAAATTTTTAATGTTTATAAATGAATATCATTGTATATTTTCGGAAATCTGAAAAAATAGTTTTGTAATCAAGAACGCTTACAGCTTTTGACATCAAATATCCTTTAAAGTTTCAAAAATATGACTTTATTTACTTACAAAGCCAAAACCCATTTTTGATGTGAAATTCTAAATTGGTCTTACATCAAAATATGACAAAAATAAATCAAAATCAATCTACAAAATATTTTTACTATAAGTGAGTGTATTATTGTATTTTTTATGAACAAATAATAAAGACAGGTTTAAAACTAATAATTATCTCCATTGCTTTATAGATAAGAGTTTGTTTTGTATCTGTTCATAAATACTGATTTCTATAATGAAAGTTTATTTGTATTTACATAAAATTTATCATGATCAATTTTCCTACTCTTGATCTTAAGTTTTGAGTTCACATTTAAGTTTAAATTTAAAGGCTAAGAAATGTGGAACTAATATCTTAGCTAGTATATTTTTATTTGATAATATTAGGGGTTATATATACTGCTCCTTATAATTTTATTTATATAAAAATCAGCATTTTTAAATGTCATTTTAAAATCAGTTTTATAAGCATATATATAAATAAATGTTGGTTTGCAAAATTATTTAATTGTTAAATGGGTTTATTATTTAGAAACAAATTACAATTTATTTTATTTCCATTTATTATAAATTATAAATGTCTAGTTTAATCGATTCCTGAACTATAATTAAAGTTTTTTGAACGCATATTACAGATATTAATATACCTTAAATCAGCATACTTGATAATTTATTTAACCTAGTACAGTATTACTTTGAAAATACAATATAATATGTTCATTCACAGTTAAGATTTAGTTCATTTTTGAAGGTATATGTTCCATTAATTAATTTATAAAATAGATTTTTTTATTTGTGGATGCATATTTTATTGCCCTTTTACTGTTAAAAATGATTTCATAATCATCCTCAAAGTAAATTCACGTATTTGCTGAGATTTTTAGAAGATAAATTTGAAAAAGTTTACTCAGAGAATTTTATTAGTATAGTTTTTAATTTTAAAAAGCTCTTCTTAACAATATTTATCCATTTATGTTGCTTCAAATGTCAATTATATGTCCACATAAAAATTTCACCAATATAAAATCCCATGTCACATTGCAAGCAACAAATATTTCTTATTAACTTTTATGTCACGATCAATTTATTTGATGTCTATAAACCTATAAAAAAATTTATAAAAATTTAATTTTTATAATAACATAATTCAATAAAATTCGACTCATAATTATTTCAAATTATTTAAAAAGCATGACAATTACAAATCAGTGTACAATAAATAAATAAGACAATAAAAACATTTAGTTTGAAACAAATACATATTAAAAATAAACAAACCAATTTAAATAAAATATGTAAGGTAAAAATAAAAAAATGTATATTAGCTTATAGGGAAATCATTTTCACATTTTAATACAAATATTGAAAAACCATCAACGAAAACTTATATTGTAATTGAACTTTCCGTAATCAACTTATTTCATAATTTTAGAATTCTTTGAAAAATGCTTCAGTTATTATGATTGATCGTTAATTTAAAAGAGAATATTTCATGAAAAAAGTTAATTAGTATTTTTTTACGCAGTCAATACAAATCCATCAACTATAGAAAGAGATACGGTTTTTCCGGTGAAGTTCCATTGTTTGGATGCCAAAATGTGATTACATGAAACAAACTTGATCCTTGAAGATTGTAAATCAATTATTATGAATTCTGACTGATTCAAAAAATCATAGTATTTGTTCTTTTTATTTTAAGAAAATGGCGCACACTGTTTTATACAATATATATTGGATTACTAAAAGATACCTTAAGAATTATTTCATCACATTAAAATATCTTAAATCTGAATTATTCATAATGTGTATTTTGATATATATCCTTATTTCATAATCTTTATTCTGAGTCCAATTTCTTCTGGGAAAGTTCGATAGTAATCTCATATAACCAATCAATTAAAATGTCGATAGAACGCATTTCTTAATGTTCACTGTACTTAAACTTGCTAAATGATTCTTCATAGAAAAAAGAACCTAATTCCCTATTGTAAGGTTGGAAATTTAGAAATATTGTAAGCATTTACCTCAAGTAAATATGCATGTATTCCGAAATATTTATCTTAACTTATTTAACAGTGATTACTCTAGAAACTCGCATTTCAACTTCTAAGAGATTCAGATTTATTATTATCAGAAAGGAATACATTAAAACTTGAATATTATTTATATTTCACTTCCTTCGATCGTGCTGAAAAACTTGTTTATTTTGTATTCAGGAAGATAAACTTAAAACATTATCACATAAGCAAAACGTTTGCAGCTGAAATGTGGTGCTAGTTTGAGAACTAATATTTTCGAGGAAATGTGTTTCACAGTTACACAAATAACACATATAAACGGTTATATTTACAGAATTTGCGAAATAAAAGATAGAAAATTTTAAGATATTCTTTCAAATATAAGTGATTGCATGAAAAATATTTATGTGGCTCATCGATTGCAAAAGTAATACATAAAATATATATAATCCTTTTAAATAAACCTCAAATCAGTGTGTTTTGGAATATTTTATCATAAAAATACAAACACTAGTTGTTTTTGCATTAAATCAATTTTTATGACTTTTGGATGTTAAAGTTTATAACAACATCAATGATAATAATAATTGAATTATTTACCAACATTTAACTTAAAAATGACAAATAAAGTTTAATTTTAAAATATTGGAATCAAAATACTATTTTGTGTATTGCTTTAATTAATTGCGTTTTTTTATTACAATAAACTATCCTTAATACTTCCCAATTTTCTTCTTAGATCCTCTCATACTTTAAGGATTAACTTTAATTTATCTGTATAAATTAATTAATCCCTTAAAATTAAGCAAAAATGTGCTATAACTTACTTTTATTTTACACTTAAGGGTGATAATATTTTCCATTTGTTAATTGTATCTTGTTAACGTAAAAAAAAGATTTAAAGATAATTAAAATTAGGAGAAAAGTAATTCTGAAATTTTAAGAGGATTTAATATTCAGCATAAAACATCTTTAAAATATCTGAGATCATATTTTGAAAAAAAAGAATGAATTAATAAATGTATTGTAAAATAATTAATAATATGGATAGAAATGGCTGTAATTTTAAATATTAAAGAGTTTAAATTCTTATGAAAAGTTCAGAAAAAGCTTTAAGACAAACATCTTTTTTATTTGATGCATCCTGATAAAGACTTATCAAATTAGAATATATTTTGATTTCAGAAACACATTGAAATATTCACAATGATAAAGAAGGTGACAATTTTTATATTTCAAAAAAAGTTTATATTTATTTGTGATTTAAAAAAAATTATTTGTAATTTAAATTTTTTCATGATTTTTTTATAAATAAAGATACTCCAAGACTTTTGTTGTAGAAAAGCAAATTTTATTTTGATTTTTTTTTAAATTTAACACCAATTAATTATTTTACATTTGAATTTGATAAATACATCATAAAATTGTGACATATTTGTATTACTAATCAACTTTTACTAAATTATTATTCCTTAAAAATACATGATTGCAAAAATAATGGATAAAAATTATTTTTAAAAATCTTAATACATCTATCTTAAGAAGAAACATATTCCACGATAAAAAAAAATTTCTGTTCTTTCCTTAAAATCAAATAAATATTGCACTTAATATCTAAATAGAAAGTTTTTCCTAAAATTTACGTAAATCATGATTTAAAATTTTGAGATATTCACAATTGTTAAATTGAATTTTAACTATCTTAAAACAATATTTTATAAATTTTTTTCAATAAATATGAATGATCAAATTCAAAATAACATAAATTATCATGGAAATAACAGGTAAAAAAACGTGCAGATGCTACGTTTCCGGTGTGTATAGATATGATTTTTTTAAGATTACAACTCTATTAAAATAATCATTTTATACTATAAGGCAATATATATATTTGTTTTATCCTTCAAAAAATTGATGACCAGTAATAAAGTGACACAAGCACATATGTTTCGATCTGCTTCTTCTATGTCAATTGCGCTTTCTACTTTGATTTTTAGTATTTTTTTAATCCTTAAATATGTTCTCATGAGGACTATTAAGAAATTATTGTGTCAAGCTAAGATTCTTTTATCCCAAATATTATTTTTCAATTGATTCATTATTTTCCAAGTCATCAGTACATTAATGCTTATATCCAGAATGTTGATGAAATGTCTTCGACAAAATGCAATAAAAATAGGATTAATATATCCCCAAACTGTTGATTTAATTTAATATTTAAAAGCTCTACTTAAATTTGAAGTTGGATATACTATTTATTTGTCCATATGTGCATTCATTATTAGTAATAATGCTTAATCTTGAAAGGAACCTTAAAACACACTTGGGTTTCATTCAAGTAGTCCTCCTGCTAAAGAGGGATATTGAGTTGCGGTGTGAACCGGAGCATCTGACTCTCCCACCTTGCCCAATTGAATCTTCTCATTTTAATGTGTGCCTTGATCTATCCGAGAGAATTTTCAAGAAAGTCACAGATACGGAGATCCTAAGAGTTCTCACCTATGAGACCATAAACACTCATTATCCTGAGCCAGACTGGCTGAGAATTTATGTTGACGGCTCCCGGTTGTGGGAAGGATCCAACGCTGGATCAGGGGTCTATTGTCCCCTTTTTCAATTGCAAATCCAGCTAGCACATTTGCATCCGCATTTGATGGGGAACAGCTTGCGATCAGGATTGCTCTTTCTCAGTTGACTTGCCATCTTAATGGGTTCTCCAAGGCAGTTTTATTTAGTGACTCCCGGGCCGCATTGCAATCCTTGATGCCTACTTCAAATTCTGTATCCTCTGTTGTCCATGAATGTTGGAGCCTACTTCAGAGTTTGTCTTCCAATGAGAAAGACATTGTACTTCAATGGATCCCCGGACACTGGGGAATCCATGGCAATGAAATTGCCGATACACTGGCAAAGAAGGGGATCATGACTTTACAAACATTTTTTTCTAGTGTATCTTTTTGCATAGTAAAATGTCTAATTAAAAATATACTGTCTGAAAGATTCAAAAAGATTCTCGAATCTTGATCAGAGCAAAAGTCTTAGAAAGACAGACTTTCTGCGGTCTCAAAATAGCCCCGACATTAAATGGTAGCTGAGTTTAGGCTTGCCACCGGTCATGACTGCCTTTTTAAATACTTGTACCGTCTTCGTATAGTTTCAAGTCCTATCTGCAACCTCTGTAATCTGGTACAGGAAATGGATAGTGACCATCTACTCCATTGCAAGGCGTTATCGAAACGCTCAATTGCGGACCGCTACTGGGAGGTCAGGGGCCTTTTAGATACATAGACTATTGCTACAGCTGTTTATTTTTCATTTTTCTTGTTATTTGTATTTTTGCTGTAATTGTCTTTTTATCTGTGCCATTGGAAATAAAAAATATTATTTTCCAAGTCAGCAATACCTTAATAAATTTAGTTTGCCACAATTTTTAAATAGTATTGTTGAAAGATAGTTTACAAAAAATTACACTGCTGTGTTGAATTTAACATTTATATAAACAAACAAAAAATAATCCCGCAAAAAATAAAAAAAATGATTTAATTAATAATATTCGACAAATTAAAAATATAAATTTTATTAAAAGCAGAGATAAATGAGTCGTCATGAGGACGTCGAAATAGATATTACGTAAATGTTTCAATAGGGTGTTCTATAAGTAGAATGCAACACGAACACGAAATGTGAATTCAATTCTACTGTCAATTTGAATTTTTTAATAAAATTGTCTTAATGCATAAAAATATACGTTTATGCTGTGGTATCATCTTTTGGAACCAATAGTTAGTATCCAAATTTATTTTACTGTTTTATATCCAGAATGTTGATGAAATGTGTTCGACAAAATGCAATAAAAAAAATAGGATTATTATATCCTCCAAACTGTTGCTTTAATTTAATGTTTAAAAGCTCCACTTAAATCAGGAGTTGGACATACTATTTATCTGTCCATATGAATATTCATTTGCACAGTTTGCATTCAAAAATATCCTAGGATTTTTAAAAATTAATGTATGATAAACACATATTCGATCTTCCATTTGCATAAAAATTAGCAAAACAAAGTTATTTTAGCATAACGAAATTATTTAATTCTGAAGTTTTAAGTTAATACAGTTAATTCTGAAGCTGTTTATGGCAGGAAATTTTATTTTATAAATTTATTTATTTAATTAATTTTATTTATTGAAACACACACATAAACTTCGTTTTTAAGTTTTACAATATCTTGTTATCAATATTGCACAATTAATATTCAGCAATGTATGTGAATACTAGCTTAATTTTTAGAAAATAAATAAACAATTCATTACTGTTCCATAGTGTTTTATATTGAAGTAGCAATAACGATCAGAGAAGTAATCGCACTTATTCAATGCAAATAACAATCGTTAACACATTTAGCTTTAACAATTCACCTGCATTCATAACATCTACGATTGCTTGAAAATGCATAGATTTGGTATATATTTTATAGTAATTTTACGAAGAAATTATAGACAATGATGTATGTATTTTTCGTGATTATAATGCACGCCACTAATTTTAAAAAGTGATAGTCGTCTTGTTTAAATAAATATGTCATAGCCATTAATATACTTGCTAGTATCAAAGTTTTCAATTGTCCAAATATGAATATAAATTGAAAGTATATGAGAAGATCAACGTGATAACATTTTATGCAATCTTTCATTATGTGATGCTTCTTATAAAGAAGTAGTAGTTCGTGTAGGAAATAAATTCGTTGAAGCTTTCATGTGGGAAATAAATTTGTTGTATAAAAACTCTTTAAGATAAAAGTCATACGATTTCCTAGGAACTTTCAATTTCATTGGTATTTGTTTAGGGGACAGCAAATTATTTAACCATTTTTATATTTCATCATATTTATGATACTTAAGATTTCACATAAAAGAGATATTTTTAAATACCAATGATAATGAACTTCTTCATTTTTTAAAAGTATTCAGATAATGCAATCAGCAACTTTAGTTAGTTTACGAGATAAAAGTAAAGATTTTCGTACCAGTTTATGTTTTTCTATTATTTTGCAATAAACATAAAACCTTAGACACAAAATACTGATAATGGATTTTTATCATTGCAATTTATCATGATGATGAAACGGAACTAAATCTGTGACACGACAGCCCAAAATGGGCCAAGGCCCATATCTGTTTTTCCTGACCTCAGGCTCTAGGGTGCGAATTACATTTTGCAGTTAGTCAATTTAACGTGAAACCTACAATGTTTAGTTCTCAAACATGCATGATACTCAATTTATGCACCCACAGAAGGAATGAAATGTTAAGTCGATCTTACCCTGTCCAAGGACCTGTGTCTTGGGATCACGCTTCAGAGGTTTCCTTCATTCATAATTTTACTCAAAATGTTAAGGACTTAAATGCAACATATTAATACTGATGACATGTTAATAATGAAATGATGATATAAGAAAAACATTAATTGACTTTTCTTTATAAAAAAATAACAATTACTAGCTTTTTCAAATTCACAAGCTCTTCTGTTCTAAGGACACTTTTTTAGATTCTTAAAAAGAAATTCGATATTTGAAATTTTTAATCTTCATGGTATTTAACGCTTTGAAACAAAATAATAACGAATACAATCTTAGAACTATCTAATAAAATCTTGCGTTTAAAATGTTGTTTGTTATTTTTAAATAACATGTAGTATATTAAAATACATATGTAATGGAGTTGATAATTTGATTTACAATAACTTCGCCATATAATTTCAGTCTTTTTATTCTATAAACTAATAGTAATATCAAATAATTGAATCATTGATTCACTCAAACTAAAGCTAACATCTATGAAATGAATTACCAGTGTCTCTCTCTCACTGTTCATAAATCAGAGTGCAATTTCAATTAGTATGATGACCCATAGTTCCAGTTAAATTGTCACTGCTTACATGCCTTCAATGAATGTTTGTAGCCTTGCTATAATGCTGGCTAATAATGTTCATACCAAAATCTATATCGTCATATCAACCAATGTAATTGATTAAGTTTCACCTAGCTAGAATAATTGAATCAACGTTAAAGTTTAATTTATCTTCGGGGACTCAAATGAAACATTCAAGTTTCCCGTTGCAAAACTTATTGTACATTGCATTGCTGTAAATATATTAGGTTTATTTAAATTCCATATTAAACACTATAAATTGCTTCGTCATATTAATAATATTGATGTTAAAAAAATGTGTGCTTTCTTGTACAAAATACAGCTTCTCAATTAAAAATGCTTAAGATTTTGTTCTTCAAATGTTTACCTTTATTTAATTTCTTTTGGAAATGATGGAACTTTTGAATATAAATGTTAAAAAAGTATTCTCGTATATTCAAATTTGATTAGTTATTTGCACTGCTAATTTCACTATTTGATTTATTTTAGAATAACTTTAAATTTCATTTCATTTAATTTTCCTTTTAGATATTCACAAATTTCTCTCAAAATTCATTAATTTTCTATATCTTTAAACTCAGTTACTAAATAGTTTAACAAGCTACAATTAATAAAGTTAATTTAACAAGTTTACTTGAATAATTTTTTTTAAATTCACGGAAATTATATAGTTCAACCGTCTAGTGGTCAGCATGCCTAACAACGGATAGGAAGGTCCTGGGTTCGAATCCCGGTTCAGGCATGGATGTATTTTCTCACTCTCTATCCTGTCTTTGTCCTTTCGTTGTGTGTGTGAATGACGTATGAATGATGCCTATCCTATAAACGAGAGTCCCTATGGCATGTGTGAGTGTGCGATGGTGGCCCAAACCTTGTGGTGCACCCGGGGCAACGCCTCGGCGGCTAAGAGGTCACTGTTTCTGGCCAGTTCCTTGGGTATCAAGGAACAATAGATTAATAGACTCTGTTGCAGTTGTAACTGTCTACAATCTGCCATTGGAAATACTATAGTTCAACCTTCATGAATTTTTCAATAGTTTTATAAATAATTTTTTTTTCATAATGAAACTAAATTCCACAATTTTTTTCTGGAGGAGTAAATTTTTCTCGAAAACTTTGCTAGCTGAAGTATATTCTAAAAGACACGCAAATACATATTTTTATATATAATTCTATAAAGTAAGGACTTCTTACTTTGACACAACTTAGATTTTCTTTATTTAGTTAAATCATATACACATATAAATTGTAAGTGGCACAAAAGACTCATTCAATTCTCATAAGTAAGTGAATTAAGCAAATTTAATACTTCGCAAAATAAATTAAATTTTGATATTTCTCAATGAGATAATAATTACAAAAAGCAATATTATTAGTTAATTATATTTATTAATATTATAATAATTTTTACAAATATTAATAATGTATTATTAATAATATAACATTTACAATATCATTAATGAAATTATTATCTTTATTTTACTTTTTATAATTTTAATTTCTACCCCCATCACCAAGGACTTTACGCTTTAATTGTATTGATGTTATAGTTCCAGTAAAGTTTTTCTTGCTTTCTTACAAAAATATCGTCCCTAGAATCGAAATGTATTGTGTATGATTATTCCCTCAACAGAAGTTTTTTATGTAGACAGAGCCCGTATCGGTGATTTACTTGACACAATATAAAAAAGGGAAAGTAGCAAGAAAATATGCAGAAAAAAGTAGTAAAAGAAGAAACACAGAAAAGGAAATATTCTATGATTCAACATAGTTCACATTTTTATGGAAACATGTTAGATGTGCATTGCAAAATCTTTTCCAGAAATCACTAATGTCTAACTTTATATAAATCAAGTCATAAATATAAAATAATTTTTTTTTCATAAGTGCACATTTGGCAGTCATAATCAACAAAAAAGAAATCAAATTCAAAGAAGAAAAACTTTTAAAAAAACCAGATTCGATTTCATTTATTACTTATAATAACAGCAATTATTATAGAGAAAAATTTTGAGCCATGTTTCAGAGAAAAAAGATGGCAGTTTTTAAATAATAAAATTTCATTTACATTTCTTATTCAGAAATATATCCAGAATGTTTTTCATATAGCGAGAAATATATTGGAAGAATATATATAAAAAAGGATGACATACAGAAGACTACTCAAAAAAATTGTTGAAGGATATCGGGAACTTTAGAATGTCAAGCAAATCAAAAGATATTTCATCTCAATTGTTGCCTTAACAATACTTTTCAAGCTTTTTACTTGCAGAGCGCTATTCCGTCCACTTCAAATTTAATAACTCGTGCTTTTCAAACTCTATTTTTTGACATAATAATTTTTTACTGTCCCTTAAATGTCAGAAAGTTCAAAAGACAGCTGAATTATTCTTGCCGTTTTAAGTACGTTTTTCGCCACTAAACTCAATTATATTATATACATACATATATAACTCGTATTTATATATATTATTCTGTTATAGCTAGATAATAAAGAATAATCTATTATTCTTTATTATATATATCTGTGTAACTCACATAATCTGCTTTTGTTTGTGTGTGTTAAATCTAATAATACAATAGGATTTGATGCTGATTAGTTGTCATGCATATTTAAAAATACTATCAATTTAAAAAAGTAAAGTGTTTATACTAGTACACCTTATTAATTTTTAAAAACTTTCACTAATGTTATGTATGTTCTATCAGAAATGAGTTTAAAACTTTAATTAAGAAATATTATGATTAGAACTAATTATTAATGAATAAGATTATTAGACTTAAAATTATTGTATTTTGGAATTAGATCAGATTCATATTTAATAATAACTTGTTTAACGTATATTCAGTTAATATAGAAGTAATTAGAATGCATCAAATTTTCCCAACCAGTGCAATAATAGATTTTAAACAATTAAAATATAATAGTTATTTAATCATACCTTCTAGTTAAATCATTGAAAATTGTTTACTAAGTCAATTTAGTGCATAAATTTTACATTGTATAAAAAAAACTCTGAATATACACGAGAAGAAAAAAATTCCAAGTTTTACAAAATTATTTATTGCATTAAACTTTTTAATTTCCTTTTACAACAAGCTATACCACATTAAATATATTACCCAAGCAAATAGTTTATTTTATATATTAAATTTAATATTGTTAGGAAAGAAAATCACTGTTTTTATTAATGTTAAAGAATTTTACTTTCATTTGACAGCAATAAATAAAAAAGGTATGTTGAGACAAAGCTACTCCCATTAGAGTATAAAATATTGCTCCACAGAAATATTTTCTGTATGAAGTTAAGAGGAATATTTATTTTACAACAGACGTGTCAGCTATAATGTCAAATATCTCATCGTAGTTGCACAAATTGACATAAAATTTATCGTCATTAGTGGAAAGTCAAGGACTCTCGTCTCAAATAGCCCTGGGAAATTTGAGTGTTATAATGATGATGTATATTCCTACATTTCACTCCATATAACCACTAATGTGAACTGAAAATAAATTGTAAATGCCTTCAACGGATATAATCTTTTCAAAACTCTAATTAATTAAAAAAGTTTTATTTTTAATTTATTATAAATCCCTGTTCAATGTCTTCATATCCATAACTTGTCTTCATATTTTATTACATGAAAAAAAACTTCTTGAAATATTTTTGTATTTTAAACTAATGATAATCTTACTTGTATGATGTTTTTACATTGGCATCACTCTAAAGTTATACAGTGGCGATAGTCTGAAATATGCATTAACTATAGTTAAAGATACATATGTGTTAGTAAGTTCATAATTTTAAAAGTACATGACAATAATTCCTAATTTTGCGTTATGCTCTAGTATAGAAATAAATATTTTATATAGCTGCTACCCTATTCGTAAATCTTCTACCTCACATAAAAGAGTTTTTTCTACGTTTTTGAGCATTTAACTTGCTAGCATAGTTGCCATCTGTTTCAGCATGATCCAACTCATAGCCATTCAATCACATGCAAGGAATTTTCTCATCAAGTGCTTCCTCACAGCATCTTCTCTCATTTTTCCTTAAATTATTCTTATTTGATTTCGAAAAAGGAAATATTTAAGTGTATACATTACATTAATGTTACACGTGAAAGATTGATAACAGACATCAAACAGCTGCTTTAATCGAAAGCCCAGTAACCCATCATCATTTCATCTCTAGATTTCCATTCTACACTAACGGCGAAACAAAACTCATCCAAAAAAATAACATGATCTTAAGTATTTAATTTAGTCAAAATAAAATCTTTTAACATTTCAAAATTTTCAAAATAGAAATTATATCCTTAACAACAAGTTAAATAGCTATGGTACTTATGGTTAATTTTCAGTATGACGAGCATATATAATTAATATAGCAAATCTATATCACTCCTTATGAAATAATTTGAGATTAATAAATATCTAATTAATTATTAAATCTAATAAAAAGAGCTTAAAAACAGCAATCAAAATTGCGTGATAGTTGAATCGTGAAAATTTTAAATCCTTGTGAAACAAAGATAATTGAAAATGGCCGTCTGACAAGTAAAGACAATTTATTTTATGCAGTAATTTATCTTTTTGGATTTGAAGTTAAAAGTTATGTTTTGTACTTCCGACAAATTTTAATTACTCTTTATCCTATAATAAAATGTATTTTTTTTAACAGAAAAAAAATCTCGCCCGAAATTAAAACTTTGCAGATAATTATGTTAAATAAAAAGAGCAAAGTATTATTTTTATAAAATATTAATAATTTATTAATTATGTTATGTAACTTTTTTCTGATTCAATTAATTAAAACTTTAAAAATAACTTTCACATTGATAATTTTTATTCTTTCGAAAACTTTTTCAAATCAACTTTTAGAAATATTATTCCCTGAAATTATTGAGCCTTGAATGTCAAATGTATATTACTCTATAAAAATATTTTTAGTTTTCTAAAAATATTGAAAAAAAATTAGCAAAATTTCAGGAAAATTATATTTTAGTGTTTATAAGTTATACTTAATATTGTCAACTAAAGTAAGAGGATCAGAAAATATAATATCAATATAATTTTGTGTACAAATCATTAATCAATGCATATATTGAAATGAAAAAATTGTGTATAATTGCTGTGCAACGTTTATGGCTTCCTATTTCTACTGACAGAAGTCAATAACATAATCAACTATTTAAGTACAATAGTTGCTAGTGTCAAACTTTTTCATTCAGTCAATATACAGGATCTTTGAAAAGAGAAAGTGTCGCCTTCTGTGTATTTGATATTGTAATGATATCAATGTCTAACCCAGCCGAAAACATTTATGTTGAGCTGTCTAATTCATATTAAATGCTATAAATGAGATCAACTGTTTCTCTCCTTGTGTAACGTAGAGTGGAATAAAACGCTACCCTATTTATCATACTTTTAATTTGATCTTAATTAAAATGAGATGGTTTCCATCGTTTCGCTGCTCGTAGCAGTAGTTAAAAACGCGCTGCAATGCTCAATTCTATCAATGTGAATAAATATTAAATATACTTTACTTATTTGAAAAACTAGATTTAAACTAGCATCTTTAAATCTGTCAAGAATTCTTTGTTGAAAAGTAAAGAAATCTATTGTAGGATATATTAATTTTTTCAAAATAAAGTGAAAATTTGTGTTTTGGTTTCACATAGGCCTCTCTAAATATTTTTATATTTTAGAAACTATTTTGAAACCGTAAAGAAGGCAATAAAAAAATCTTTAGCTTTGTTTTTTTATGAAGCTTATCCTATGTTTTGTTGAAAAAACTAAATTCAAAAGCGTTATTGAAACGTTTCAGTCGATTGCACTGATACCTAAAATCTCTTGAGCCTAGGAAAAAGATTTTTAGGAAACGCTCCAAAAGGGGTATCCTGTAATCCAAAACTTATGATTGATGGCGGCTTCTGTTATTAGTACTAAAAGACTTTAAAGTCATCGGATTTCGTAAAAAATTCCTATTGTGAATACTTTTTTAAAAAACGAACAATTTTGAATTTGTGTATTTTCTGAAAAAGATATTATATTATTTTTATTTTTCCACTATTTTTAAGGAAATAGATTGAAGTTTTACAGTTAAAAAATCAGCTTTTAATTTCACAATTTCATTTATTTAATTAAATTGTTCAATCAAAGCTGCATTTTAGTAATTTATATCTATCTTTATTAATTTTTTGATACTTTTTGTAAAATTAGTTTTTATTCAAATTTTTTACTAACATTTCAATAAGAAAATGTATGTCGCCTTCATTAATATATTTCGTTAATAAGATGCATTTCCGGTTTTTATTTGACCTGAATTAAATTTGTACTTGAAATTAGCAAACCATACAACATGAATAATATTTTCAATTGAAAAAGTAGCTTCTGCATTCAGTACAGCATTTATATTTACACTCATAAACTACATAAAATTGTACCGTAAACTATTAGTAGTTATCGAGAAGCATCTTAAAAAGGAATTATAAAAACCCTTAATTGAGTGTGGGCTTCAGATTTATAATTAATTAGTATTATAATTTTCCCGGCTGCTTAAGAATTACAATTATTCATATGCTTTCACTGTTATTTTTAACTGAATTTTATATCAGTATTAAGTTATTTTTGCGTATGTTAGAATAACGTATTCAAAAATAACTTAATTTAGTGTGGCTACAAAGCATTATATTATCTATTATAGTACTATTTAAAATAATCAAATGCAGTTTAAAGTATCTTACTGTTACTATACCCCATTTTCTCTTTTAAAAATGTTTGTTTTATATTTAAATACACTTCAGTTTTGAGCAAAAACTCTGATCGTTAAACTTAATGATATTTAGTTTTGATTCTTAGAAGATCCCAGTTAATTACAGAATATTAAATAGTGTCAATGAATGAAGAAAAAACTTTTGGAGCTATTACTGGAAAAATAACCCTCCAAACTGCTGTAGCTGAAGTCGATCTTTTTTACCTGTATTTAAACTTATTTCAATGAGAAAACAAATTTGTTATAAAGTAGATTTTTACTAAAAAAAAAAGAAAACAGATCAATGAATAATAAAAAATAAAATCATGAGTATTGCGTGTAATACGGGAAAAGTCGACTACAAATTTACTAAGGTATAGCATTAGTTGGTCAGTATACAAACAATATGTACAAAAAGTGCAGGAATAATTTATCACTCGAAACCGTTACACCCAATGTAGGAATAATAAGGCAATGCATCAAGCTACCTTTCTCCATTGTCTCAAAACACTAATCCAACTATTGTGGTGCAATAAACAAAAGCATGAGTTGTTTTAAAATAAAACGATTTATCATTTAAATGTCTATCTAGTTCGTTACATTGAAAACATAATTAGACATGATAAGAAAAATGCCATATCTTTGGGGATTTTTTTACAGTGATACAATTGATCATGAAGGATTCAAGGTGACGCTAATTCCTGACGTAGTGATAGGACAGTACTTTCTCAGGTCAAAAATGCCCCGGGTTTGATCCCAACTCTTGTTGAACAAGAGAGATGTACGCTGTGGTTCTGCCTTCTGCATGAGAATTGGGTATTTGGTAACACAATTTATGTTATGAGAATACTAAAAGCTTACATTAACACATTGTTAGACATTAAGTTGTCCACCATGCAATAACAAATGCTTCCACTGATTATTTTTTCGACAATTTTTTTTCATTATGATATTGTAGGGAATCAACAACAGATCTCTATCAGTACTACAATATGCATAAGTTCCAAATGTAGTTGTGAAAAACTGTTGCCAATAATTTACTGCCGTTTCTTTCTTTATCTGCTAATTCTATTGCGCTTGTTTCCAAGTTACGTGTGACATAATGGCCAGTACATCTTATTGAGGGCTTAAAATCTTTGTAGGCAATTTTTTTACTAACAACTTTTTCTGTTAAAACTTTAAATCAAAACATTTGATTCATTTCAAAACATTGATGAAAATTGTATTAAGTGATGCACTTTGTGACCACAAATTCTTGTTTAGTGTTTAAAAATTTATTTCATTTTTACTCATCATTTTTACCATAATTTTTAATTAACTGTCTGTTTTACACAAGATTCAATATTATTTTATTAATGATACAAAATGAAAAAATGGAAAAATACGGAGATAAAGTAATAAACCCATACCACAAAATTACAATACATCATGTTTTAAATTTTACATTAACATCACAACAAAATTTATCTGCAAAGATTGTAGTTAATAATGTAATATGAAACAACTGATAAAAACCTCCAATAATTACAGAAGAAGAAATTTTGCAATATAAATGAACCCATATCATTAATTAAATAAAATTTATCAAAAATAATGTTAAGATTTTGTACTTATCAAAGCCAAATTTTGTTGATGAGTTCAATCATCCTTTTAAGATATAATCAAAACTCTTAAAATATCCTATGATTTTCTTGATATTAATCAGCATTCAATGATCTTTTGTAAATGATCAAAATGTTTATCGCTGAAAGAATTCCTAAAATTCCCATATCTCACCTTTAAAAGCTTTCTACTAAAAGACCTTTGAGAATATTTCTTAAAATCATGATATCCGTATTTGTATCCATCGGGACTACCTAGTTTTCTTTTTTCATCACTTAAAATAATGAATAGATGTTTTTAATATAAGAAATATATCTTTATTCTTCTTTTTATCCCTTGATACGTTCCCAAAAATAAATTTTACATATATTTTACTAATAATTCGTAGATTCAGGAACTTTAGCTCTTTTGTTTACATACTATAATGTGATATCCTTCATTTCTCAGTGCGATTTTACGTACTTAGAAATAGAGGGTATCACATTATAGTATTACGAAGTGGAATTCTATACTTAGAAATGGAGGATATCACATTATAGTATTCTAAGTACGATTTTACGAAGCAGCAACTTAAAAAATAATATCCCCGTCTTTATGTTTTTTAGTTTTATATTTTTCTTGTTTACGTTCGACTAAATTTCAAAATCTTAAAGATACTTTTTAAAAATGTGCATAAAATTGTAAGACTTTGCTTTCTTAACTATCACCATGAGATTTTAAATTAAAAATTTTAATTGGGTAATTTTTTAGGTCCAGCTTAACTGAATAAATAGAATTGGAATCGATTTGGAATACAATGAAAAGTGAAACCGATACTCGAATAAATTAAGACATTTAACTAGAATGAAGCAAATAAATAAAATTAAATAAAATATAGTAAAATAACTACACTCACTGAAACCAAAAATAACTAAATTGAGCAAAAAAGCATCTTCTGTTAAAATATTTCTTCCATACATTTGGAATAGTTGTTTCTTTTTGAATTGTTTCATACAATTATCCTTTCAAATTGTTTCATACAATTATCCTTTCAAATTGTTTCATACAATTATTCTTTCAAATTGTTTCATACAATTATCCTTTCAAATTGTTTCATACAATTATCCTTTCAAATTGTTTCATACAATTATCCTTTCAAATTGTTTCATACAATTATCCTTTCAAATTGTTTCATACAATTATCCTTTCAAATTGTTTCATACAATTATCCTTTCAAATTGTTTCATACAATTATCCTTTCAAATTGTTTTATACAATTATCCTTTCAAATTGTTTCATACAATTATCCTTTCAAATAGTTTCATACAATTATCCTCTCAAATCGTTTCATACAATTATCCTTTCGAATTGTTTCATAAAATTACTTCATTCAAATTAATTCATTCATATTATTCAATTTTTAGTACATACTGCTTATAGAATATATCACAAAATTATAAGTTCTGTTATCGTTTTTCTTTTTTTTTTACAATAAGAAATAAAAAAAATTTTTTATTAAATTAAGCTGATACGAATAAAGGAAATAAAATGTGCGTATTTTGTTTTCAAAAAATATTTATGTGTATTAAAAACTTTAATAACAATTTCAAATATTTCAAAATCAAGTATTTGTTAAAAATTATAAAGCCACTGTTAAAAAAAATTCCTTACATATCGCAGTTTACAGATTTTAAATACTAAAAGAAACAGGATTTGTTAACGGATAAATTCAATTAAGAATAATAATTCCATTTTTAAGCTCTCTCTCTCATAATTTGTACTACACTACTGGCCATTAAAATTGCTACACCAGGAAGAAATGCAGATAACAAAATGGTATTTATTGGAAAAATATATTATAATAGAAATAACAAGTAATTAAATTTTCAAAAAATTTGGCTTTATATATATATATATATAGATATAGATCCTGAGAAATCACTTCCCAGAACAACCACCTCTGGCAGTAATAACAGAAGTTACACGCCTGGGCATTTAGTCAAACAGAGATTGGATTGCATGTTCAGGTACAGATGTCCATGCAGCTTCAACACGATGCCACAGTTCATCAACCGTAGTGACTGGCGTTTGGTGACGAGCCAGTAACTCGGCAACCATTGACCAGGCGTTTCCTATTCGTGAAAGATCTGGAGAACGTACTGGCCAGGGCAACAGCCGAACATGTTCCGTATCAAGGAAGGTCCGTACAATACCGGCAACATGCGGTCGGGCATTTTCCTGCTGAAACGTAGGGTTTCGCAGGGCTCGAATAAAGGGTAGAGCCACGGGACGTAACACACCAGAAATGTAATGTGCACTGTTCAAAGCACCGTCAATGCGAACAAGAGGTGACCGAGACGTGTATCCAATGGCACCCCATACCATCATGCCAGGTGATGGGCCAGTATGACGATGACGAATGCACGCTGCCAGTGTGCGTTCACCACGATGCCGCCAAACACGGATGCGACCATCATGATGCTGTACACAGAGCCTGGATTCGTCTGAAAAGATGACGTCTCGCCATTCGTGCGCCCAGCTTCGTCGTTGATCCTACCATTGAAGGCGCTCTTGTCTATGACGCAGCGTCAAGAGAAGCCGCAGCCATGGTCTCCGAGCTGAGAGTCCATGCTGCTGCAAACGTCGTCGAACTGTTCGTGCAGACACTTGTTGTCTTCCAAACGACCTCGTTTCTAGAATCACGGCTCCTGACGTGGTTGCACGATCCATTGCGGCCATGCGGATAATATGCCTGTCTTCTCGGCTGCTAGTGATAAGTGGCCGTTGAGATCCGGCATGGCGTTCCGTATTACCGTCCTGAACCCATCGATTCCATATTCTGCTAACAGTCATTGGATCTCGACCGACGCGAGCAGCAATACTGCGATAAGATATACCGCAATCCCGGTACGCTACAATTCGACCTTTATCAAAGTCAGAAACGTCCTGGTACGCATTCCTCTTTCTTACACGAGGCATCACAACAACTTTTCACCAGGCAACAACGTTCAAATGCAATTTGTGTATGAGGAACCGGCTAAACAATTTCCTCATTTAAACACAATGTAGGTGTCGCTACTGGCGCCTGTTTTCTCTGAATGCGCTGAAAAGCTAATCATTTGCATATCACAACACTTTCTTCCTTTCGTATAAATTTCACGTCTGTAGCATGTCGCTTTCTTGGTGTAGCAATTTTAATGGGCAGTAGTGTATAATGGAAGAAAAATCATTCATATTTTCATTTCATAACAAAAATATGCAGTTGCGTTTTATCTACCACATTTAAAATTTTTTTAATATTTAAACTTCATTTTAATAAAAACCTTAATATTTACTTCAAATTTGTGAATACTTCATTTTTTAATACATTAATGCCTTCTAGCTTTAGTAAAAAAAAATTTTACTACCTAATTTTGATAAAGATTATTTTAATTAAACATTTCCTCCTAAAAGGGAAGTTTCTATTCATCGCTTGTTTTGTTAAAGATATTAATATTTATTGGAAAATGATACATTATTCTATTCAGAATAATTGTCTCTCACAAGCAGGGTATATAGAAACATGTCTCATATCATAATACAAATTTTATAGATTAATGGACCACAGGGAAATTTCACTATGGAAATAAATTGTCGGGATAAGAACTAGTTAAGCCTTTTCATGGATAACCTCGAAGTGAAATTCTTCAGGGACCACTAAACTCTAATGAGATTTTCTTGAGTTATAGGAAATTTCTCAGAAAGTAATAAGAGCATTGTGTTATATGTGCATCTGTGGTATAGTGCTTTACCGATTTGTAACTTACTTTTACACATCTTTCTTTCTTTGGTTTTTTTCAGAATTACAAGTTTTTATTTGTGTCCAATATATAAACATAAGTATACCGGCAGCTGAGTGCAAACAGCTTCACAAGTGTAACTAACTACTATTTCTTAATCACTTAATGATTAAACGCATGATAAAAACAATCAATATTTTTCTTTTCCTAAAACATAAATATAAAATATTAAATTATAGAAATAAATTTATCGCTTTTTTGTAAATCTTAATTTCATTTATATAGGAAAATATCTGGTATGCTCTCTTAATCATGATAATAAATGCATTGATAACATTTTAAATTGAGTAATTATTTGTTTATTGTTTACTTTTAAAGTTTAAATGGAAAAAATATTCCTGTTGGTCAAATAATTTATAAAGAATTTTTTAAAATCCAATTAATTATTCACTATGCTCTTGCAACGAAGTCAACGAAGTGTTTAAAAAAGTACATTTTTCAGATTGTGGTATTAGATTTGCAAGTCTTTATCCGCAATAACGCTGCATAAAAGTAGGATTTTATTCTTAAGAAGAAACAACAACAATTATTTAGAATTATTTATGTGTTAGAGTGATTAATTTCTTGAAGTTTGGTTATTCTAATTAAAAACACGCATAGTTACTTAATTTGTTAAAATTCATGGATACTGTCACAACCATAATTCCTTGTTATATTGGTAAATTTTATTTCTTATTATTTTCTTATTTTTTATGTTATGTAAAGAATATATATATATATATATATATATATATATATATATATATAATGTAAATTCAACACACACACACACTGTATTACTAAATAATAATGGGATCTTAGGAAAATGGAATATAATAAAATTTAAGAATGATGAACAGCTTATCGATCGCTGAAATTTCTATTATATATATATATATATATATATATATATATATACATATATATGAACATATATACATATATATATATGAACATATATACATATATATATATGAACATATATACATATATATGAACATATATACATATATATATGAACATATATACATATATATAAACATATATATATATACACATATATATATATATATGTATATACATATACATATTATATATATATACATATACAGTGGTGGCCAAAATTGTGGACACTTTTGGAAATTTTTATGTTTTTTAACTTTGTATGCTTACAGAAAACATTACGTTTCACAAAATGCAAACTTGTATATATCATTTTAAAGAGAATGTATTATTAAATTTAGTACAAAACACAAAATTCAATTATTTGCAATACAAAAAAGTTATATGTACTTTAATATAAATAAAAAACACAGTTATGAAGTGGTTTGTAATGTCTAGCTTTCCTGGCCAATCACTGTTCTTGTTCTGAGAACCAACCAAATGTTAGTAACTGTCAGTAGAAGCTGTCATCATATTTACACTTGAAACAATTCATTATTTTGCTTTGTTCTGTAGAAGGAGGACTTGTTTATTATACATTGCAATTGCAAGTAGGAATTTTTGTAAAAAATTTTTAATATTTAGTCAAGAAGCAATGACATAAAATAAAAGTATAGATTAGACACCTAGAAAGATATGTAATAATATTGTGTAACGAGAAAGTGGTCTTTCCTATGCTGAAATTGCAAGACAGGTGGGTGATTCAGTGACAACATCTGGAGTCCGAAAGTTTTGTTTACGACATCAGGAGACAAATTCAATAGAAAACAAAGAAGGAAAAGGCCGAAAAAGGTGCATCACATCTATTGATGGCAGAAGAATAAAAAGACTATATCTCCAATATGGAAAAATGTCATCAACGGCCATCAGAAGTGATCTGAATGATGATGTTGTTTCTGTCAGTTCAAGAACAATCAGGAGAAGATTAACAGATGTTGGACTGAGAGGTAGAATTCCACGAAAAAAGCCTTATCTTAATTTTCAGCAATGAAAAAAAAGACTACAGTTGGCAAAGGAACACGTTAATTGGACAGATGATCATTAGTCACAAGTTATATGGAGTGAGGAAACTAAGTTATCGTTATTCGGTAGTGATGGGTGAAAATATGTAAGACGAAATGTATGTATGTAGAATAGGAAAAGAGCTACATCCTGATTGCATTCAAGCAACTGTGAAGAACCCAGTTAGTGTTATGATTTGGTCATGCATGTCAGCAGATGGTATTGGTCGCCTTCATGTCTGAAGGGAATGCTAGAATGCTAGAAAATACATTGACACTATTCTAGAACCAAAACGTCTGCCTTCCATCAGAGATCTCTTTCCCAACAATGCTTCGTTTATTTTTCGGAAGGATTCTGATGCTTGCCACACAGCCAAAATATAGAAAGAGTGGTTTCATACAAAGAGCAGCAGCACAATGAAGGGGAATGACGTAATTAATCTTACATTTTCAGCAAATGATTGTATATTATACAAATTATTGAAATTTTAGAGACATAATGCATGCGCGCTATAAACAGCGCCTACAGAACAGCTACTGAAATTATATTAATAGAATGCTATAGTGAGAATCTATGATTACATGATATTTTGGTTATAGGCGTTAAATTATGCTAGATTATAAAAAAATTTTACGAATTCCAAAGAGGGTGAATCATGAAGGAGGATATTACAATCGTGCGATAGCAGTTCGTATTCAGCATGGCAACAACATAGTGATGTGAGTTTTAAAGCAGTAAACCAATGAAAACCAACTTGGAAATCCAGGAGTGAATGTCGCAATGTAATCTCAATCCGTAATAATAAACATATTTCCACGTAGTACTGTTGGACAGCTCCATGTAAACTGGCAGCACATTGATCATCAGCTAAATGGTATCTCTGACTGCCTCATCAACTCATTGACATAAATTATGCCTTAAACTGTGTGTAAACTAGCATATTTTTCTGTATTTAGCCTAAAATTTGTGCTCAACCAGTAAGGTGGAAACAGCTGAGTAGAAGACATCGTAATTCAGAAGCAGAAACCAAGAATATGACCTCCAATTTTTGATCTGACATCCCCAGAACAATTGTTTCACTCTGAAGAACTTGTGACCACGACCGATTTAACGAGCCCCAATCACCTTTAATGAATGCTACGAAAATTTGGTTAGGTCAGGATTCGAACTCGCTGCTATCCAAGTGCAAGAATATTTTTAATAGAAATATATTCTTATTTAAAATCATCAACACTTGCAACTGCAAGGAACATTTAAACATAAATTAGAAGGCAGATTAGCTATACGGAATTTTTTCTAACGAATCCTTTATTATTTTGTGGTACTCTGATGTTTATGTTGGCGAAAATATGTAAGACGAAATGTATGTATGTCTGATTATGTTTATATACATAATAGATTTTATTATAGTACACGCTATCTTCAGGAACTCATTATTAAACGAAATAGTTAGCGATCACCAAGTGTTTTGATTTGGAGTGTGATTGAGTATGATGGAAGAGCAATCTCTCTCTCTCTCTCTCTCTCTCACTCGGATGCTACAAATTAAAGATAACCTTAATAATATCAGATATATCAGTAAAAAATGGTACCTAATGTTCCACTCCTTCAAAGAATTCCTTGGGCTATATTTAACTGGATATTCATAAGCAAAAAAAGAAAAAAGGTCATGACGTCTTTTCAGCAAAATATTTATTAATTTATTCTTTCACTTATGATTCTCCAGATAAGTTACCTAATAAACATGTGTGGGATTTGTTTGGTCTAATTCATGATCCTCATCCTACAGTTTTTACATATGAACTATGAACAAACATACAAGCAATAAAAAAGTAATTTCTCAGGCACTCAGATTATTTGATTCCATGACATGATGTGTATGTCACTTCATAATAAAAAGACGAAGGTCCTGCTGTATAAAGTATTGATCAAGTCAAATTTTATTTAAGCCTCAGAGACATGGATAGTAGCAAAAGAAGAGAAAATCTTTGCGACCTTTAAAAGGAAGGTGTTTTTAATCATGTTTGTGTACACTATAATAACAACGGGAAAAAAATTTAGTTTGAAATATATAAGATTTTTAATAGCAACGATATTACTAAATTCGTAAAATAAGCAGAATGAGATAGGAAGGCATGTAGTAAGAATGAACCCAGCACGAACAATTTTAAGACTTTTAATGCAACCCCGTACAATAAGAGACCAAGAAGAAGACCCATAAAGGGATGAAAGGACTCTATGGATGAGGAGTTTGCAATCCTAAACTGTAAAGAACTGTAAATCTATTGCCGGAAGGAAGTCAAAATGAGAAAATCTTCTGAGAAAAGCTCACTCCCACAAACAGTTGTCATGATAATGCTGGTGATAACAAGTCTTATAACAGCAAATCTTGCTGAGTATGATGGCTACACTAAATATTTATTTTAGACATTTAATAATGCTTATAGCTTTGAAAAATTCGGATCGTATTTCGGATCATATTTGGAAAATAAGATTGGTGTGGAAATATTGAAAAAGAGTTCCGCATCAATTATGTCAGAAGAATTTTAATGATCAAGTCATCGCATGCATATCTCTACTTGTACGGAACAAAATCGAGCCCTTATAATACCGGATGATAATAAGAGTAGAAAATTGGATTATACCTACGTAAGTAAAAGGGTTTATTGTGTGGAAAACTTAGCCTTTGCAAGTCTTAAACAAATCTGACTCTAAATAAGAAAATGTGGTGTACATGGAGGGATATTTGTGGACGAATAAATACATTATTAGTATTAAAAATTGAACAAAAAGCTCAAGAGCTCAGCGAGCAGTTCAAGTAAAAAGGAAGATGATGTTCCAAGAAAGAGGCCTAGAAAAGAGTTTCAAAAAAATTGCGGAAATAGACTGGGAATTTCTGTCCCATGCACCATATTTTCCGAACTTATCACCCTCCAACTATCATTTGTTTTTGTCCTTGAAAAATTTTTGAAGGCCAAAAAATTAAAAAGTAAAGAAGATATCAATCAAGCACTGTTTCAATTTTTGGCTTCAAAAGATTGAACATTTTTCAAAAATGAGGTATGAAAATTGCCCTAACGCTAGTAGGAAGTTATTAATAATAATGGCAATTATTTAGAAATGTTTATTGATATGAAGAAAAGCTTGTATTTCTTTTTATTCCACACAAATGGACTGAACTTTCCTTTAGACCTAATATTTTTCAGCAAATTATTCTTTTCATTTTTCAAGTTTTTCATTTCTGCCGATTAAATTCGTAGAATTTATTTTTACAGATTTTCACTTTTTGCATTTTGGAAAAATAATTCATTTGTCTGATAAAAATGTTCTAATATTATAAATTACACATTTGAAAGACAAAATGAATTGCTGATTTTATAATAGCAAAATTAGTTAATGCGAATAATTTAATAATAATACATTTTAAGAAAGATACTGAGTTAACTTTCTTCTAGCTATGCAACTCAAATTTTAATGTTTACTAGACTACTTGAAATTTTATTTTCACAACTTAGAATTTTTATTTTGGGTAGCCGAGAGCCAAGTTATGGAATTTCTCGGTTATTAACCTAATATAAGAAATCTGAAGATTTTATTTGAATATATAAATATTTGAAAAACTAACTTTAACACACACACCGGCGATGATAAAAAAATTTTTAGATATTTTATGGATTTTTTATTGTTTGATTTTTTATTAATTTTACATAAAAGAAAATTTTCAACTGTTTCGATGGATTTATATAATTCCTTTTGATAAATTATTCGACTCTGAATGTTGCATGAAATTCATTAAAGTGGCATTCAATAATCTTTTGTAACTATTTAAAATCACAATTGTAATAAATATATTATAATTAAATGCAACAAATACTATACTAAAAACATGAATGTGAAAACTTTTTTTCCACATCTCTTATAAATTTATAAAATATTGCTTTCACAAAAAAGCAGATAATAACCTAAATATTTTTCTATCGCTTTGTAAAAATGGAATTTATTATATGATATAATGCTTAGTACTTCTATTTTTCTTTCATTGTGTTTAGAATTAAATCCTGTTGAAAATTATGGACAGTGATTAGTTCTTAATATTACAGAAAACATCTAAAACGTAGATATATATACATCGTATAATATATTTCAATTCATCGTACATATACTCATCATGATTTTTAGACTCGACCTCACACTTCGGAGAAGATGATCATACCTTCTATCCCAGCCATTGTTGGTTAAAAATTAATGGTTTGTTTCTCACTCAATATTAACTTTTTGCGCACAAGAGTTAATTAGACCAAAACCATGGTTTAAAGTGGATTCCGAGCCACAACAAATATCCATGTCCAAAATGGAATTTTAAACCCACATTTGCCGACTAGATCGACCAAAAATGGATGGATACGGCAAGTTTGTTTTCTTTTTCCCATGTACATCTATCTTTGAAGTGGGTGGTTGGGAATTTTTCGAGTTTCTTTCCTTGTAACATTTGAGCAAAGGTCTTGTACCTTAAGAATTTAGAAGGATAAAAGGCAAGGAATATTCAATGATTTTACAACAATCTGCTTAAGAACATGATTTATTTTTGCATTCATAACTTGATGGGAAGTTGCCTTATCAAAGATCTTCCCACCACACTTCACTTAAGGCATTTGATGGTTTCACATGAGAGTTTGAGGCAGTTTAAAAAAATCACCTTGTCACACAGTTTTTTATCGTAACAAAAAGTAATTTCAGTTATTCTTGCTATTTAAAATACTTCATTGAGACATTTGAAATCTGTTTGGCAGGAATTTTCAAAATTTAGAGAATTTTCAAAATTTGGAGAATTTTTAAAATTTTACCATATTAAACAGTTTTAGAAATAAAACAATTTTACAATGCCTGAAATCTCATAAATCTTCAAAAATAGTAGTAGATTCTTATCCCTAACAAGTTTGCAGAACTTAATCATTCGCTAATATTTCGCAGAAAGTAAACATTTGCTTGCCGCTAATATAGATGAAGAGAGGAAATAAATAAGTGAAAATTTATCGCTCCCTTCATATTGCAATTAATTGACAAAGAAAATGGTTGTAGAACATCCTGTTTAATTGGTGATTAGCTGGTTTTGTCCGGTTCATTTTAAGCTATTTATACTCATAACACATTCTTAAATTCAGAAATGTTTATCTTTTCTCAACTTTCAACTTACTCATCATAAATTTTTACCATTTAAGAGCAACTAAATTGCTCGTTAAATATAACGTTATCAAATAATCCAAATCAAAATTTAAAAGAAAAAAGGACAGAAAAACCCAGAAATTTAATTCATTCAAATATTCCTCAAAGTACAACCAACATACGACTCAATATTATTGTTGATTTGATTGGTACTTCAAAATAGAAAGTACAGAAATTGCAAGATTGTGCTTCTTATTAGGCAAATTATTCAAAGTAGGATTTGGAAAACTCAAGCTCCAATATTATAAACAATACTCAAAGGGCATATTAAAATATTTCCCTGATTATTTTCATTATTTTTATAGTGGATTTCTATGAAATTGTCATTACCAATATATAATTTATTATTTATGAAAACGCATTTTTATCTATTTTAGTTATGAAAATTTAGTGCACAGAAAAATTTTTTGTAACATTTCGCAATGATTTGGTGCAATTACAGAAATGTCAAATTTGCACATAATGGATGCTCAACAATTATGTTACTTCAAGGCAAAGGACAAACTAACTAGATTTTTTATGTAAGTAGTCGAAATATATTGAATGAAATAATGTAAAATTTTTCTTGAAAAATCTTTTCCAATAGATAGGTTTTAATCATTGTAAAAGTGTTAAAAAACAAGACTCTTAAAATAATTAATGTAGTTAGGATAATATATATTGACTGATATATATGAATTGGAGGAGATTGTTAAAAATCTTTTATTTCGTTTTATAAGGTTTGCTTGCAAGGAAATTTTATCTACTAATATCTTGCAATTTTCTTAATGAGTTTAATTTTTAGATCAAAATGAAAATCACAGAGGAAATTATATAATTCCTATAAATTTCAAAAGTCATTAAAATCATAATAATATGTTAAAGTCCATAAATAAAATCCTATTTACATAGACGATTGATTAATCAAATCCTTGTATTATCTTGTTAATCATACCTTTTGTTGGTTATTCTATTTAACCTACAAACTTTCACCCGGAGTTGAATTGAGATCAATTGCAAGGAATAGAAATAAATTTCTACTCTAAGGCATTGATATTTAACTAATTTAAAGTACAAGTTCTTTCATTAATACTTGGAGAAAAATTGATTACAGTGTTTGTAATTAATTTATTCTGTAAATAACACTAATTTGAATTTTTTCTAAAATTACTTGATCAGCAATATAACATTAGTACACAATCTCCCCTTAGGAATTTTTTTCGCTTCAAGAAGGAAAGTTTGATTATTTTCTCTTTTTAAATTTTTCATCGATGTCTAATCACTAGGAGTAAAAAAATGCTTTAAGAATCAAATTCCCCTTCTTTTTCTATGCTCAAAATGTCTTTATAAATATTTTGGATTTTTTTTATTTCTTTTTACTTTTTTCGTGTTATGCAAAACGATTGGTTTTAGCTTTTATGGAGTATGTGCTTATGGTTTTTACACAAAGCGGCCAGTATGATACTTAGGAACACTGATGAAAAAAATACAGATTTCAATATTTAATATTTTCATAAAGGAATTTCCAACCACTCAATACCTCATTCGATTCTATAAATTATATTTATATTGTTTCATGGATCAAAACAAAGTTCTGACCAAATCTAAGCAATAGTAAATATTTAATTTTTTCCAACTTCTAATTTTTTGCTAAAAGTTATGTATACGTTTTTCATGAAAGTTGACAAGATTATCTTTTATAAGATATCCGGATCCTGTTCCGGATCTGTCAGGTAACTGTGAATTGATTAAAATAGTGAAATTATCTAAAAAAAAGTCTCTTATGTACAAAATCAGAAATATATATAATACTTTGTGATATAATAAGCTTGCTACCTATCAAATTTTGGGTGAATTTATCAGCATTGGTAAACACAGCATAATTTTTACTGTGGCAGTAAGTTTAAATGATTACAATAATAAAAACTCTCACCGAAAATCATTTCTACTTAAAAAATAAAATTTGATAGATTACAAAATTCTGTCCAATATTTAAAATCTTTTCGCTCATAAAAATATAATCAGAAAGATGGTTGGAAGCTTCTGAAATCTGGTAATAAACTAATATGAAGAATTATTCATTAATATAAAAAGGTTATTTCCTGAAAATTATCGTCGCATCCCAAGCAAAAGATTGACATAACTGCAAAATTAATGTCAACCAAGAGCTCTATTCTATATATATATATATATATATATATATATATATATATATATATATATATATATATATATATATATATATATATATATATATATATAATTCTGACATTATCTATGGATTGAGCTTTCTTTTGAAGAACAGTGATTGCTGGCTGGCAGTTTTCAGAGATCCCTGGATCTGGCAATCCTCTAACCTCATTAGATAGCTGGTTCTTGGTTGGTGAGATATAACTTGAATGTGATTGGCTTAAAATGAGTTTGAAATTTAAATGGACAGGACTATGGTTATTTCATAAAATTTATTTCAGAATTTAAAAATTTATTGTTGATTAATTTATTATTTATCAGAAATATATATTTAAATTAAATGAAACTAATAGCGTAATAAAGGAAATAGTTAAGAGATAAATTGAGAGGAATAAGAATATTTACCTAAGAACAGGAAAGGTATTTACAAGAATTTATACACGCTATAATGTTTACAAGGCATAACTTGGTCTGCAATACAATATTTCTTTATCTTTTTTTATATTTTATGTATTTACATATGTATATTTATTTTTAAAAAATATCTGTTTTTATATACATTTAGTATGCACACTTATATATGCATTTTTTATCATCATTTTTATTTTTGATATTTTTTTTCACATATGGAATGAGATGTAACAAAAAAATCCTTTTATCTTTTTAGTAGTCTCTTTTTTTATATACAAAGAAGTAGTTATCAAAGAAAAATTTTCTATTTACAGTTTATTTCATGATGATTGGTGAGGAAACTTTGGGCAATATCTGAACAATGAGCGAGAACGGAATCTATTATAGGTACTTAGGTCATTATAGGAGGGAAGGCTAATTATTGTTTCGTTATTAGTTTTACCAATATTTTTAATCATGTTATACATTATTTTCGCGAGGAATTCTCTCAGGGTAGGGATTTTTAATTCTTGTCTGATTTTTTTTATTTCTAATGAACCAGGAGACCTTAACTACCCATCTGAGGAGTTTATTTTGGAGACTCTTTCAAGTTTTTTAATTTTACTATCATGGGTGTAACCCCAGATAGGGCAGGAGTAGGAAATAAGTGGTCGAAGATATGATTTATAAATGAGCACTTTATTTTCCATGGAAAGTTTTGAACTCCAGTTGATAAGTGGGTATAATGCAGCTGTTTGCCGTTTAAATTTGTTAATAATTTCGATCACATGGGGGTGCCATGTTAATTTTCTGTCGAAAGTTACACCTAAATATTTACAGGTTTGTGACCATGGTATAATTTTGTTGTTGATCTTAATTACACTGGGTGGAAGTAGTCTTTTTTTGTTAAAAGTTATGGATACACTTTTATTTACATTAATAAGAAGTTTCCATTTAACGAACCAGAGCTCAAGCTGTTCTAAATGTCTGTGGAGTGATTCAGTAATATATGATGTTTTAATACCTTGTATAAAAGTGTCGTCTGCAAAAAGGTGCAGGGAAGTTAGTGTTGGTGTTGGAATATAGTTCACATAGATAAGAAAGAGTCTTGGTCCCAGTTTGGACCCTTGTTTCACGCCATCTAAGATTTGTCTATGTGTTGAGTATGTAGAATCAATGCGAACCTGGAACTTTCGTCCAAAAGATATGAAATTAGTATTTTAATAAGTGGGTCGGGTAGACCAATATTAATGAGTTTATGTACAAGTACACTAATACAAACTCGATCAAAAGCTTAGGCAATATCAAGAGAAACTACTCCTATACTTGTTTTATGTTGAAATCCCTGTGTGATGATTTCGCCTACTCTCATAAGTTGATGCGTTGTTGAATGGGATTTTCTGAACCCGTGTTGTTCAGGGATAAGAATACTATTGTTTTCTAAAAATTCATCTAGTCTATTTAGAATACTTGCTTCGGTTTTTTTGCTTAGCGACGGCAGTAGACTAATAGGTCTATAGCTTGAGGGAAGGTAGTTGTCTTGTTTTGGTTTTAATATTAGCACTATTACTGCAATTTTCCATTTTTGAGGAAAATACGTTATTCTTAATATCTCGTTAATAAGCATCGTAATTTTGAATAATGTTTTGTTTGGAATTTTCTTTAGCATTTTACTTGTTATTCCTTCAATTCCTGGGGATTTATTATCCTTTAATTTCTTGATTATTGCCATTACTACCGAAGGGGTGGTGCTTTGTATGACTTGTGTGTGTGGTCTGGAGAGAAATCTGAGTATGTTGCTGGCAACCAGATCTTCGGTTCTGATGTCGTGTTGGTCATTAGTGGTGAATTCTGTTTCAAAAACGCCAGCAATTGCTTCTGTTTTTTTGTTTGTGTGTGTATGTGATTGTATTTTGGCCTTGAATGGGCGGAAAATACTGTGGTTTCTTCTTGAACATACTGATGGCCTTCCAAATGGATCGGACATGAGTATTTAATGATTCTACTTTTTCTCTCCATTTCTTCGAATTGTATGAACTTATCTTGGCTCTAAATTGATTATTCGCTTTATTATATTGATTTTTTATTTGAAGGTCTCTGCTAATTTGATATAGTTTCCTGAGTTTGTTTCGATTCTCTTGAAGAACAAAATATTTCAAGATCACCTCTATTTCAATTGTGGTAAAGTTACAAGTAAAAATTTTGATACAAACTAATAAATTATTACTTAAAATGAACACGCAAGATTAAGGAAGACCAAAGAAATTGTAAATAAAAGTCTCAAAGAAGCTTTTCATCATTATCATCAAAAAAGACAAATGAAGTTTATAAAAATTTTATACGCATGATTGATAAGTGCTTTTCTTATATAATTTTATATTTAATGTAAATAATAAGCAATAAAACGATAATAATCAAATTGTTCGCACGTAAAAGAACAAAAATATTCAATATCTACATGATTATTATTTTTTTATGACTTAAGAATATATTTGTTTTATTGTAAAATAACATATTTATAGTTAACTAATTTATTTTTCGTACTGAAATGCTTAGATTGACATAAGCAGGATACAACATTTCATACATTAAAAAACTCCCGATATAAGCAAATGTAAATAAAGGTGAGCTTCTCAAAATAGTGTTGCATTTTAGATATTATATTAGAAAGTTTATATAAAATTAATATTTTAAAATGGAAAACCTGCATAAATCTGATGAAAGTAAGGATGCTACAAATCTGTTGAAGAGACTGAACATTATTAAGAGTGGATCTAATACTGATTTTCTTAGAGAGAAGCATATAAAATATTGCCTTCTAATTCTTCGAGTTTTACCAGAAAGATGTCAATTTTTGGATTCTTCAAGGTACTACTAATTTCTAACTACCTAAAAATATTTTAAGAAAGTAATCACTTTAGGATATTTTAAGAAAAAATCCCTTTTTCCTCACCTTTTTTAAGAAAAGAATCCATTCATTCCAAAGAAATTCATTTATTTTATGAAAAATCTATTCAGAATGTTATTAAAATATTATTTACTCTTATCTTACAAAGTCTATTTTATAAATTATAATGATACTCAAAAATTCTAAATTCTTACAACTTTTCAAGTATTTGAATTTAAACAGTACAGACATTCATGGACTTACAGAAGTTACCCTAAGAACTTAAATTTTATTAATTGAAGAGGAATTGTTCGTAAATTTCGCTTTTCTTGTTCAAAAGTGAAGAAAAAGACTGATAAATATTTAAATAACTAAAGCTGCTGCATCAAAATTTACTATGTACAGTAAAATTGCCCGAATATCTTAAATATAGTTTTAAAATTATTTCTTAGAGTTTCTTATAAGATTTATTGGTTTTCCTACCTTTAATTCATAATTTAGAACCATGATTTGTATTAAGAAATTATTGTTTCTCTTTGGTTAATCTTCCATAATGAGGAAGAGTTGGTACCAAACCATTGGATGATATGAACATTCACATTGCCAAATGAAAATTGAATCCAAATTTAACATGGTAGAACCCATAACAAACAAGAAAAATAATATATACCAATGATTTCTTGACTCATTGAGAAGAGTAAAAATAACTTTCATTTAAAAAATAAATTTTAATAAAGCACTCAGAATTTCAAATAGGAACTCTAAATTTTGATCTCAATCATTTGTATTCAGTCTTTTAAAACAGGCATGAACATCCAATATGTTACAGCATGAGATATAAAAATTAATATCTAAATATATGTTTAAATCATTCTATTCATAAAAAAATAATTAAAATTATGTCAATATTGACATTGCAAAACTACTTTTATAAAAATTATATATTAACTACTTTTATACAAAACTTTTATAAAAATTAATTGTAGAATAAAATGATTCAGTATAGTATCATTAAATCATTTTTATGTTTCTGAGTGCAATTCTTTAAAATTCTTATTCTGAAGTAGAATATGACCTGTTATATTTTCTTTTAATATATAGTGTTATTGGTCATTTCATTAATTTTGATATATTTATGAATTTATTAAAATTAAGGGAATCTTTGCTAATTTTGAATTTATAGTAGAAAATAAGTTTTCTACTATGTCAAATGCCGTTTTCTTGTCTACACAATTTAAACTTAAAAATAAGATTAGAAAAAATGGATACATATATTCTGAATATAATCATGCTAGTTTTCTGTTATATTGTTGTTTATCTCAATTATCAATGGCAAAATGTATTGTGTATTAACTTCTTTCTCCACAAATAAACAAATCATAATATTTATGAAAAACATTTAGTTACCAAACTACCAACTAAGTGGTTAGTGCTGAGGCTTCAATTGAATAGTTCATAGATATAATTCTTACCTCGGTAAATGATTACAGACCCGTACGGGATTGGAGCGATTTCAGATTTTCACGCCAAGCACTCTACAGCTCTGTCACCAACCTAAGTTACGTCACTATGCGTGATAGCTGTCAGCTAATAATAATCGCGTTCGAACGTCAGCTTTGAAATCGCGCATTTTTCCGAATTCCAAGTATTAAATGTTTGAATATTTCATTACAACTAAATACTATAGAAATTTTAAAATTCTAATAAATAGAAATAAAATTTTTAATATATCAAGCAATGGCACCCACCTTAAAAAAAAACATCAGTGTAGCGCTACCTACTACAGTGGCAACCGAACAATAAAGCTAAATTTCAATTTTTGTTTAAACTGAAATTTTAATATAACGAGCAGTTACGCCCACATTAAAGAAATTTAAGTATACAGCATATTCTAACACTAACATGAGAAACGCAATACACACTACTTAAACATTCATTTACTTATGGAAACATTCATTTTTATAAAAAAAACTTTAATTTCTAAATATGATTAAAATTGTAATGATAAACAAAATAACTCGCCTAATCTTCATTGATCTCCAAATCCTTACTTTTCAGCGAATATATCATTTTTATCGCTTCTAAAAATATCTTCTATTATGTTTCCCTGATGATTCTTTCTCCATGTGTACTCCGCAAAAACATAAAGTCCATATATCCTCATCCATACTTATTAATTTTCGCAAGCAACACAAAAACTCCAAAAATCAAATATCGAAACTCAATGCTTCAGGATTTTTCTGTAATAGTTTCAAGGGTTATATACAAAACTCGCATGTAAAAAGAAAAGCACGTCATACGTTAGTAATCCGTACTGGTAAACCAGTCTGGCTCACTTTATCGCATTCTTGGCGCATTTTACCCTCTGTACGCTTCTCTACTATTTAGCGCTTACCTCTGATATGATTGTTAGGAATCCCTTATAAACTGCAGGTCTGAGTCGAATTAACTCTTGTGTGTAGTAAAATTACCGTAGAGCATCAGTCAAATAGAATTAAACTTTATATTCCCTGCTAAAAATTTTTCTTTATTTAGCTTTTAAATCATCTAATCAATATATTTGTGTTTTCAGATTATTAATGGCATATTTTGCAATTTCATGTTTGGATCTATTAGATGCTTTAGATGAAATTAATGATGAGAAAGAAAAGATTATTGACTGGATATATTTCTTGCAAGTTTCCCCAACAGGAAAAGGTAAATTTTGATAAAGATAAATTTCAAAAAAAATTCTAATATTTTATTTGCTACAATTTTTTCTCCATAATTGTGTGTGTGTGTATATATATATATATATATATAAACCAATTATAAGTTTTAACATACAATTTTTCTTATTTTTAAGCACTTTTAGAATTAAATATTTTTTACCAATGCTTATGATATTTTTAAGAAATTTCTTTTATTATTTTTAAATGTATGTCTTAAAAATTGTAAATTTAAAATAAATAAGTATTATTTTTGTTGAAGTATTGTGTAACCTATAACGATATTACAAATTATGTATTTATTATGTAGAAAAATATTGCTAATTAAAAATTTAAATGTATCATATAACTGATATGTTTAAATTTTCAATTAAAGATATTAATCAAAAAATTAAGGGATCTAGTTTTTTCTTGATTTTACTAAGCTGCTTATATGTAGAGACCAATATTTCATTTTACATTTTATTCTGAATAAAGATTAGCTTTGCATCATTTTTACCTTCAAAAATAAGCCGAGATAATTATTAAACATGATATAAATGTGCTTGTGATATGAAAAAGAAATATCATACCTTCTAAAACATACTTCTTGGAATTTTCCTATTTAATACTTGAAAGAGTAATCACTTACTTAACCTAATGAATGAATTTTAATCTATTCAATATCCTTTTCAAAATATTCTAAATAACATATATTTTGATATGTGTTGTTTCTTCATTTAGGTCTTGGCTTGAATGGGGTAAGAATGTGCAATAATCATTTTGTAAATTCTTTGGATCCTTTTTCCAAACTTTATAAATATTATATTTATTGGAAGTTTGTAATTATGAATTTACCAGGCAAAACTCATTAAAGTAAATTATTGTGCAGTTTTATATCACATTCACAGTACCATAGTATAAAAAATTTACTAAATAAGCACTAATAATAATACTATATGGTGTTTTGTATAAATTTATATATTTGTTTATATTATTGTGATAAGTTTTATTTTTACATTTCTTAAAATTTTCCATTCATTATCAAAAAGTTCCTTTTTTAACATGAATTATTCAATAAAATCAATTGAACTTAGCAACATTAAAATGCTGCAGAGATTTCAATGCTACTTTAATGTTATATTTTTTATTACAAAATTTAATTATGAAATTAAAAGTGTTTTCCCTTGTGTATAAAATTAGTAACATTTACTAAACAAAGTTTAAAAGATTGAAAATAATACTTTTTTTTAAATTTTTTGGAAAACTTTGAAAATTAAAAAAACAAAATGTGTTTGATAATTTTTTAATGCTGTTCAATCAAGTTGCTATTTTAATAAGTACCCTTACAAGTAATTGTCAAATACTTGTCATTTGTTATAATTTTACTGGTTTTTATTAATTATAACTATCTCTGTTAGCACTCACTCTGGTATAAGGGTATGATCATTAAAGAGGTAAAATTAAAGTTCAATCTTGCCATTATTTCAGTAAAAAATGAGTGAGGTATTTTAACTATTATCTTGCATTTTTGCCTGTATTAAATTATTATCAATAACACACTTAGCTACTAACTTCTGTGCCCATCAAAATAATGCATTTTTTAACATTACTTTAAGAATTACTATAGAAATATTTTTCGTTCTTTTATAGAAATCAATAAAATTGACTTTGGATTTCGGGGATCAACTTCTTGCACAGTTGGAAAAGACATTGTAAGTGAAGAATGTGTTTAGTCTTATATTTTTTTCATTAAAACTTTCCTTATTTAAAAAGTTTTTAAATATTTTATTTCAAAATTTCAATAAAAGTTTTGTTATTGGCATTAAACAAAGCTATTTGATTTAAAATATAATTAATGTTTTTAATGGATATATTAAAAATAACATTCCACTAGCAAAAATACTAATACTTAAAATGATTAGTGCATTAACATAAATTTTTCATTCAAATTTTCTAGATTTTCATAAGGTTGATGAGTAATTTAAGGATCACTGAATTTTTGATGTAATCAAAATCTGTTTTTTATCCAAAATTGTTTAATTGTTTTATGTAAGCAAATAAAAATAACTTTGCCTTAGAATAAGATTTCCTGTAACAATGTTTTTCAATTAAAATAAATAATTACTTTATTATTTATTATAGTGGAGAAATATTTGTCAGGTTTTTAACTTTATTTACTTATTTTGCAGAACTCTGATATCTGTGATAAAGCTAATCTAGCTATGACATATACAGCTCTAGCAACTCTTTTAATACTTGGGGATGATTTATCTAGAGTTCGTAAGAAGGACATTTTATCTAGTTTACATGATTTGCAGCTTCCTAATGGAAGGTAAGTTTCTTGATAGATAAGTAATTATTAGATCCTTTATTACATCAAGAACCATGTGTATATTCATATGATGGCATGTGAGATGTGATAATAACCAATAAAGTTTAATTTTTGCAATATTAAAGGTTGGCTCTTGGTGAGAAAATTTTAATGTGTTATAAAGAAAACTGCAAATTGTACTTATTACTATTGCTGTGTTAAATCCAGTAAATTATTTAATAATGATTTAATCATGGTAAAACCAATCAATTGACAACACAGTTAATGTTTCTAGAATTTTTTCTATCTTAAATATGGATTTTGAAAAATCAATAAATTTTATTTAATATAAGAAAAATTTGAAAAAATTTACTAAATACCTTAATTCTTTCATGTTTTATACTTAACTGATAAATTTTGTTACATATAATGAAAAAAGATTTTCAATGATTCACAAATTTATACTTTTAAATTTGCTTAAAATAATAATTGACTAGAAAGATCATACATCCTAATTTACATTTGCTACAATATTCCCTAAATGTATATGCATTTAATCATGTAATTAGAAAAGCTTTTGGGGGGTGTAATATCTATGTACACAAATATTGTAAAAGTCAGTTACAAATGTGATGCTCAATATTGCAACTTAAAATAATATAAACAGGTAATTCCTCCTAAGAAATTAAAATTATACCTTCAATTCATTAATATTATTGATGTGCCTTGTTAAAATTATAAAAACAATTAAAATTTTATGATTCCTTCTTAAAATTAATTTACATGAAGAATGGTTGCTTTAATGATTCTTAAAAGGTATGCCATGAAATTAAATAATTAATAATTTCTAAAAAATGTAAAATAACTATTTTTTATTAAAAAAAAGTTGATGCAGTCACAAACCAAATTGATAATTTTATTTTAAAGTGGATTGATTCAAATATTTATTTAAGAATTTACATTTCTAAATTTATATAATATTTTATCATAAGCAATAGAACTTATTCTTGCTGTTTCTAAAATTGTATCTGCCTTTTAACATAACTTCTAAGTTATTTCATAAAATAATGGTATATAGAAAGAAGCATTTTTAATCCAGCTTTGTGAATAGAGTTTAAAAATGTTTTATATTGCTTAAAATTGTATTAAACTCTCATATAAACGTAGGCAAAAATTGCTGTGTAATACATTACAGAAATAAAAGAAATATTATATTGAATTTTTTAGTGTATATAGGATAAAGATAATGGACTGTTATTTGATAATCTTCTTATGAATATTATGTTAAAGAGAAAAAAACTGAAAGTTTACCATTGATATATTGGAAATAGTTTTGAATGAGACTAAAGATTTTAATAACTGGTTTATTTCCATGGTCCACAATATTTAAAGTGACATTACAAAAAAAATTCTAACCTAAATACTTTCATTTCAGAATACTCTTCACAGAATTTTACAAATTGCATGTTATTGTGATAACCATCATTTGCTAATAAAAGTTTACATTTGATTTTAAAAAAGTTTTTATAGGAAAGCTATATATTATTAGTAGTATTAACTAGGCAATATACTTAGACCACCATTTTACCATTAGAAGTTACGAAACTATTGCAGTAATTTTTCAGATAAATCTAGCTTTACTATTTTGATAATAATCTGTGAGATATAACTACTATTCAAATTTTTTTAATAAAAATTTCAGCAAATAGTTATATAATTTTTAACCTTTATAATCCCCAAGAATAAATAAACAATTATGAGTCATTTTACATTATTGATATAGATTAAAAATATTTTACCAATCATAAAAAGCAAAACTAAAAAAGTGGGGTACTTTTTAACCCCTCTTATTATAACAAATAATTTTCCTAGTTTTGTTATATATTTAAAAATATTTTAAATTATTATAGTATGTAAATATAGAAGTATTAATTATATTTTTATGATTGTAGCTTCCGTCCTCTGAATTTTGAATGTGAAAGTGATATGAGATATGTTTATTGTGCCACTTGCATTTGCTACATTTTACAAGACTGGTCTACCATTGATAAAGAAAAGGCAGTACAATATATCAAGAATAGTAGAGTATGTATAAAAAAAATTGAAAACTGTTTTAGTATCTTGTATAAACATGTTTAAATGTGTGCATTTGAGAAAAAAAATTAGGCCAATCTTTCTTGTAAATATACTTCAGAATTCTATTTTAAATTGTCTTAATATACATTTTATTTATTATACTATGTAGATAATGTTATGACTAATGTTTGACTATTATGGTGACTAGTGTTTATGGTGCCCAATGTCTATTTTTTCAACTGGTAATCACTGATACAAAAATATTTCTCATTAAGTAACGTATTATAAAAATTTTAAGACCAAAAATACATCTTTATGGAATTTAAGGAAAGCAATATTTTATTCATTGTTCACACACAAATTTATCACAAAATGCTTATAGGAATTAAATGACATAAAAACATCAAAAAAATATTTCCTGTAATTACTTCCATTAGCAAGCAATGAATCCTCATTCTTTAGACTAGAAGAGAGCACAATATTCTTGCTTTAGTTGTCTCCTTCTGAGTATTAACCCATATAAGTGCTTAAAAGATTTTCTTTTTTCTCACCAATTGGACATAAAATATCTAACTAAAAATTCTGTAAACCTAAATTCATGTTATTTAACATTATTTCTCATAAAAGCCTATGTGGAATTTTTCAGCTTCTCCTATAATTTATATTTTTTAGGCCTGGATATAAGTGCTCATTGTGGCCTTGTGGTATGAGTATTTTATTTGAAATGGAAAGTTTAAAGATTAATCCCAGCTAAAATTAAAGAGTATCCTCATGGAAAAGACAATATAAAACAATTAAATGTCTTACAATGACTTTTAATTTTTAGCCTATCAATTTCATGTTATCATAGTTTGTAATTTTTAGAAAAGCATTTATTGATTGATAATTTGTTCCATTTAAATGTTTTTTAAAATAGTGTCATTTATCTTTGACTAATGGTTAAGGGAGTATAGCTTTTGAACACTAACACCTAATATTCTATTGTATTCAATTTTCAGTTTTTTCTTTGAGTTTCAATATTTTTAATATGTATTTTCAGACAATTTTAAATCAATTTTTCTATATATTATGCTTTTGATTGAATGAAATAAAATTAAGTGATTTATTTGTATATGAGATGCAATGAAACAGGTTTAAATATTCTAGAAATTTTAGTACATAGTAAGAAAAACTAGAAGGATTTGCTTATCTATATGTATTTTTTAGAGAAATCAAGAAAAGATTTCTGAATCTACAACTTGCTGTGATTATTAAAGAATTGAAATTTTTATAAGTTAGCAAACGCATGTCCCGAAGAGCAGCTAATTAACTGTAAAAGAATATGTTACACTCTAAACAGTTTGTTTTCCTCTAAATTTATATTTAAGATTGTATACCAATTTACTTTGTTTTCTTTGCTATTCACCTTATAGTCCTAAAAGCATCCTGTGTTATAATATTTTTTCATTGCTTGAATTATTGGTTATTGACCTACTTTAAGGTTAATAATCTATTCTGGATAAAGTAGTTTTGGATTAACAAATATGCCTTGTTTTATTGATTTATACTAATCACATTTTCAAAATCTATCCAATATTATTCATGCTTAATCAATTGTAAGGACTAAAAAAGGTTGTTAGTTCAATTATAGACAATTTTTCAAAAGTTTTCAGATGTTTTTAAACTATTATCATCGTAATTATATTTTTTATGAAAAAAATTACTGTTAACTGTTTGCTTTTCTTAAGTCATTTTCTTGGATACCTTTTAATTTATAGTTTGTGATATTAAAACTTTGAAACATTAAAAACAACAAAATTTGTTGTCAACCTGTCACCATCGTCAACCAAATATAAAGGACTAATAATCCTTGTTGTATTATCAGCACTTGCAGGAAAAAAATATATTGTATATATTGTAAATTTATATTTTTAATAAATTTTATTTGGTTAAAACATTATATATATATATATATATATATATATATATATATATATATATATATATATCCCACCTAAGGAGATGATTGTTTTGCATATTTGATTGATTCTAAGCTGTATAAAATAAATTTCTCTGTTTTCATTTTCTTTGCATATTCTACATTTTAAAATGCAGGCTAAACATCCTTACAATCTTTTTGAATGAAAAGAAAATTATGTAAGAAAAATTAAAGCTGATAACATTTAAAGTAAAGCTGGGTTATAATTAAAAAATTTATAATCTTAATAAATGTGTGTGTGTATATATATATATGTCTGTAACTTTTATTAATCAATCATTGTCATTTTCTCGATTTTAAACAACAATATTTTATTGAAAGGGTTTTGATAAACTAAAGAATTGCATCTCCTGGAAATTGATGTTCTTTTGTAAGACAGTTTGTGAAAAAAATATTATCCTTGATACCTTTTTACAGAATAACTGAAAGGACATTAAGTACAATAAATATTGTCATTAATAGATTTTTTTTATAGTAGTTTTTGATTTGATCAAGGAAGAATGCACAAGATGGATTCCTCTATCAAATAGACTCCTACAAATTTGAAATCCTAATTAGTTCATTTTCCTCCAACATGCTACTTACAAGTTATTACTGACAACTTTAGTACTTTTATAAAACCAACATCAATTCTCTGGATCTTTGTGTCACAATGAATGAATTCTATATGAATTTATCAAAGCTTATTAAATTTATATTATTTCTTAAAATCCATTGGATATTGAAAAAATTCCTTTCAATACCTTACTTTTTTTAAATATAGGAGAGAATTTTTCTCTCGAAAATAATTTAAAAAACTTAAAAATTATTTAAGTTCCAATTATTTTAGTATAAGGAAACAAAAAATGAATGATATAGATATTACGTTCAGTTATTGCTCTGGCCTTTAAATCAATGGTTTATGGATTTAAGTCTTACTTTCACCTTGGATATTTTTTTGTAGTTCAGAATCCACTTAAAGTCTTGTACCTATCTAATTAGTCCTCGTGTAAAAAGAATGGCTGTTGAGCATCAAACAAAAACCAAAGAACATATCACCTCATTTATCTAATATATATATATATAATAAATAATATAAGTATCCATTTATCTAATAAATTTCACCCAAATTTGAAGTGTTCTTTAAATATAATAAATAACTTAGGATATCATAAGTTTTTCCAATTCTTTTAAAAAATAAAATTTCCAGAATTCACATATCCATGCAATTATTTATCTAATGTATTTTATCTAAAGCTGAGATATCTGGTAAAGAACTATAAGAATGACATTATCGTGAGTTTATTTTTATAGAAACTTATCTTAGAATTTATCTTTTTAAGTTTCACTGTACTTTTGTATCTTTAACAAAGAAAAATTTGAAATAAAGATAAAGTTTCACAATTTTATAAGAATTAAGGATTTTTAATATTAAACTAAGGAATTTTCTGTGCTTCATTCCTTTTGACATGTAAATATGGCCCATTATGCATGAAATGTCCTCCTAGAAAGTAATATGCATTTTATTCATTTTGCCATACTTGTGCAAGTAATAAACTGGCTTATTTCAAGCTTACCAGAATTTTAAAATATTAATCAACTTTTTTGAATTGTTAATGATTTCTAATATTTTACTATATAACTGTGTTAGTTTCAAAAAATTTTCTTGTGTTATATAATCAGAAATTCTAAATTTTTATTGCTATATTTTATAAAAATATCCAACTTGCATAGGTAAATAACATTTGGAACAGTTGTATCATATATTTTAAATGTGTGTAAATCACTTTTACCTGAATTTATCATATCAATGAATATTTCCCCATATATTTTTTTAACTTTTAATTGATCAAAATACTTGCAAGGCTTTTTTTTAATTTATTAATTAAAGCATGTGTATTGTTATTGCAATATTATAATTTTTGTTTCAGAACTATGATGGAGGTATTGGTCAAGGTCCTGGTCTAGAATCACATGGTAAAGTTTGCATTTCTTTTTAGCTCAGTATGTCTGTTTACATTACTGTTGCTCAGTTATTTATAATAAATTTGTGTGTGTCTTTAATATTTTATAGTTAAGAATATTTTGTTTTTCATTTAACATTCGGAGATGTAGCTCAGGCTTCATAGATTGTTTTGTATAAACTGAGGATTTATTTTAAACAATGCTGTTAAGTTGAAAGCTAAAATTCTTCCATTATCAAAATCATAAGAAATGAGTCAAAATAGTAAAAGAGGTAAATTAGTATCCTTGACCGATTAATTATGATTTTGCTATGATTCCTACAAACTATAATTATGATTTTGTTATAGTTCCTACAGGCTATACTTACCAAAGTGAATAAATTGGTAGAAAATTTGATATATTTATTACTCATGAAAAATACTCTAAAATTTTAGTATAAAAATGTTAATTCCAAAATATTCATTCATTTGTGCTTTGCTTGGTAAAACAGTTAAATTCAACCAAGAAAATGTCAAATGCAAAATGCATAGAAATTTTGAATTTTCTTTTATAATTTTCTTTTAAAAAAATGTTATAAAAATAAAATTATAAAGTTGAGGAAAGCAGGACATTCCTTTGTTTTAGGAAATAGTATCCTGAAATTCGAGTGTAAGTAAAGAACAGCTAATCATAAGCAAAAATGATCTCCATCTTCATTTTGATCTTTTCAATTCGAATAATGGTGTCTTCATTGAATGCACATTTCTCATAAATCTGTTCTACACTGATAAGATTAATGATTCTGTTATAATTCGAAAATTCAACATCTAGAATAACATGTATGAATATTTTGTAAATTTATTTAAACTGGAATTGGTAGCTTAAAAAGCTAGGGAATTTATAGTTTAACCTGGGGAGGAAATAAAACAATCACATTAAGGGTTGTTTAAAATCTCCATATATCAGTTGCTGTATCGCCGATTGTACCTTATATTGGAGTATGCATTACATATTTAGTATCTATAGAAAAAGCACTCCTTATATCATTGTCCAGAAGATTAGCCCAAATGCACCACATTACTTTCTATATAAAACTTGCCACATCCAGTAGACCTTTCATGAAGTGCCACAGTTTATATTTGCAATTTGTACTCTCTACAAAACAGTTTAACCGGTATATCCTGTTCGCTAGGGAGGGTCATTTTGACCTCTATGGACTCTGATTATTCCGAATTGTGGTTTTGATTAAAGAAAATTATAAGATTTTTCGAAGTGACCTGTTTATGGGTTCACGGTACTGTTCGTTTAAACATTTTTTACAGTGTATAAGGATATAAGGTTTAAATGAATGCGAACATATGACAAGAACCAGGGGTCCTGTCACATATTTTGATATAAATAATTAATTTCTAGAAAAGACATGCTGCAAAATCTTTCCCAGTAATAAACAACTATATCAACATCACTTTATTGCTTACTGTTTGTCTGTCTTCAGGAAGATCCACCTGCAATTTAATAATGTCAAGAAGATACTATATATCAGAGTTTTTTCAATTTTGAAAATAATTGTGTATGCAATGTATTTTTCTGAGTTTTATTACTTTTATTACATAATACTTATATCCTGCATGGCTTGAAAAATAATTTAAAGGTTTCAATGTTCTTTAAGAATATTCTGAATAAATAACGATAAAATATTTACATTACCCTATCTATTTATGTAATTAGTGAATCCATTCAAAATGTAAAGAGTGATCTATTTAATCCTATGATTGGATATATTTAACTTATCAAAACATTATGTAATTTTTTTTCCTAAATTTGATTTACAATGCCATATAATTTATCTCACTATCAGGCAAGAATTTGTGATCAAGAATAATATAAAATAAATGTAATCCTAAATAAAGACTACTGCCTTTGTGATCCCAAAAATTTAATGTGTTCCAATTGAAACCATTTTTAGGAGTAATGAGTAGTCAAATTGTTAATTATGAATAAATATTTTGTAATTATGAATAAATATTTTGTAACTTAAAACAAACTCTGTATTGGAACTGTCTCAAATATAATTATTAAAAAAAATATAATTTTTTTTTTTTTTTTTTTTGCTATTTTTAAAAACGGATAGAGTACATCAAATTGTTGCCTTACACATCAAACAAGTAACTTTCTACTTCATGTTTATATTTCTTGCAGGAGGGTCTACATATTGTGCTATTGCTTCTTTGTATTTAATGGGAGAGTTAGATAAAGCTTTCTCCAAACAAGAATTAAACATGTTGAGACGGTGGCTGGTTTTTCGTCAGACTTTTGGTTTTCAAGGACGGCCCAACAAACCTGCTGATACATGTTATACTTTTTGGATTGGTGCTACTTTTAAAGTATAGTGTTTATATTAAAATTTTATTTCAATTCAATTTTTTATTTTAAAAATTTATGTAAAAATAATTTTTTATTAATTAATTTGTAATTTACTAATAGAAAAACAGTAAATATGTCATATTTAATGTACGTGCTAAAATAAAATACAATTTATACTTAATTATTCAAACATTGAAAATTTAAGTTATAAAGCTCGATTTGAGAAATTGCATTTAACTTAAGATCTATATTAGTATTTTCTTGTAAAGGCATTAAAATTATTTGTGCATTTTTCACCATTATTTCAGTCATATAATTTGAAATTTTGTAAATTCAACTCATAAATAAAGTTAATAACAGGAAAATAAAATTTTAATTATGAATATTTCATCAATAAAACACAAAGTTTATATATAATATTGTAGCTTTGTTTAATGATAACACTGCTTAGTTTAATTTTATTTTCTATTTTAAATAGAGAATAACTTATCAAATCCACAAACTATAGAATTTTAAAAATATTCACAAGATTAAAATACTTCAATTTTACTTGAGAAGTAAATCATTTAGTCATTAAAGCTTGTCAAAAATTACAAGTAAAATCTTTAGTGATTGTAACATTAATCAAGTATAGTATAAACACACTGTATAGTGTTAATTTTACTTTAGTTAAGTTGTGAAATATTAATTTAAATGTAATTATCAAAAGAATTTTGATGCATTATAGATAAATCATAAATTATTCTCATTGGAATATTTAGAAAATAATCTTTTTTTTTTTTAAAAAAAAATAAAATATGGTTTATTTTTTGGATTATCTCAAAATATTTTTATCTAAATTTCAATTATATTTTACTAATAATAATAACTTGTCTTGTGGAAATTGTGTTCTTATTGTTCTTTTTTGATGATAAATTTATAATTTAACTTTATAAAGCTATCAAAAAGTGGTCTTTTTCTTTAACTTTTAATTAAATATTTATTTAAATTATTTAAAGACTTCTAAGATTCTTAATATTCAACAATAAACTGAGAATATCTAAATATCTTTAGAAATTTTAAAATAATCTGTTTTCATTTTATTATGTAGTACTTATGTTGTTTTACTAACTTATAGTAAATATCGTTATTTGCTTTTTTCAAAAAAAGATAAGTTTTAATTTTTCTAACTGACAAAAATCTTTCGATTGCATTTCATAATGCATATAGTTTTTTATTGCTGCAATAATATATTAAATTTTTCTTTTAGTATCTCAAATCATTGGATTCAAAACCACTAAAAGAACCTTGAGTTGAAGTGAAACATGTTAAAAATCTAATTATTTGCTGCTCAAAAGTCATTTACTTTATCATTTAAGTTTATATTATCGTTATATGTTTTGAAATCATTTTGCACTACTTTCGATTTATTGGAAATTGAAATTTTTTTAATATTATTAATCTCCTTTTAAATGACATTTAAATATACATGTAATTAATAAGAATTTTTTTCATGTCTACAAAATAATTTTTATTTAGATTGTTAAATTATAAATCCAGATGCAAATTTTCAAAATTTCCAAACTTTTTGCACTATTAGTTTGATAAAAACTAAAAAAAAAATTTAATTTCCTGAAGAATAATTCTAAAATTATTTATATTGCTAACTTTCAATTATTTCTTGTACTTTTTTGAATAATGCATTAATTTAAGACATAAATTTGGAAATATAAATGAACAAATTTCAGTTTCATAACACAGTATGTTGCATCATGCCAACTATTCTGTCATTTCAGTTCCCATATAAGAAACTGAATTCATCAAAGTTGTTCTATTTTAAGATATTTTTCTTATCAGTCAAGGCATTCTTAACTTTTATCTCTTTAACAGTTGCTAAAGTTGAAATAAGAATCATAATTTTTTGTCTTCGTTATTCTCATTAATATTCTTTGTCCTATTAATATTCTTTTTTTTTTTTTTTTTTTTTTTTTGTAATATAACACGTATTTGTGCAATTTTTACAGATTCATTAATCCTCTTAGAATCTGACTATTTTTTCCAAAGTTTTGAGAATTCCAGAAATTTTGAATTCAATCCTGGAATTTTACTTTTAAAATTTCTAATAAATCAATCAATTATAATTTAAATGTTAGTTTTAATTGCTCTACTAAGTGCAAGTATGTCTATCATAGCCTGTATATTAAAAAAAGTTCTATTTTTTTATTTTAAATCATTCTTATAATATTGGTAAAACAGAATGTGACTTTGTTTTAAAAGAATTTCATTGCAGAAAAAGTGCTTTTGACGCAATATTAAAATTGTATTGAAGATTATTCTACCATTGTATTAAAACTTATTATTTTTAAAAGTAAAAAAATAGAGCAGATTCTTTTTAGTTAAACTTATTATTGATAGAGAAAATTGGCAGTTATTTGTGGAAAGTAGTTTTTTTTTTTTTTTTTTTACTGTCATGATCAAGCTTTTGACAAAAAGCTTAAAGTTAGCATAAAGTTTTTTGAGAAGAACAATTTGTTATAAATTATTCAAGAAATCAATCATTGCCAAACATGTTGATTTCTCATCCAAAAAATAAATGTTGTTAATCATATTGTAGTTATTAAAGACATAATTTCGTACAATGCTAATCTTATTCAATAGCTTTTTTTTTAATGTGCAAAAACAATAGAGACATCTTTTTATAGTGATTAAATGTATAACTCTGATTAGACAATGAAATTGACGAACTTTAAAAAGAAACATTTAGAAGATTTATTAAATGAACTCGGAATATCCATGATATAGTTTGCTTGTAAAGCTTTAAAAAAATTTTCCTTGCAGATTATTTCTGATTGCCTACCAATTAACTATAATCTGCAAGAAAATTTTTAATTAATAAAAAAATTTTAATTATATTTATAACATTGTGGAACCCTTTGGGAAAGTAAAACCTATTACTTAGCATTAATAATAAACAAGAAAAATAAACAAGGTCTGAAACTTGACAATTTCTACTTTGCTAAAAACAAATATTTTATGAATATGAATAATCTACCACTGTAACTATTTAATTTTCAAATTAAAGGTAAGTCTGGAATATGTAATGGTTAAATATAATTGAAATAAATATTTGAAAATAAAAGAAAAATATAAATGAAGAAAAATCTTTTAAATTATAATTTTTTATAAATAAAAATTTAATTTGCTTTTACTTTTATTTTTAAATTCATTTTATTCTTTTTTTAACAGATCTTTATACAATAGTATATACATTATATTTAAGTAAATGATTAATTATAAAAAGGGTCATGTCAGCAAATTTAAACAACTTAATTAAAGTTTCTTTTACATCTAATTTGAATTGAAATAATTTGTAGTTTTGTAAATACTTATCTCTACTATCAATTTCAAAAATGATATTTATTTAAAATGTATTTGTCAGACCTTTCTGTAAAATTTAATATGACTACTGAAATGTGTTTCTTTAGAATCTGTATGAATCCTGTTGATATATAAATTTCTATCTGATTCACTTCTAATAACATGTTTAAACAACATTCCTATATAATAAAGGTGATGAATTCTGAAATCTGCAAAAATAATATGCATAGGTAAAAAAGGCAGTTTTACAATTTTGTTTTATACTTTGTTGTTTTGTAACATTACTTTTAAAAAAATTGTCACATTGTTCTTTATTATCATACTCAATTTTTTAATTTATATATGTCTATATAGTTATATTTCATTATATAATACTTAAAAAAATTTCTTTTGCTTCAAATATTTTGGAATTTTTCATTACGTATTTTATAAGTTTCTACCATATTTCAGATTTTAGATTGGTATGAATTTGTAAATTACCCAAGAATATCAGAGTTTGTTCTTTCAACTCAAGATGAAATCATTGGAGGAATATCAAAATGGAAGGACTATGTACCAGGTGAATATTTTATTTAAAACATTTTCAGTATGCATTAATTTTTAAAAATTGTATTTTTACTAATTCAGATGTCCAAAAAATCATTTTAGAAGTCTGCTATATTTACAAATTCTTCTTACAAAAACGTTTGCAACAGTTCAATTATTAACTCTCATTCATGGTTATTGAATTCACAAGAGGAATAATCATAACACCCAAAATTTAATACATTTAATGGAAATATACTTAGTATTTTTTTATTAATTGAATCAAAAATATTTATTGGTAAACAAAATTATGAAAAGAAACATAAACAACTAAAATCAGTCTAAATCAGATAAACATTTTATATATATTTTGTAAGTGGACAGTTAAATTTTAAAAAAACTTCTGAATTGCTTTACATATCTATTCAGCTTTTTCTGCTATGATTTAGTCTTGGGAGAAGTTTTTATTTTATTTGGATAATTTTTGTTAACTAATATTTCAACAAAATGAACATCTTACAATAAAATTTACTAATGAATTAAATTGCATAAATGAGCAATTTAATTCATTAGTAAATTTTCATGGCTATCTTTTTACTATGAATTGCAAATCTGCATTCTTGTTTAAATTGTTTTTAATTATTTATTATTATTTGTTTAACTAAAGAAATAGTAAAATAATAACTATTTCAAAAATAACAAAGTCCAGAACAAATTTGAGGGATCAAATCAAATATATTCAGGACTGCAATTTCTAAAGTGTCAAAAAAAAACTATTAAATATGTTTATTATAAAATAATAAAGTACTGATGTCAGCACCATATTGTTTTATATTTATTATATTATTAAAAGTTATGCTTCATATTTATTAAATAAATTATTTATTATTATTGTTGTATATGTTTATATAGGTTCTATTACAACACAACATGAAATTCAATTCATGAACTAAAGCGTTCATTACAAGTAATTTTTTTTTTTTTTTTTTTTTAGCTATACATTAATAATCACCAATTCCTAGATTTTAGATAAAAATTAAATTTTTTTAATATTTTCATCTGATATTTTTTTTATCAAACAATGTTTTACTACTTATGAGATTATTCTTGAATAGGAAATGGAAATATTCAAAATTTAAAATTATTTATTATAAATGCAATGAAAATAAAAATTCAGGACTGTCTCAATGTTTTTTTTTAAATTTATTATTTATTTGTTTTTATTACCAACAGAAAATCTTATAAATTGGTGACATATGTTTAAAATTAAAACAATTTTTCTTGTTTTCTGATTTATTGAAAATTTTCTCTGAATTCTTATTTTTGAAGCTCCTGATTTAAAATTAAAGTTTCTTTTAATTTTTATTATTGAATAATTTTTGACATATTAACATTAATTTTTATTTTCTAGATATGCTACATACGTATTTAGGCATTTGTGGACTAATGCTGTACAATAAAAATCTACCTCCTGCTGTGCATCCTGGTTTGAATCTAAGTCACAGAGCAGCTGAATCATTATTTAAACTTCATAAACAATGGAAACTTGAAAGTTGATGATTTACATAATGCAAAATATATTCTACTTAAAATACATTCAAATACATTCTTGTTAATTATTATAATTATTATTTATTTTGAATGATTAATATACACTAGTATGTAAACTTTTGTATTGAAATGCAGATATGTAGGTTTATGCAGTTACTGGTCTGTTGATCCAAATCAGTTTATAATTGCATGAGGTTTTACTCCCTATCAGAATAATACTCAAAATATAAGAATATATTATTACACAGGTTTGTGATTTCACTAAAGAAATCTTTATTTTCAACCCCCTTTATTTAAAAAGTAACTACTGATATTATAAAGATTAATATACTTCAACTAATTACTTCACTTTTCTTACTGTGATAGTTTTATCTTCCCTGAATGTCTATGATAGAAAGATTCAATTCATCATTTTATTAGAATTGAGTCTTCTATATAGTTTATGATATCCCTTTGAACACTTCCATTCTGTAAGCATTTGTATTAATATACAGAATCTGAATGCTTAACTCATTAAAATGTGAGGAAAAACAGGATAAATATTTTTTAAAATTAATTTAGCCTTTTAATTTAATTTAGCACATTTATAAGGGATTTCTATTTTTATATTACTATAAATTAATCTTTTTATTATTTTAATCAGCAGGGAAATTTTTGAACCACTCTTTCCCCCAACAATGGGATGTGTACAGTAATAAAAATATTTATCAATTATCTGGTACTTTTATTAATACTGAGGTATTTCTGATTTAAAAACCAAAAAATAGATTTTATTTATTCTATTCTAATATCTTTACAGTTAATGAAATTTATAATTTTAAAATTTAAGGTGAATACTATTTGTTTAGTTTTTTTTTAATCTTTAATTGAATAATTTTTGTTATTTATTAAGGAAGAACATAAAATATTTTTAAAAGTTTGGTATAAAATGCAGGAAACACCTTTGAGAAAAGTGACATCGCTAAAAAAACATTTATTTTAGTGCAAATATACTCTTTGTAAAATTGTTGAAAGAAGCATTTATCATTAAATAATTTAATTGAATAAATGTGATTGAGAAAAAAATTTCATCATAGTTTCGATTTCTAAGAATATTACTTGAATTGTGTTTTATGTTTCTAATTATATTTAATAATTATTAATATGTATTATAAAAAATACTTATATTTGATTATATAAGTATCTTTTAATGTACATTTTGAGTTAGCTTTTTATACTTTATGATATCCCTTTGAACACTTGTGTGAAAAATCAAGACTATTTTTTATATTTATAATAAGCATTTTTGAATTTATACCATATTATTTAAACTAACTTTGCTATTTTGTAAGTCAAACTAGCTTCTTTTAAAATTATTTTATTATCTTACAATACATAAGCCATTCACTCTTCATTCACAATATTATATATATCTAATCTTTCTTTTAGAAATCATTTTGAAATTTCACAAATACCCAATGAATACTTGTTTATGAACAAATTATTTTAGTTTGTAACTTTTAAAAAAATGTTACTATTAAGTTATTTTACAATCAAATGTTCAATTACAAATGTATTTATCTTAATTTGTAAAAATAACTTTCAAATTAATGTTTCTTTTCAAAAGACAAATAAATTTATCACAAAAGCCTATAATCTTTTTTATTACAACAGTTACTCTATTCTAAAAAAAAATAAAACTAATATGATTCATAGTAAAATCATCCATTTCAGAGGTAAGCTATACATTTTGCAAGTCTTTAACTATAGAAATTCTGAAAATGTCAAAGTTTCTTCAATAAATTTTGTCAGGTTGATAATTCAATATAATTTAAGGAATAAATACATTTATTATACTCAATAAATTTAACTTCCCCCATTTAAATACTAATTTTTGTTTTTTGTATTTCTGACTGTTTAAAATGCATTCTTTAATTAAACTTTAAAATATTTTTCCTTTTTTTTTTTTTTTTTTTTTTTTTAATTTGATTATTCATTATGTGAGCACAATATAAATACATATCATTTCTCCCTAATCTGATAACTTCCTTAACATTAATTATTTTAACATATATTGGATCTAACTTGGTATTAACACACATCCAAACGTTTTGATTTTCTAACTTATTTCTTTTAAATCATGTTAATGAGCTTATTGTTAATCACCTCCATTTCTCATTTCAGTCTTTGAACTCTACGTTATACTCAGCCATAAGCTATAATAACTACTTTAGCTATTTATAATATTACTTTTCTCATATTAAACAATATCTTTATCACCACATATTGTGTTCTTTATTTTTCAGTCAACATTCTTGATAATCCTAATGATGGAGGATTGTATATTTTGCAATATATATGTGCAATGTGATTTTTTTAATTTTAAGCAATGAGACAAGTTAATACTCAATTTCCTTTAAAGTCAAAGATCTCACTTAATACTCACACCTTTTTATTTCATTGTGTTAAATGTTTAATCATTAATACTCTATTGCTTTAAAGTCAAGGATTTTGTTCAATACCCACACCATCTTACCAAATGATTCTGCCCAGTTATGATCTTATAAGATCTACATTTTCAGATTTATGTGCTCTGCTCCATCTAAATTTAAGATTAAAAATGTTATAGATTTACATATCTGTTTCTTACTAATTGCAAGGATATGTGTATGAATATATATTGTTAAATGTTTATACAGTGACAAAAATTGTGCAAGTTAAGTTTTTTACTTCAAATTACAAGTTTGGTTAATGAGATATTATTTTTGTATGTTAAATTGACTACATTGAAAAGTTTGCATATTTCTGGCAGTTTTATGTATAACTCATGTGTTATGATTAAATGATTAATAAAATCTACATTTTAAGTATGTTCAAAAATATTTTAAGAAATTTTATTTATTAAGCCTTGTATTTGAAATATTTTACAAAATTAAAAGTTTGTTAAAATGTGTGCATAAAATTGCTTCCTTTAACAATAAAATTTGCCACTTTACAGATTCAAAAACATCATTATAATAATTACAAAATATAATTCAGTTTGCTTTATTTGTATTCATATCAACTGTTCCTAACAATGATTTTTTATTTCTTTAAAATTCACAAGTTATTTTGTTTTATTTTAAAATCATTTTATTATTTTATCATAGATTGTGAATATAGTATTCCTAAAAAAATAATAATTTAATATTGTTTGTAATATCTTTATAATATTCTGTTATTTATATGTACAAATAAAAAATTTTTATCAATAACAGTTAAATAGTTTAGTTTTAAACAACCTGTATACTTTTTAATCATAAATTATATTTTAAAAACTATACTTTAATTAATTTTCTAAGCAAAAACTGTTTTAATTATTCTTTGTTTATTATAAATTGTAAAAAAAGAAGTTATATTTGTTTAAGCAAAATTAATTTAATGCACACATATAAGATTTTATAAACAAATTTTATTATTTGAAAAATACCTCCTTAAATCTAACCTTCAACATAAACTTCATTCTATTTAATCATGTTTAGCTTTAAAATAAATATTAGAAAATGGAAAGATTAACATACAACATTATTACAGAGCATATGTTTAAATATATATATATATATAATATAAACTATTTCCAAATATTTCTTTGGGATAAACTGGTTAAAAATTAATATTTGTTATATGTTTGGTAAAAAAATTTCATTGGAATTCATCAAAAAAGTTATGTAAATATGTGCAATTTTCTTTCTAAATTAACTCATTTACATTTTTTTATCATAATATTTTAGCAAAATATTTTTTTAATTATATCAATGGTTTTTTTTAATTAAGGAAATATTTATTATTCTTACTCTAACAATTTTAGTTAGTAATAATATATTCACAAAAAAATTATATATTTAAGAAAATATAACTTTATATACACTAAATAATTTTTAATTTCTCTTCATCTTTAATAATATATTTATCAATATAAGATTCCCATCGACTGTCTCTAACAGTTCAAGAGTGGAAACTGTAGAGAACTTTACCAAAGAATTAAATTCTTATTAAGGATGTAGGAATTTTAGACCAGTTGAAACAGATTTTAGTTCTTCAAAATCTACGATTTTTACTAACATTATTTATTTATTATTATTATCAGCATCAGGTATCTATTGATGATATTGGGAAAAATGAAAAACAATTTCTTTTTCAATAAAATAATTTTAAAGTATTATACTTCAGTTGAATTGTAAATAACTTAAACAGTATTTTAATAATTTGTCAATATTTCTCAAAAGGATGCAATATATCTTGTCATGAAATGACAACTGCAAACTTAAAAATATGTAATGCATACTAAAATGCTAATACAAGAATGTAATTACTCCTTTTAAGTAATTGTTTACTTGTAGCTAAATAGAATATTTTGTTTTAGCAAACTTAACACAATATTAAAATTTTTATATACAATCAATGTTCTAAATAAAAACAAAAAATCATGAGATTGATTTAAGAATATAAATTGTACATTAAAATTTAAACTTATATTTATCACATGCATTTCAAACTATTATCATAGCTTAATGTAGTGGTATTGCAATGCACTATTGTTTAACATAAAATTTATGTAATAGTTCACAGGGGCAAATGAAATTATTACTGCCAAAACTAGTTATTCTATATATCTAAAATTCAGTAGAAATAAGTGTTATTCTCAAACAAATACTTAGTTCTTAAACTACACTTAAATGATTCAATATTTTGAAAAATCTAGAAAACATATTTTGCAAACAACATTAATAGTTTTTATGTACTAGTAAAAATGGCAAATTAGTTTAATTGTTGATCCAAAATTACAATGAATAGTCTTATTAAATTTGCATAAACTAGAAACACAGTGTTATAAAAATTAGGAGAAAATTGCAAAAAGTTTTAAAAAATTAGAAAATAATATGTTTAAGAAAGTTTGATATAAGAATAATACAAAATGCATTGATTTTAATAAATATTTTATAAGGGAACACATTTGTATCGGTTTCATATCTGAAATTATAATAATTGATATTTATGGCTTAGGAAAATTGCATAAACTACCAATTAGATATCTTATTACATACTTTTTGCATTAAATTAAATGAGTGTATATTTATTGTTGGTATCTATAGATAAAATGTAACAAATACATCTATAGATAAATGGGTTTGTCTAAAAATTGAATATAGTATTGTTATTTAAATATATTCTATGTGGAATTAAAAATGTCTCCAAATTTTACTAAGCTGAAAAGATTTGTTCTAGTTGGATTAATTTATATTCAACAAAACAACTGCAAAAAAAACAGACAATTTATACAAGTTTTAAGATACTTCGTGAACAAAATATAACCAAATAAATGAATTGCTAAAATACACAATTTTATTCTAAAATTGTATGAAACTTTACATAAGTTCACACTTATGAAATAAGAAATAAAATTTTATTGCTTCATTTAAAACAAATTTTCAAAATTTCTCATTTTTCAATTGTAATACAAAATATATATTAGTTAACATAATTAGAAATATTTGTTTTCTTTCCATTAAAAAAATGAAAATTTATAGTTAGGCTCTTATTTACAGAGAAAAACTTTGAAAATTACATAGAAATATATAAATAATTTACTAAACATAATTTTATAAATTTTGGTAGTTTTTTTCTATAATGCATCATATATCATCATTTTTTTCTATAATGCATCATATATGCCATCATATATCATCTTTTAGTTTTATGAGTGGTTGATAGTTAATTACATTTTTAATATGTAAGTTATAAGTGTGAGACAGCAGTATTTCATAAAAATAATATTCAAAATTTATAATTCTCAAGTCAAAGATTGTAAAAAATACGAGCAACAAATTAGAATAGTTGATTAAAAAGGACACTAAATTCAGTAAGACATATTATATTCAATTAAATAAAATCACATTTTATTATAAATAATGCATTATACATATTTCATGTTCAATATACAAAAAATAATTCATCTCTAACTTACTTATAGCTTAATTTTGCATCCAATGAATAAAATATTTTTATAAATTAACACAATTTGTGCATGATTAAAAGAATCTATACAGTAAAAAATATATAAAATATCATCATCTATTTACATCTTCTATCATTTGTAAAATACAGCACTGAATAAATTTACAGAGTATTTTATTTTTTGATTCTTTGACCCATTCGCTCAAAGGTACATTGATGCTGCCTAAAAATCGAGAACCAATCAGATATTCATTTAAATAGTTAAAATCTTCTGTTTCCAATATTAGAGGATTTAAACTGATGTTTTCCATTTTCCCTTTATTAGAAGTTAAGATTATTTCAAGATTAGGTGGTAAGTTTTGTCCTTTCCACTTAGAGAAAGTGGAACATATTGGAAAAGATTTGGTCACTGTAAATTGAGGAGTATGACCAAAACACCAATCCCAAGACATGAGTTTATCTTTGATATTTGTAAAACCTGGACAAAGATCTTCATTGGGATAGAATGATAATACATCTTTAATCTGCAAAAATCAATAGTAAATCTATATAGTTAATTTTTTTTTTATTTTCTAGTACAATTTAAAATATAAATTCTTAATAGAATCATTATAATTCTCTGATACAAGATAAAAAAAAATATTACAGTTCTTTAATATTATATTTTTTGTGCAAGCTCATGCTCAAATTACATTACATGTGAAATAATTAAAATAATATTCAAGATAAAATAATGCAATTAAATATTGTGAAATTCATTGCAATTTAAAAACAATAAATAAATTATTTATTTTTTTGTTTTGATTATGAGAAATACATACTTTAATTCTGAAATAAAATAAGCTTAAATTAAGAGGTTTCTTAAAATTATCAAAAGTATCAATGAAATTTTTATATTAAGTACCTTAAAATAGGTAATTATTATAAAATAAATGTACAAAAGTATATATCAATACTTAAACCTCAAAATATCATTTTTTACAATTATATTGAACAAAAGTAATAGTAGTTAAAGAAAGATTTATTTTAGTTAAAATATAAAAATCAATTGAAATTTTTACTATAAAATCAATATGGAATTAACGTGATAATTATAGTTGAATGTTTACCTTGGCAGGACACTGAAAAAGATATTTAACCAACAATCAGTCTACATTACTTTTGTTCAATACATTTGTAAAAAATGATATTTATTTATCTAGTTTGAATGTAATTTAGTAGTTATATGTAGTATGAATATGAAGTACTAAAATATAGAATTTATTTGTACCTGTCAGCTGAAACTTTTGTCTTGCATTTAACCATTGATCATTTTTTAACTATCATAAAACTCAGTGTCAACAAAATTAAGAAAACTTTAAAGAGAAATTTTAATTTTGAAAGATATCATTTTATAGGTTCTATCATACTTCATAATAGGGCACTTTGTGTGTTTGCTATTGATGATTCAAATGAGTTTCAATTATTTTCTCATCAAGAACTGAAACGAAATATCCTACATATTCCATCCATCTGTAGGATATTTCATTTCAATTCTTAATGAGGAAATAATTGAAACTCATTTGAATCATCAATAGCAAACACACAAAATGCCCTATTATGAAGTATGATAGAACCTATAAAATGATATCTTTGGAATGAGGTAACAACAAAATTTATAATGCTCTCTAAAAAGGCCCTATATTATTTAATGCTAGTTATTTCTGCATTAACTATAATTTGGATACTTTAATTATTCAAAATTTTTACAACTAAAAATTTGTAGTATGGTATATTTGCTTGATTTGGATCTGAAGCTAATGTGGAAGATCTAAATACTTATTTTATTTTTGTCCTCTGTTATTAGTAAAAGTGAAAATGTCATTATTTCCTCACGTTCTACGTTTCCTCATATTGAACTGTATTAATTGCTACCATTATAAAAAATGACCCCAGATTCCATTGTTAAGTATTGAGATTAACTCACAGTAACAAATAATTTTAACACACATCCATAAATTAAATACACAAGTACCATAAAGATTAGGTCAATTAACATACATCCATGTGGGAACTATTAGACAGGCTAGGTCAAAACATTTTAAACTGTATAATTTTTAGAAATTAAAGTGAAATTGGCTGGAATCTAAAGTATAATATATTTATATATTTATGCTCTTTTAATTTTGATTCACTCATCTATTGAATGAATATATATATCACAATTTAAATAAACATAAAATTACAAAATATATATAATTCATTATCACAGTCATCTTGATAAAAATGCATGTAATAAATTTTTAAACTATATAAACCAGTAAAAATTTTATATCCTCCTATGTTAGAAACAACATAATTACCTAAAAATAAATGTCATACTGATTAATTAATATTAAGTTTAATGATGTTACATTTATCAATCTTACCTTTATGTCTCTTAAAGTTTTGATAGTCTAGTCCGTTAGACTCTTGAGTTGATTGATGTAAAAGTTTATAGTTTTATTACAAATTTATTGTATACAAATTATTTGTTTATATGTTCTCTAGTGTGATATACATACAAATTAATACAAATTTATAAAATAAAGTTACATTTCAAAAGTAAATGAGAGAGGAAACGCATTACAGAAATCTTGTTTGTGTAATTTAAATTACAGAGCACAGCTTTCTAGAAAAAAATTAGAAGAAATGGTCAAGAAACATTAAAATCAAATTACCAACTTTATATGGATAGAATTATTCTTTTGTGTTAAAATTTGTGAAATCTAATGTGAAGTTTGCAGAAAGAAGCAAAGGAATATTAGTACAGGAAATTTAGTTTTTTCGATGGATTAGTAGCACTTGCCTTGATTTTAACGTAAGAGTCCAGTTTCCATATGGAAAATAAAAAGATTTTTCAAAATAAATCATCCTATATACTAAAAAATTATCAGCAAGGATTTCTTAAACTTTAGTTTGAAATATCCTTCCTCCTTTCATTATTTCTTGAAACTTAATAGATCGACTTATTTCCCTTGCACAAAAAATACACTTAAATTATTAACTACTTTCCATTTGATTCTGAGTTTAGTGTTACTTAGAATTTACTTTAAACTGTAAGTCTCCAGTGAATTAACCTTTATGTGGGAAAAAATACTGAAAAGTGACAAACGCAACAAGCCTAACATTCTTCCTGTCAACAATAAGATGCTCACATAAATTTGCTAAAATACAATTGAATATTCATCTTTATAATCATGGTATACTATATTGATATAATTAGGCTAAGGATAATATTCATTAAAAAAAATGTGCCACCCCATTTTAGCAATACATGAAAAATAATCAACACTTACTTTTAAACACAAAATTAATAATCATAAAATGAATACTAATTGTTAAAATAAATATCATATTGTGAACCAAAATTTAATTCAATTAATATTATATATATATATAAAGACATTTTCATAATTAATCTAACCAATTTAATTTATACTATAATAAAAGTATAAACCTTTTTAAGTATATCTTTGCTCTTTACAAATTTATAAAACATTTTAAATAAATTCAAGCTTACTTACTGAATAAATATATTTATAATCATCTGTCACTACTTTTATCACATCTGTAATATTAATGTCATCACATACTGCTTTTAAATTTATTACTTTAGCTTTAATACTAGCTGTTGCTTTGCTTTTGATACACTTCTGTAAATAATAATTAAATAAATTATAAAAAATGATAAAATATATATAAAATTGTAATACTAAAATATTAAAAATCAAACTTTCTAAATCTCTATGCAGGGCCTGATGCAATTTGATTTCATCTACATTCACCAGAACTGTACAATGATGATAGGCATTATTTCTACCTAACTTTGCAGCAGTTCCAGAAACATATGATTATGTTAAGAATTTTCATTTAATCATATAATATCATGAGATAAACTACGGGGTATACATAATTTCTGCACCAACATTTCTTGTCAATAAGTGTTTAATTTTTTTTATTATAATTATTATTTATTTTTATGAAATTTGGATGAAATATTATATTGAAAAACAATTGTGGCTTTGAAAGAAAAGAAAAAGAAACAGTCAGTATATCTTTCAGGTAAAAAACAAAATTCAAACAATAACATTGTTGCAGAAATTAAGCAAAAAGAGAATTAAATACAGAAATAATGGTATAATTAATACATTTATCTTGTGATGTATCATTACTGTCATAAAACCAATAAACTTTTATATTTAATTAATATTTAATTTTGATGAAAATTTAAGTTAAGACATCTAATTTAATTTTTATATACAATTACTGATGTTTAAAAAAAAAATAGGATACTTATGTCTTATAATTCTTTTTGCATGATTTTGAATTTATTGATTTTTGGGCCTTTCTTCTTTAATTATTTTTAATCATCTTGATTTTTAATTGATTTGTAATAATTAGGAATATTTTACAACATTTAATTTATGTAACCTTAGTATTTTACATCATCATGAAGTACTTTCATACACTTCATTTTAATTTCAATTCTTAAATAAGTAATACAAGGAGGTTCTTCAAGTAAATTTTGTCATCAATCTACATTCAACTTCTAGGTTGTATTGTTTCATATGTACATTACAGTTTATCTAATTTACATGTTGACTTCAGTTTGAATAATCTTTTTCATATTTAAGATATTCCATGTTTTGCATTCAGAGTTGATTTAAAATATCAGGTAATTTTAACTTCAAATTTAACTGTTTTTCTTATTTATCTATACATCTTCATACAATGTACTTTAAGGGCTTTCATTGTTAGTCTCAGCATTACTTTATTCAGTCTTGAATATTTTCATTTTATGCAGCATTTCTATTTTTCCCCCCAAGTATCTTTTACTAAACAAGTTATTAAATAATTTAATTCACATAACTTGAAAGGCTTGTGTGCATCTACTAATTTTCTTTTTAATACATTCATTTGAATTTAATTTTTTTTTTTTCACATTTTTTTTTATTTAAGAATTAAAATATTTTAGAGTTTTATTTGGATTTTTATTATTAATTGGCATTAATTAACTTATTTAGACATTTACTACATTTTTAGAAAAAACTGTATTATAGAAAAAACTTTATTATAACATGGGGGGGGGAATCAGGTAAGCTTGGTGGCATTCTTTTGATTGACAATGAAATCATATGAAAAGATAACAAAACATCTGTACAAGATTAGATCATACTATGATATTTTTTTAAAAATAAGGTAAGATTTCCAATACTTAATAATAGTTCTTTACAAAATTTGAACATAAATCCATATTTAGTCTCGTACATGAAAAAACTTAAATTATGGCCTATCCTATCTGAAATATTATCAAATTAAAATTTTTATTTATTGCTATTTCTAATCCTAGATGGTGTAGCTAATCAAAGCCATTTCCATAAAACCAAAAATCATAAAAAATAAAATAGGATTCTCCAAAACCTCGCTCACAGTAAAATTCAGACAGTCAAGAATATTTTTATAACTGTCTTTATCAAGATTAAACTTTATAATTATAATGGATATCTATAGAATAAAATTGATTATGCTAGATAGTTTGAATCTGTACAAGTGATTACCCATTAAAAAAATAAGTCATCTTCAAATTAAATTTTGGACAAACATGATGATTTTTTCAACATAAAATATTATTTATGAATATGAGCTCAATAAAATGCCCAAAAGATATTCAACAAAATATTTTGATTTATTAATTAAATATTTCAAAATTTTATTTCTGTCACGATCACTTTAGAAATTTTTCATACACTCTCAAATTTTACATTATAAATATTACACAATAACATGTTATTTTAATATTAAAAGAATATAGTTCAAATCTATATTCTTTAATATTAATAACATGTTATTATGAACATTATACAAAAATTTGAATACACTAAAATCAAAAATAATATATTCAAATTTTAAAATTTCCTATGCCCTGTAATGAGTGTCAACCATCATATACACTGCATCTGAGTTGCAATTAACAATATATTCCAATGAATTTTAAATTTGTTTTTAATTTCAAATTATCTCTATTATGCATAAACTTTATTTATGTTGTTATAATTTTCATTCCCATTAAAATAATAAGAATATTTCAAATGAAAAAATTTCAATTGCAAATATCAAAAATCTTTTATTAAAAAGTATACTAAAAATTTCAAAGTCTTGTAGCTGGGTAATTATGCATGTTCATGTAACTAGTTTAAATGTTATCCATAAACAATAAAGAAAATATTTTTAGGCAAAATTGTAAATCATTTTGTAAACTACAATTATTTTTGATTTAAGCAGAAAAATATGTAAATTTATAATGTAGTACCTTTTTATAATGAGACCAAAATACAGAAAAAAATTTCACAAAACCACACTTTAATAAATACAAATTTAATATTAATTGAAATGGACATTAATAAATAAAGTATTTATTACTGAATTTCCACTTGCATTTAAGTATATAATTTTACCACTTAAAGGATACTTTATACTGTCCATTGCATATGATATCATCTCTTTGAGAAACACTTAAATTTATAGGCCATTTTTTTGTTATTGAGTCACAAATAAGATTTAAATTAGTCTTTCGATTGTAATCTTTTCTCGGCGAAAAGAATGAGAAATTGAGATTTCCATGATCATGATATACAGTACCTCCCCCGCTATTCCTTCTAGCAATACTAATGCCACTAGCTGTACAAAAGTCTACTGAACATTCAGCCCATGGATTTTGATGTCTCCCTATCACAACAGAAGGCCCATTATACCACAAAAGGAGAATAAATATACCTTTATCAGTAAGATCTAAATTTTTATATAACCAATCTTCAAACGCTAAATTCTCATAGATATCATGAGATTGTGATAGTATAATAGAATTATGATTAATTTTAAGAGGATTGATTTTTCCATTAATTTTAAAGCTTTCGCTGGTTTTATTAAAGATATGAAATTTGGTCATTTTGTAACTAAAAATATTTTGTACTCTAGATTTTAAAGCAACAATCATTTTTAAACTTCCTTTAAAATGTTTAGTTCAAAACAACAAATGTGATTTGAAAACTAAATGATAAAAGTTTGAAAGCTTCCTTTATAAATACTTCATAGTTTGATACAAACTAAGCACGGTAATTTAACCTTTCGTACTCTCTAAAAATAAAGTTATTTTTGATTACGAAATTTTTAAATCAAAATTTCATCTAAGTAAATATATTTCTTAAAATTTATTTTAATTATCTTATATTTATAAGTTGTATCAAACCATGTCTTAACTGTAATAACATGCTTAAACAAAATTAATATTTTTTCTATTCTGTATATAAGAATTTATTTGTGTATTACTCCACTCTTTTAGTCTTTCTTTTAAAACTTTATCTGGATTGATTATACCATGCATTTTATGTTATTTTATAATTTGTATTTTTTTAAATCATTGAGTAACAATCTTTAATTAAGTTCTGCAAGTATTATCAGCAAGATATCAATTAGATATTTGCAAATAACATAATTGAATCCTCAGGTACGAAATTTATTTCCGCCGTGAGTATGATATTCTACAATGAAATTGAAAGTAAGCATGAGTTACGATTCCTCTCCTAAAATGTACACAGTTTTCTTTGATGAATTAGCATTAATCGCTTGCACTCTAAAATGAAGAGAAAGAGAAATTAGAATAGCACATGAGTATAAACTTGTGGTAAAAACATTTCTATTTATTCCAATTAAATTTTCCTAATTCATTTCAAAAAGAGAGTTTGCTGAAACGTATAGAAAACATATAAGCAACCACCACGTTTTCCCTCAGCTTTCTTCTTTTCGAAGTGAAAGCTTCTGTGTAGCTATTGATATTCTTTATAGTATATAAATCCTTTTAATGAGAATTTTGTCCTTCGAGATCACGCACCACATATGCACATATTGTGATCCTTGAGAAATTTTCCAGAAGATAGCGATTTTATTGTTTTTATTTCATGATTCTGCCAGAACAAATCTTCATGGGACCATAAAAAGTTTGTGTTTCCCAAAAAATGGTCTAGATTTACCTCTTTTATGAATAAACTTGGTATTCTTTAACAAATTCCGACTTTTCAATTACCAACGTAAGGATTTTGTTATTTGAAATTAAAGATGTGCTCTAATTTACTTGAAGTATAAAAGCACTAAAGAATAAAAATACTGATTTTTTAATTTAATATTATTATGTTCATAATTTTTTCTTTCAAATTTTTAAAACCACATGTATATTTCATTTACATACCCTTACATTCAGATTCAATAAGTTTTCTTAAGCGACTGCATTACTGTATTTAACATAGCATTTGAGCTTCTTACCCAATGGTACAATTTGAAAGGCATGCAAAAAATTAATGTCAATAAAAATTGTTCCATAGGTACTTTCTTAACAAAAAACAAAATTGCAGATGACATTTTGACCAACAAAATATCTTATATAATCATCCAATACAAATATGATTTCTTGGATAACAATAGAAATTTTTGATGAAATTTGTGTCAACTTCAAATGTGTGTGTGAAAATCAAAATGTATAACTTTTTCTTCATTTTACAAAAAAAGCTTTAACACTAATCAATATTTCATAAAAAATACATTAGAATAACGACAAAAAATATTACTGAGCTAATCTGTTTGATTCGATTTAGATTTATTCAGAAATAACAGAGAGCATTTCAGGCGAAATATGAAAAATTATTACGTGTCATTTGAATAAAAGATATTTTAAATGCGTTGAATTTTGTTAAATGTTATGATAACATCCATTATTCTTAAATGTTGAAAAACTGATTAGAATTAAATTTTCATTACTTTATTTGAGAAATATGCATAGTGTATTATTTAACTCATAACAATATTTATTTCTTTATTTACTAATATTGTTAAAATAATAAAAATTTTAAATGTTTATGTTTTTCTTTTCAATACGAATATTTTTCTCTTGAAAATAACATATTATTCCGAAGATAATATAAAGATCAATATATGAATTGATCATTGAATGTTTGTGTATGGTGACTTTTAATTCGAAACCTTTTAAGTTTAAATTTCGTCTCAGATACTGCTATTTGCAATTGCTCATAATTATTAAGGTGATAAATTAGTTAAATAGCCTTTAATTGATTTAGCGAAATTTTGTTTTCTCTTTTTATTGTCAATATTTGTTAAAATGCCTGAATCAGATTAAAATAAATGTAAGAGAAAAAAAATTAAAAATAAATAAAACAAATTATTTATAAAAGTACCAACTAAGCGTCAAAATAGTATAATATTTTAAGCAAAATTGAAACTGGAATTTAACTTAACATTATTAATTTGTAATGTATTAGAAACATCTTAATATAATGGTTGCAATAAAAAAAATCCGTAATTACTACAATACAACACAATTTATATTGCGTCAGTAAAAAATCGTATTCATTTAAGGATAATGAATAAAATGCAAATATTTTGTTTGATAGCAGAAATACAAAAAACATTTAAATAGAAATTCTGACTCCTATACGTTTCTTGCATGGAAGTAATGAATCCCTTTTTAAAATTCATTCGTTAGAGTGGTAATAAGAAGTAAAAAGAATTGTAATTTAGAAATTCTTGGTGTGGATGTGCACAGTTTTTGAAAAAAAATTAGTCTCTGATGCACACACAGATATAACTTTTTAAAATCATACCTTTTCAAAGCAATTTAGATTCCAGACAGTAAACTTTTTATTTATCAATCATTCTTTTTTAATTATTTAACTTCTAGATAATATTCAGAGCAGTAATATTTGGTGATCATTTTTCACCGAGCAATATCGAATTTACTTAGTTAAAATTACAATTACCTTTCCTAACTTGTTAAAAATAAATAGAATGTAGAACTTGAGATTTGGTAAATATATTTGTAACTATAGATATATTTAATACAATCATTTTGTATAATGAATTGATATTAGATTGAATGCAGTCATTTTGGTTAATCAATTAATATTTGATAGAATTATACAAATTGTTAAAATGTAAAAATATGATTTTACAGAATTCATAAAACGGTTATGTAATAAAAAGATATATACGTATCATAATGCCAACGCTTCTTAAAAAAAAATATGTATATACAGGTTTTTAATTGATACATGTGATTTAATCCCATATAATTTATATCCATCTCAACACATGATATTCAATATGTTCGAGTTTCCAAAACAAAATTTTATAGCATTAAATGTAAAAGCAACAATACAAATACCACAAATTGGAATTATAAATTTCGCTTCATTAACTTTCGTGTTTATTTCTTTAAAAGTCACAGATATCGTATACTTTGTTCGCTTATATGTTTGAAAACTACGCATATTTTTAATGTTTTATTTATTTTTGGACATCTTTTGGTAAATTGTGACTGTAATGTTCACTTTTGCCCTAAAATTTTTTAAAAAATTGTTATCAAGTTAGTAGATAAAAATACAAATTCAAATGGAAATATACACAAATATTTAATGTATGCAATTTGCACTTGATATTTATCATATGACATGTGCCAAATGTTGAAGCGCGTGTTGTGAGGAACTAATTAAGACATGACGCTCATATCAACCTAAATTTTCTAATTTATTGTTTTCGGTGAATTTATTCGGTAGTAATAATATGACAGAAACAGTTTTGGAGCTTTATGCTCGTTGGCTTATAGCTCACATTGAGTAGGATTGAGTTTTTTCTCAAAACTCCTCAAAACTTAGAACACCATTTTCTTCTGAGAATGAGACCGGAATTCGGTGACCAGAAAAAAATTTAATTTTATCACATTTGACAATTTTTGTTACCATTTACTTTAGCCAACTTCTGTTCGGGTTTGCCAACTTCTGTTAATTGAAATTATTCAAGAAATAGAACCTTCATTGAGTACCTAAATTTCATGCCACTGATTCTAAAAATATTAAAGATTATTTTTGCGTTTCATCCTTTTTATTGTTGCTAAAATTTCGTAGACGTTTCTTCTTCAAATCGTATAAATTTCCTTAGAATAGATGCTTAAAAGAATATTACCATTACCAATCTTTAATTCAATTAAAATGGACAGACTTCTAAATGATGTCGTCTTCTTTTAAAAATCGATTTTCTACAACAAAATACCGAAAATTTTTATAAAATCATATAGAGGCTTCTTCTTTAAAACTTATGAAATTTTTTGGAATAGGTTTTCAAAAGAATGTTATTATTGATTATCCTTAATTTTATAAACTTAACATACTAAACTTTAATAAAACGTCTTCTGTAGTAGCAACATCTCATTTGACACAAGATACGTCTTCTACTGATGAAATTTGTTAGTGACTTTGTTCCCTCAAACTACTTAATCATTTCATTCGAAGCATAAAGAGACGAAAACAATTTTTCTGTTGCTATCTAAATTTAGGAGAAGATCTGTGGATATATTGCACTGATTACAATCTATAAATTCATCCTTTTTATTGTTGATATAATATTATTAAAATCTATAAATTCATCCTTTTTATTGATATAATAAGTTTTACCAAAGATGTGATCTCTTATAAATTTAGTTACATATTCATTTGAACTGCCTTAGTTAAGCTGAAAAAACATTTTAGATTTATCTGCATGTTTTTACTGTCCAAATTACTGATATTGTAGTTTGACTTGAAAACAAATTTACATTTTGCTTTAAAACTAGAGATTGTTGCAAACATTTTGATGTATTAATATTTAAGATCCTATGGTTGGAGTCGGTGCACTCCTCAATTTTCTAAAATCCGACCAAAAAGGCACAAAAATTTGAATTCTTAAAAAGTGGGGGGGGCTAATTCGGACATTTTAGAAGACTAGAGATGTCTAGAACCAAATTGTCTAAATATAAACTTTTCCTTTTAGAAGTCAATTTTCTTCAATTAGATCTCTGAATAAATTCAATAAATCGTAAGGAACAATTAATGAAACTAATAGAAATCTTGAATTTTTTATGGTCTCTCAAAAGATATAATAAATTTTAAAAATATAGTTTATAAAATATATATTTGGAATGTAGAATTAGTTGGCGATGAAAAATAAGAAAATGGAAGTGTTAAAGAATTTTGTCAGAATAATTTTCAGGCAATGATTGATAATGAATCTGACATTTAGTTTTTTGCTATTTATGAAAAAATTATGAAAATTCAGAGTATTCAAAATGAAAATAACTTTTAAAGGATTGAATTTTTAGAGGGAACACTTTGACAAAATTTCTATTGTGATTTTATTAATAAATGTAAACATTTATGCTATGTATGAAGGAAAGAAAGAGTAATTCATTCATTTGTCATCTAATTACTTTAAGTGCACATCATCAGGTAAAACGAACTAATCAACTGTCAGTTCAGTTCAATGTCTCGTCGTTTCAAACAGGATTTCACTTAACGATACTCTTATTCGCTATGGTACTATTATACAAAAAGTTTGCAAATAAATATTTCTGATAGTTCTTGTTTACGAATTTTGCTCAGCTCAGGAATCTTAACCGTGTATTTATAACTGATATAAAAAAAATTAACTGAGAATGATTTTCGCTTCGAATATTTTGGAAACATTTGGTTCAAACTTGTTGCAAAATCCTGCTACTATACATGGCATAAACATTGCTTCATATTTTTGTTCCTATCTTGAAACATTTGATCTACATAAAAAATGAAATATTTTTCTGGTATCTCAAGATACAGAAATTTCTCACAAAATATTAAAATATAATATGATTCTGGGAGGTTTAAGTTAGATTTTTGAATATTATTTGAATTAAAGGAAGAGACAATCATAATGAAATAATTGTTAACCATAACCTGTTAAATTAAAAGTATATTGAATTTTAAGCCAGCCGAGGATTTGCTTAAATGTTCTAGTGGTTAAGATTTTGCTTTTAAGTTAAAATATCAACTTTTTGAAATGTTTGAATTTTGTGGAAAAGAAATTCATCAACAGGTTTCAAATAATACCAGACATGGAGCTAATAATGTACAATAAGAAACCTATAATAAAATTTATACAGAAAAAGTAAAGTAATCAAAATATATTTGGTGTATATTGAAATACATAAATTATATTGAATACATTATTTATGGGACTAGAATAAATCAATCGATTTTATAAATGAGTATTAATTAGTTTCTAATTTAAATGTGTGCTTACTGGTAAAATTGTTGATTTTCCGTAGTTATTATTATATTTGTATTGTGAGCTATACTTACTGAAATTTATACAATTGATTTAAAGCAAGTATATATTTCCTATTCTTTTAAAATACATCAAATAATAAATTAATGCTCCATATAATATATATCATTGCATTATATATTATAAAATAATGAATTGTTAATAATTTCATTATTTAAGTTATGGGTTTAATATGTCAACTAGAATTTTAATTTATTTCTTTGAAAAAAAGTATACTTAGTCGTGCTAACCTTACAAGTCCAATAGTTATGTAATAATCTTAAAATTTCCTATCATAAGAGGAATTTCTGTCTGAGTACTTCCATTAAAGCTTCCCATCTTAATATAGAATAAATAACAAGTGCTGAAGGAAAAAATAGGTTTAACAAAAAAATAACCGCTAAAAATTCTTCGCTACTAAAACAAATTTATTCAAATAACTTTGTAATACAATTTGAAAGGTTAGAGATTTTCTAAGAATAGATTAGAATTTTTCCAAATAATTTAAGACTTTAACTCGAAAGACAGAAATACTAATGCTTTTAAAATTATTTTTGCTGAAATAATTCTTAAAGTTTAAAAATAAATAATTTTCTAAAAAATTTTTTAAAAATGCTAGTTTTTTAAAAATTATAGATTTTTAAAAATTTGAAATTTAATCAATTTAATTCTTATTGATTTCAACTTTTACTCATTTGATTTTTATACAAAATTTACAATTCCTTAAAAAATAAAGCAATTTTTACAATTTTTTTTAAACAAAAAGAACTATTGCCAGCCCTGTTTTAAAGAAAACTTTGTTATGTAAATAATTTTCTCGTTTTCCAATAAAAAAATTACATTTAAAATATATAACAAGTTAATTTTTAAAAGAGGACGGAAGTTGCACAAGCTAATTCACAATTTTCTATCTTGATATCTAATTTTAGTAAATATTTTCAAAATGTTAAATATTTAAGAAAAATAATATAAACATTAAGAAAGAAGGAAAGTAAATTTTTCTATGGTATTCTGTTCTGAAAAATAAAATAAAGCTGTTTAAAACATTTAAAAAATCTTAATTTCCTTTATATCTTTAATAAAATAAAAAAAATTCTTATGAATATCCATTGTAAAACTCTAATTTTTTTTATTCAAAATATACTATTCGTAAAGCTTTAAATTTCAAGTTAACCTGAATTATTATATGATTGATTTTAGTCATTATCTGTAAGTAGTATAATTGAAAGCACTTAATTTTAAATAATGATCATATACATAACAGGTTTTGAAGATTCATCACATGACATGGAAATATTTAAAATACTCTTTAAATAATAAAATCATTTTTTGCAAATCGACTATAATAAGTATTTTTAAACATTTAAAATAAACTCTGGGAAGATTTTATTTAAGAAATTTGGTCATTTAAAAATATTAAAATAAACTCTGGGAAGATTTTATTTAAGAAATTTGGTCATTTAAAAATATTAAAATAGAAGGATATAAGATTTCATAATTTTTTCTATCAAATCAATAATTCACATGTGAAATTTTCTATTGCAATTTTCAGTAGAGGAGGTCAAACTGCCTTTCACGCATCTGACAAGAATTCAAAATAGATTGAGAATCAGAGAGAGAGAGAGACCACAATATTTCAATATAAAATGATACATCCAAAAAGGTATGGATGTTATTTCCGTTTACACAAGACGTGGGAATATATATTATATTGAGAAAATATACAATAGATGCTCGATTATGCAAATTCGTAGGTAATGTTTATATTATTATATAACTATAATAATAACTATAAATATTATAAAATAACTATAAAATAGTTCTTAAAAAGGAAAAAAAAGTTTAAGATCTTAAAATCATTTTTTTTTTTTTTTTTTTTTGCAAACTGCTCTTTTTGTATATAAAATAATGTTAGATAAAATTATTTAGTATGTATTATATAAGAAACACAAAATAAAATTCTTATTTAAAAACAATTTTTATTTCAAAATAATTCTTATTTATTAGATGAAAAATAAGGAAAAATAATCATTTATTTTATTGTTTTGAAACTACGCTTTCAAAATTATATCAAAGCATTTTACTCTGTTTCTTCGACTAAGAAAATAAATCCATTTCATTAGGCATTCATCTATTTGTTTTGCAGACATTCGCAGTATAACTCATTTTCTTCTTTTTTGATAACTAAAACGTCTTTTTCTTAGCATGTCTGTAATCATTTATTCCTCTGATAACTTCTTGGATACAGATTTCAAAATCCCCATTCAAAAAGTCCTGAAAATAAACCCTTGTATATTTTATTTCCTGCAATACCACCCCTAACATAAATTGTGACAGTATATTGCACCCCAAACTTTCAGATTCAAATGACGATTCCAAGACATGATCACTCTTTCCACTTGAAGATATTCGTTATATTTCGATGCATGGAGTGTAAATCATGAGTTAATTTAGACAGTTTAAGAAATACTCCACGATTGCTTCAAAAGAGAGAGAGAGAGAGAAATCCGAGATTTCAACCTCAGTAGTGCAATTAGCAATCTATAATTTGGAAAGTTTACGATTCTCCCATTAAAATATTCGCCAATTTTCTCTATCTTAAAATGAAAAAAACTTTTGAAAAATTGGGGGAAAATATTTAAAAACAAGAAAGAAAGAAACATAAACAAAAGAGGCATAAAAATAAGAGTTCGTAAAAAAGAGAATTTTCAAAATTTTAATTCTTAAATAGGAATTAAACTTATCATTGCGTCTATGGACCTGTTAAGGAACAGCTATCAGTTCGTAAAATCATGAATTCTGTATAGTTGGAATATGTAAAAACGAGCGTCTTTTGTATTTGGTGAAAATGAATAAATACAATATATTTTTATTCATACATTTCTTAATTTTCAATGATTATATATATAATAATGATACTATATATATATATATATATATATATATATATATATATATATTTACACACACACACACATACACACACATATATATATATATATATATATATATATATATATATATATATATATATATATATATATATATATATATATATATATATATATATATATATATATATGTATGTATATGTGTACTTTTTTCAAACGTTATTTTTAAAGACTGGAATTTTTTAAAAAATTATCCATATTTTTTTATATTCGTAACTTTAAGAAATAGAATTATAAATGATAATAGAAATATTTTAAATATTTTATACAAATTTTATAATAAATTTATCATAAATAAGACTGTTACCAAAAAATATGAAAAGAATGTGCTTAAAAAACGAAAAAGCATAGGAATTTGTAAACATTTAATTAATGTATATAAGCCTTTTCTATTCACATTTATATATATAGTAAAACATTCATAAAAATGCATAATGAATATCCAATATATATATATATATATATATATATATATATATGTATATATATATATATGTATATGTATATATATATATATATATATATATATATATATATATATATATATATATATATATATATATATATATATATATATATATATATATATATATATATATATGTATATATGTATATATCAAGCCCATTATAATTTTCCTTTAAGGCATTGAAAAATGCTTAAAGACAGAATGCCAGTGCAAGTGTTGACCACATCATTTTAGCTTAATTCAAAATCTGATCTAGTGGCGCGTCAGGATGAATTAAAGGGTGAATTACAATCTCTTTCTCAATAATGATGAATTACAATCTCTAATTGATGAATTACAATCTCTTTCTCAATAAACCATTGACTGTCGCTAGGACAAATTAAAATCTAAATAAATACAAAAAAATAAATAAATTGAATGAAATCGTATAGAAAAGACATTGGTGTTAATATTGATACTCTTTTCTTTTCTGAAATCAAATTTTTTTTGAAAAATGTACCTTAAATCCTTACAGCATTATGAATAATTAAATGACCTGTAGAAAAAAAATTGATAATTTGAATGAAATATATACATATTGGATCACGAGATATAATTTTTCAAATTTATTGTTTTTTCACATTCCACTTTTTAATTTTCCTAAATTCGCACAATGGAAAAAGAAAATGAAGGTGAACTCAAAATATTCACGTGAATTGTTTTTAAGAGCTCGCCATGTATTTGTTATCACATTTTCGAATTCAGTTTTTAATCGTTTTCTACAACAATATATAAATGATACTTCAAAAAGATTAGCTTAGTATGACAGAGGATGTAATCAGAGATAAAAGTAACTCCAAAAAGTAATATTTATTGAAGGTATATTTTTTGATGTTTCGTTTTTGATTTATTTAACTGTGTAAATATGAAGAACAATATTTTTAAAAGTTTTGCATAACATTGGGAATGTTTTTTTTTAAATACTTTTAACAATTTTGAATTTTTAAGCATGTCGAATACTTCAGAATGTGCAAGAAGTGGTATTTCTATCGTGTGAACGATTGAAAATTTTCTCTCTTTACCTGATTATTGGATAACCTCTTTTCCATTTAAGTGGCCAAAAATGAATAGTAACTGAAGAGAGGATATCATGGACTTCAATATTGGAAAGGAGCATAAAGATATTTCCTTAAAAAAATAACAAGTTAGATAAGTGTAGATTTTGTTTCTTAGTGAACAATGTTTTTTGTGAATGGTACATATCATTTTGGAATCAGCAAACAGGATGAATATGCTTGGAGTGATATTACAATATGCATGATACCAATCAAAAGAATTAATTGAGAAAAGGAAGGTCTTATAAACAACGGTTCCTTGCCTTGAAACAGTCGATAGTTAGAACTGACATCATTATTGGATCTCTTTGTTTTGGCGTGGTGGAAAAAGTCCTTTACGAATATGGTATTAAAAATTTGAGTTGGGTATGAAGACTGCCAGAAAAGTTACCGAAGTGTAATCTGCTGAAATCTAAGCATGACTTATACAAGGATGGTAAATTCTGCTATATAATGCTTCGTGTATGTAAGGAAACGTTTAATTGTCATAAAACAGTCCTTTGTGCTAGATCTCCAATACTCAGAAAAATTCTAGAAAACGAAACCAGCATTATAAATATTTGCGATGCTGATACTGAAACTTTTGGAATGTTTTTGTAGTACTTAAACACTGACAGCTTGGAAAACGTTACTTTCGATTCGATTGTAAAGTTGTATACCATTTCTGAAAAATATGCTGTTCTACATTAGCAGGAAAGATGTGATAATCTAATTGTGTCTTGTCTATCTCCTGGTAACGTGTGTGAAACGTTGCAGTTTGTTGACAATTACCAGGATGCAGATTTGAAAGAAAGAGTTCTCTATTATTTCTCCTCACATGTTAATGAAATCGAAAATTCGCAGGGAAAGTTACTTGCTGATAAACTTTTGTTGGCAGCCAAATCAATGCACGTTACTGTCAAAAAGTAATTATAATCAAACAACAAAAGTGAAATCATGAAATTATTGTAAGTATTTTAAGACTTTTTTTTTTGTAAGTATTTTATGACGTTTTTAAAACTGTCAAGATTGACTCATGTAAACATTTGAAAATAAATGTAATATTCATTGCACAGTAATAACTAATAATTGATCATTATTATAATAGCAGAAAATAGGAAAAATAATATGAAATGCTACTTTTATTATCAAAACACAATAATTTAATGTTGAATTTTAAAAAAATTAGTTCAATATTCACATAATTTCTGAATTTTCCAATAATTTTATAAATTTTCCACAATTTGTAATGCTTAAGAAGATACCTGTATACAAAATATTTTCTCTTCAATCTGCATGTAAGTCGGCAATTTTGTTTTTCTAAATAATAAATACTGATACAATTACTAATATTGAATTATTGTCATTACATTCACAGCGAACCTTCATTGATTTGCAACGAACGTAATGACACCATTTTGCAAGCTCTAATTTTTTCCTTTATTGTATTAAAAGAAGAATTCGATATTTTATTTGAAAATTTTCTTTTTTCATCAAAATTTCACTATGAATTGATATTAAATTGAAATAAAAAAAACTGTATTCCTAGATAAAACTAATTAATTGTGTTTACTTACATTAGTAATATAAATACGGAAGTTTTGCATATTTTATTTGAATTCTTATTTATGGGAAAAGTATCTCTTGCTTCATATTTTAAACATGTTTGCATGCTTTTAAAATCATTTATTGCTATAAATTTGTTTTATTTGATTTTTTTGCGTGAAAAAATATCTGAATATTTATTTAAAATAAGAGCTGAAAAAGTAAATTTCATAAGTCTAATTTCTGTAATCTTTAAAAATCCAAAATTATTTCCATCAAATTTCATATTCCCATTATTTAAAATGGAATTTCTATCTTTTCTGTATAATATAAAATCAAATTTAACTAAGTTATTTTTCTTGTTTTCGAAACGAGGAAAGTAAAAAATATCAAATTATATTTTAATAGTGATTTCTTTTTTTTTCTCCTAAATGTTTATACAAAATATGCATGTGAACCATATGATTAAACCAGCAATTTTTAATTCTTGATTGTTTGTATTATATATGTATATCCATTTTTTTATTTTTTGGCTCTGGTATTTCCGTGGGTTTATTCAATCGAGTATTTCACTTTATTTCCCGGGAACAATAAATTAAAATATCCAATTTGAAATTAATTAAGTTTATTATTTAGAAAATATTTACAAACATAATTTTATTTTAACACTCATTCACACTTTTTTTTTAACCTTCAAGCTCTGAATGGAAGAGGAAAATAGCTTTTCCGGCAAGTGCTGTCACTTACACACACACACAGTCGAAGTTCTTTGTAACATTGGATGGTAATCATAACTTAACGAGAGGTATTTAGAATTCCAGAGCAATGCATTTGAGGAAGTGTGACATTATTTTGTGGTCGTACACAACCGAGCAATGGATTTCGAATTCTAAGGAAAATTATTATTTCAAATTCGCTCAAACCAAGAGATATTTTTGATACTCATATGCATATATGAATGAATAAATGTCAAATGAAACAGAACATATTCGTTTCTATCACTGCTTATTATTAGCAAGAAATGGTGTTTAATATAATGTAGATATCTCCTGTTGATGAATATTGAATATTTCTAATTTATCATTTTATTTTTTAATTAAAATCCTATGTTCCATTATATATACCGACTAAATTTTGTTCATAACGTCTAGTACATTTATTTAGAAGGATCGGAAGACCACATGTTAATTTAAAATCATCTTGCTAACGTGTTATTATTGTGTCGGACTAGGGTTGTCCACGAATTTTTTTTATCAAAACTTTTTGTGCAAAAAACCAAGATCAGTTCAGTCCAGGAGAAAGTGAAATGAGATATAATTATTGCAAGCTAATTATTTAGGAAAATACTTGAGAATATAATTTTATTAATGACGAAGCACCATCATCTTTGGAAATCAGCGAAATAGGAAGAAATTTTTTATGCAAGTGAAGTCATATGATTACCTATTTTATATATATGTATATATATATATTGTACCGAGCTTCGGGGTTCGTGTGGATTCAGAGTTGAAGAAAGCAACTGCTCGATGAACACAAGACTTTTATTCGCAAAAATTCCACTAGAAATACCAGCTGTAATAATCACAATTATACAGATACAATTCGTCAGATACGATAAGCAACAGCTTCCAATCACAGGTCTCAAATACCTCAGGCAGAGAACAGCTTCTCTAAACTAGCAGTCACGACTAATCGTCTTCACAAAATTAACTGTGTATACAAAACTCTCTAACTATGTCGGGCTGCGGTATTTATACCTGACTTGGCGGGGAAATCTACTAATTTCGCCAAGGTTCTGGAAGCTTCTAGGCTATCTCGCTAAATATTGGTCCTAGAGCTTAGGTGATGGATGTTTCGAGAAATATCCATTTCTCGCCAAATCGCCAAAAATCTCACCAAGTCGCCAACAATGTCGCCAACTCGCCAAGTTTTCTCGCCAAAACATCGCCAAGTCACCAATTCTTTAGAAAGCCCGCTTTTAGCGTATAACACGTCTAAATACCGCATTTTTGCCCAAAATGTGAGCATTTCCGATCTGTCTGAGATATTTTAAGACATACAATAATTATTTATAAATTTGTAACATTGCCCCCCTCTCAAGGACTGCACGTCCCGGGCAGTACAATCCCCTGATAGGAGGCAAAATGTAATATAAAAGAATTTACATTTCAAGAGGATACAGAACACATTACATACACAAACAATTAAAAATACAAATACAAAAAAAATTAAAATTATCTATACTATTTACAAAGATACTATGGTATATCAATTTTTACTTTACATTACGATAAGCAGCTAATCTATCATAATGTACTATCTTTGGTTTTGAAGAAGATGATTTCCTTATACGAACCACGACGTCATTCAGTCTTTTTAGGACTGTGTAGGGACCTTCCCAGTTTGCTTGCAACTTTGGAGAAAGTCCTTTACGTCGAATCGGGTTCCACAACCAAACTTTATCACCTTCTTGAAATTCGTGTCCTGTCGCTCTTGTGTCATACCTCGTCTTCATTCTTTCGGTCGTCAGGTTGAATCGGTCTCGAGCAAAGCTATGGACATCTTCAAGACGAGCCTGAAGGTCTCGAAGGTATTCCTCTGGAGATGAAGATGTATCCGGTGGACGACCAAACTGAAGATCACAAGGGAGGCGAAGTTTGCGACCGAAGAGCATTTGTGATGGGGTGTATCCGGTAGTCTCATGGACAGCACTGCAGAAACAGCGGTAGCTTCAAAGATGATTCGGTTAAACCTCTCTACCATTCCGTCCGATTGGGGGTGTAATGGCGTGGTCTGTGTCTTGTCTATTCCGAGAATTTGACACATTCCTTTAAACACAGCAGCCATGAAGTTTGCCCCTTGATCTGAATGAATTTGTAAGGTGTGCCAAATATGGAAACCCATTGTTGCACTAGAACCTCGGCTACTGTAGTCGCTTCTTGATCAGGAATTGAAAATGCTTCAGGCCACTTAGTAAAGTAGTCCATGACAACTAGGATGTATTTGTTGCCATTTGAAGATCGTGGTAAAGGACCCAAAATGTACAATGCTATCCGCTCAAAAGGTGCTCCTACATTATACCGCTGCAGCCTTCCCCGGTTACGTTTCTTTGGTCCCTTACGTGCCGCACAGTCATCACAAGATTGGCACCATTTCTCTACATTCTAGTTTTGCTCCAATAGAAGCGTTCTCGAACTTTCTGTAGAGTCTTCTTTACTCCGAAGTGGCCACCAGTTGAGCTACTGTGCAATTCTTTCAAAACATCTGAAATTCTTGATTTTGGAAGAACAAGCTGCCATTTGAAATTACGTCCATCATCGGACTCCCATTTCCTGTATAACACGCCATTTCTAATATGGAGTGAGTCCCAAAGAGCCCAATATTGTTTAGTAGCATGACTGTAGGTGGAGATGTCCTGCCAACTTGGTCTCATACTGGAAGATTCTTTTAATTCAAAAATTGGATTTATATCGGGGTCTTCTTTTTGAGCTTCTCTAAGTCCTTCATCACTCCATGGGTCTGGTTTCGATGGCGGTGAAACAATAACTTGGCGTACCGAATGATTTACTAATTCATAATTCTTCTCTGCTCTAGAACAATATCGGCAGCTTCCATTACACGGTCTCCTTGATAAAGCGTCAGCATTTCCATGAAGAGTGCCTTTGCGATGACGTATTTCAAAGTCAAATTCCTGGATTCGTTGAATCCATCTGGCTACCTGTCCTTCTGGATTTTTAAAATTTAAAAGCCAGGTTAAGGATGCGTGATCTGTCCGAAGCAAGAACTTTCTTCCATAGAGATAATGGTGGAAATGTTCTATGGCTTTAACGATTGCTAGCAATTCCTTCCTGGTTGTACAATAATTTCGCTCCGATTTCGACAAACATTTGCTCCAATAAGCAATGACATATTCTTTATCATCGATCTCCTGCGACAAAACAGCTCCTATATTTTCGTTGCTGGCATCTGTGTCTAAAATGAATAATTTTCCGGGCTGGGGATATGCAAGAACGGGCGAAGATGTCAACGCCTCCTTCAGTTGTTAAAAAGCTTTCTCACATTCATCTGTCCATAGAAATCTCTGTTTAACTTCTGTCAACTTGTGAAGTGGTCTGGCAATATTTGAAAAACCCTTAACAAATTTCCTGTAATACGTGCACAGTCCAAGAAAACTTCTTAATTGGTGGACATCTTCTGGACGACTCCAGTCCTTAACTGCAGAGATCTTTTCAGGATCTGTTCTTACACCTTCAGCAGAGATAATGTGTTCCAGATAGCTTACTTCATGTCGAAATAAATTACATTTGCAAGGATTCAGCTTCAGGTTGGCCATTTTTAATTATTCCAGCACCTTTCGGATGTTTCTTAGATGGTCTTCGAATGTGCGCCCTACAATGATGATATCATCCAAATATACCAAACAGGCTTCGTAAGAAAGTCCTCGTAATACTGTCTCTATCAGGCTGTAACGTCTCCTACTCAGCGCTTTCGATTTCCAGAGCCTTTGATGGGGAGGGTGAGTAGGGAGACGATTGGTGCGAGGAGCAGGCTGAAGAAGCTGCGTTTTTCAGTTTTTGAAATTGAGATGGACTCTTTAGTACGCTACGCAAGCGCGATAGTTTTATGAACCCAAATATGACTCCTTGTAAATTTTTTGTTAATTAAATGTTTTGTTTCTAAATTTGGAGTCGTTAGTTTTTTTAATAAAAAAAATATTTTTTTTGTTGCAGCGGTTTTTGATGTTTTTATAATGCTTTGCATTAGCATCCACTGTGAAAATTAATTATGTGCACTATAATGGATTACGTGCCGAAATGTTGGAATACAGGTAGGCCATTTTGATCAATCCTTCTCTGGCTACAATTAAAAATAAATAGTTGGTATGTTATAAATTTATAGAATATTTAGTTCCAATCTTATTTACGTGAATTTTCATGTTACATCAATTAATTTTGTTTATAAGTTTGTAAATGGTGTATTCCATATTACAAAAGATAATTTCTGTATTTCGTGTATTCGAATTTACAGTGTAATATTTTTTTTAAACGAAAAGTGTGTATCTTATTAAATGTGTATTTCATAATTTTTATGTGGTTGATGTATTTCAATTCACTTAGGAATATGTGTTAAAATAACTATGTTGTTATAGATTAAGGTGTAAAATCAAAAGTACAATTATATACTTAGTTTTGATTGTTCAACTGATATATAAAGTAGATTTTAAGAAAGAAAGGAAAATATTTTTTTAAAAGGTTTTGATTTCGTTATGTGAAAACGAAAGTATATTATTACAAATAGGTTTGAATTTAATGTAATGGAAATTTTTATTGATGTGTTTGATTGTTCTTTGCAATGTTTTATATGATATAAAACTGATTTATTTGATATTTAAATCGTATATGTTTTTTTACATTGTTAAGAATTTGAAAAGATATATTCTTAATGTTTAAAATATCTTACGTTATTAACATTATTTGATGTCGTGTATGATTAACTAAGTTTATTGATTTGAAATCGAAAGCTGATTTCTGGTTTAGATTAGTTAAAGCTGTTAATTTGTATTGTTCTTAAGAATTGTAGTGTTCTATATTTTGAATTAAAAATATGTATAATTTCATTTTTGGATTTAATATAGTAGTATCTATATAAGAATATGATTTTATATAATTTATACATATAATATATTTACATTTTTGATTAATGATTCAATTTATCTGAGTATCAATCATTAGTTTGGTGATAATAACTTGAAATCGAGAGTAGATTTAATATTAAACATTTTCTTCTTTTTGAAATAATTGATTTTCCATTTTATACTTTTGTTGTATTATAATATAATTTGTTTCATTTAGTTTTTTAAACGTTATTGATATGTTTATATTAGTAGTGTGTGATAAATAATTTCAATAGTTATTTAATAAATTTTGCATATTGGTGGGTATAGTCTGTTTTTTCTCTCATTATTGCATCTCTTCTGAGATAAAACGTTTAGTAATTAAAATGGCTTTTTAGCACGGGGAAAAAAGGAGATTTAATAGAAGTAGCGGAAGAGTTAGGAAATAGTTCCAGATTCTTTTAAAATCCCAGACATTAAAAAATTAATTTTTAGCTAGTAAAAACTTCAACGAGGAAGAAGTAAAATGTATATTAGATAGGGTAATCGATGAAAGAGTTAAAAGGAACAAGAAGAAAAAGAGGAAAAAATTAGGCGAGAAGAACTAGAAAAAGAGGAGAGAATTAGGCGAGAAGAACTAGAAAAAGAGGAGAGAATTAGGCGCGAAGAACTAGAAAAAGAGGAAAGAATTAGACGTGAAGAAAGAGAACATATTTTGGAAATGAAACGTCTGGAAATCTCTTCAAATGCCACAATTTCGAACAGAGAATCAGTTACAAATAGGGCTGAACAAGCTCAAAAAATTCAATTAACGCAAATAACGCCAAAGTATGATGAAAAGAAAGATGAGATGAGTTTATACTTAATAAATTTTGAGCGTAGAGCAGAAATGGCTCATATTCCAAAAAACGAATGGGTAGTTTATCTTGTCAGTGCTTTACCTTCAGAAATATCTAACATGTTAGCTAGAGAACCTCCAGAAAGGGCTGATGATTACGATTATGTGAAGGAACTTATTCTTAAACGATTCAAGTTAAATAGCGAAAAATTAAGACAATTGTTTCTTAAACACCAGAAAACGACAGAAAAATCATGGAGAAATTATGCACAAGAATTGAATAGTTACTTTACGGAATGGCTTGCGGAATTAGAAATAACGACGTTTGAACAGCTTAAGGAGCTAATGGTAACAGATCAATTGAAACGTCGAGTGCCAATTGAAATTAAAGAACATTTTTTGGTGGAATGGCTTAAAATAAATTCTCCGTATGATCTGGCAGAGAAAATAGATGAATATGAAAGCTTAAGAGATAGTTTTAAGACTAAAGATTTTACAAAACCCCCTCGAAATAATTTTGGTTTTCGTCAACAAAACGAAAACCGTGCCTTTAAGTTTAATGAAGTAAATCGAAATAATAAATCTCATGTTCCTAAAAGAGTCGAGAATAAAAATTCAAATTATGCACATGAAAGGGAATTTGAAAAACGAAAACAACTCCGATGTTATGAGTGTGGTTCTTATAGTCATTTGCGGCCTCAGTGTGACAAAATAAAAAGAACTTAGAATCGGTAGCATCTAATGAAATTGCTAAAAGTACATTTAATGAGTTGATGGCTCCCTACACTAGTATCGGCACTGTTAATGGAATTCAAATGCCAATCTTAAGAGACACTGGAGCAACTCTTGATTTGATTTGTGGAAAATACGTTAAACCTGATATGTTCACTAAGGAAAAGGTTTGGCTAAGAACATCTCTTGATGAAACTTTAGTATGCTTACCTATTGCCGAGGTTGAAATAAATTGTGAATTAGGTCACGTTTTGACAAAGGCAGCAGTTCTTCGAGATTCTTTGGATCAAGGAAGGTATTTACTAGGTAACAAAACAGCCGCTTTAATTGAAGAAACCAAAAAACACGAAGAGGTGAAAGTACATATGATAAATGCTATAGAAACTCGAGCTCAAAAAAGACGCAAGGAAAATAGCACGAATAAAGAGATAATTGTCTCTGAAATAAAACCCTCTAGGTCTTGCCTCAAAACTAAACAAAATAAAGAATTAGAGGAAAATGCAATTTTGCCACCATTAGAAACCGAAGTTGAAGGTCTGGATTTGATAAAGACATCCCCAGAAGAATTCGCTCGTGAACAAAAAGTGTGCTAAGATTTGAAACCTCTTTTTGAGCAAGCTAAACGACAATCTTCAAAAGACAATAAATATGTTATAATAAATCAAATGTTGTTTTTTAATAAAATGGACAATGATGGAACCATAAGAAGATTATTAGTTGTGCCCAAGAAGTTTCGCAACCAGCTAAAAGGAATCTGCCATGAGGTAACTGCAGCTCATTTAGGTGTAACTAAAACAAAAGATATGTTGTGTAAAACTTTCTACTGGCCAAACTGCTTTAAAGACATAGAAAATTTTGTTAAATCTTGTGACAAATTTCAACGTGTAGGAAAGCCTCAAGATAAGAAAAAGTCTCCTTTGAAACTGGTTCCAGTAATTCCGGAAATATTTACTAGAATTAATGTTGATGCCTGTGGACCTTTACCTTTAACTTCAAGCGGCAACCGGTATATTATAACAGCCATTTGCATGTCATCCAAGTATCCAGATGCCATCCCAGTACCAGATATTCGTTCTACTACTGTGGTTGATGCTTTTCTTCAGATATTTAGCCGTATGGGTTTTCCTAGGGAGTTGCAAAGTGATCAAGGAACATCTTTCATGAGTGTCCTGACATCAGAATTTTAGAAAAATTTGGTATTAAAGTAGTGCATAGTTCTGTACAGCATCCCCAAAGCAATCCTGTTGAAAGATTGCATAGAACTTTAAAGAGAATACTGAAAGTCCTTTGTTTAGAAAAGGGTACAGATTGGGAGAAAATTTTACCTCAGGCACTTTTGCGCTTAGAACTTGCATTCATGATAGCACTGGATATTCTCCTGCAGAATTAGTCCATGGTCGGAACCTAAGAACTCCCGTAACACTATTATATGAAAATTTAACTGGTAAAACCATTGAAGAAGATAGTGTGATTGCTTACGTTTTTAATCTTTTAAATAGAATGAAAAGATGTCAAGAATTAGCTGTGCAAAATATGACAGATGCTAAAGAAAAACAGAAACTTTGGTATGACCGTAAGGCTACGAAAAGAGAATTTAAAGAAAATGATCTTGTGTTAGTCGTTTGCCCCTTCTAGGTCAAGTAAATTTTTCTGTTCATTGGATAGGTCCAGGAAAAGTAGTAAAACAACTATCGGAAACAAATTATATAATACAATTTCCCGATAAAGAAAAATTACATGTATACCATGTAAATATGTTAAAACCCTATTTTCAGCGTCCAGAATATGTTAATTTAATTTTTACCTCTAATTCTGATAATGAAGATATTGATTCTGAGAATGAAGATATCCCAAGTTTTGAAATTAATTCATTCACCCTTTTAGAGACTTTCCCTGAAAGCTGTTTTAATGAAAAATTAGAGGATGAGCAGAAGAAGCAATTGAGTAGACTTTTGATTCAATTTATTGATATTTTTTCAAATGAACCGGGTTGTACTGAACTAGCTGAAGTGGACATCGAGTTGGAATCTGATAAACCTATTATAGCTAAACCATATCGAATGTCCCCACGACAGACAGAAATCTTGAAATCGGAAGTAGACAAGATGTTGAAATTGAAGGTGGTGGAACCAGGTGAATCCGATTACACATCACCTTTAATATTAGTTGAAGCTCCTGGAAAAGAACCTCGTCCGTGCATTGATTATCGCCGGTTAAATGAGGTTACCAGAACACAATATTATCCATTGCCAAATATTGAAGAGCGCGTTGAATCTGTTTCGAAAGCGAATTTCATATCTCTATTAGACTTAACACGAGGTTATTGGCAAAAACCTTTGAGTCCGAAGGCTCAAAGATATGCTGCATTTACTACGACATTTGGTGTTTATAAACCTTTGAGAATGGCATTCGGTTTGAAGAATGCCCCTTATTATTTCAGTAAGTTAATGGCTGAGATATTAAAAAATTGCGAACATTTTGCTGTACCTTATTTAGATGACATAGCTATATATTCATTTACTTGGTCTGATCACATCCAACATCTTAAATGTGTTCTAGAGAAGATTCGATTTTCGAAATTGACTGTAAAACCCTTAAAGTGCAAATTCGCTCAACTTCGTGTTAAATATTTGGGACACTTTGTAGGACAAGGTCAAAGAACACCAGGTGATATTAAAGTGAAAGCTGTTACCGATTTCGAACGTCCCTCAAGCAAAACCGAAGTACGTGCTTTCCTAGGTCTTGTTGGATACTATCGTAAGTATATACCAGACTTTTCGGTAGTTGCTGCGCCTTTAACTGACTTACTAAAAAGGGAAATCCAAGAAGGGAACTGTAATATGGAATAATAACTGTGAAAAAGGCATTCATAGAATTAAAGAATGCTTTAATAAAGAAGCCTGTACTTTACAGTCCAGACTTTCAAAAACCATTTATTATTCAATGTGATGCCTCAAACTTAGGAATAGGAGTAGTTTTATCTCAGAGAGATCAAAAACTAAATAAACACCCTATCCTGTTTCTGAGTAGAAAATTTTCAAAGTCTGAAAAAAATTATAGTACTATAAAAAAGGAATGTGCAGCAATAATTTTTGCTGTTACTAAATTAAAATATTATTTAGATAGTCAGTATAAATTTGTTATAGAAACTGATCACAACCCTTTAGTTTGGTTAAAACATCATGCAGGATCTAATCCCAGACTTTTAAGATGGGCTTTGGTTCTTCAAAGCCTAAATTTTGATATTGTTCACAAAAAGGGCAAATTACATCAGAATGCTGATAGTCTCAGTAGAATGCTGAATAACCAAACATAATTATTTTCTTTTTATTACTCAGATGTTAATTTTTTTTAAAAAAAAAAAAAAAATATTTTCTATTAATACAAATTTCAATTGTTTCATAATTTTTGAAAAAAAAAATTATATTGTTTTTTATAATATTAATGTGTATATTTGTAAATTTATCTATTGTTGCAGATTCTGTTGTATTACATAATTATTTTGTGCTCTTTTGATATATTTTTATATTATATAATGCCATATATTTTGTGTATCAGCCAGAGTCCGATTGATCAGGGCTATCTGTAATACTAAATTTTGCTTTTTGTTGCTTGTGTGTGTGTGTTTTTTTCTTTTTCATTGCAGGTTGATTTCCGTAGAAAAAAAAAAAAAAAGAAAAAAACTCCGGGGAAGGAAGGAATAATTTAGTCTGTAACGTCTCCTACTCAGCGCTTTCGATTTCCAGAGCCTTTGATGGGGAGGGTGAGTAGGGAGACGATTGGTGCGAGGAGCAGGCTGAAGAAGCTGCGTTTTTCAGTTTTTGAAATTGAGATGGACTCTTTAGTACGCTACGCAAGCGCGATAGTTTTATGAACCCAAATATGACTCCTTGTAAATTTTTTGTTAATTAAATGTTTTGTTTCTAAATTTGGAGTCGTTAGTTTGTTTCATAACAAGGCGTTCAAACGTTGCAGGTGCATGCAAAGCCCAAATGGCATAACCTTGAACTGCCAAAGTCCTTGTCCTGTGGTGAACGCAGTCTTTTCCCGATCCTCAGGATGTATCTCTACTTGCCAGTAACCACTCTTGAGATCCAAAGTCGAAAACCATTGATTTCGGATAAAGCATCAAGTGTATCGTCAATCCTAGGAAGAGGGTAACTATCTTTTTTAGTGATGTTGTTTAATCAACGATAGTCAACGCAGAATCGGGTGGAACCATCTTTCTTCCGAACTAAAACAATAGGTGAAGCCCAAGGACTCTCTGATGGCTCAATAATGTCATTGTGGTGCATTTCCATCAGAAGATTATCCACCTCTTCCTGCTTAGCGAATGGATGTCTCTAAGCAATGGATGTCTCCTAATCTCCTTAGTCTTCTCGGATGTTGTTTAATGGGTGGATGATTTCCTGTATCTATTCGGTGCTGCGTTATTTTGGTTCGCCTAACATCATCTGATTTCTTGGAAAAGAGACCTCCGAATTCTAATAATAGATTTCTTGCAGCATTCCTCTGTTTATCATCTAACTCTGCATTCTGAAGGAGTTCATTAATTAGAGTGTCAGGAGGCTCAGATAGTGTGGCTTGACAATTTCTGTTAATACAGGTCACTGGAGTACAAGTCGCCAGCACTTTTCCTTCTTTTATTAGTTTTGCCTTATCGCTTAGATTAGCAACTCTTACCGGAATTGCATTCCGTGAAAGGTCGACGAGTGAAGAAGCTACTAGTACTCCTTTAACGCTATTGTCAGAATCTGGATATTCAATCAATCCATAGTGAAAATTATTATCTTCTGAAAGAGCTCCGGAAACTATATCATCTCAGTTCTTGGTGGTAATATGATGCACTCTTTGCAGTTATATGATGGACTGTTTTAATATCTGAATATTTCGTCTTAAAAATCGCTATGTCTTCAGAACACGAGTGTAGTTCATTATTTTTAAAATCTAACTTGAAATGGTTTTCTTTGAGGAAATCCAATCCGAGAATAAATTCGTCATTTATATCAGCGACATATGCCATATGATGGTACACGGCATTACCAAATGCAATATTTAGATTGACTTTTCCATGCACTTTAATCGTATCACTAGTCACAGTTTGGAGGGTAATGCAGGACGGCGTCCAGATGAGTTTCTCACCACGTTTGCGAGCCAGATCTGTCTTAATGATGGTTACGTTGGCTCCAATATCAATCATCATTCTGCAGGGAACTTCGTTGACATGTCCCATAACGAAAAGTCCGTTGTCTCCGCCACTTACGGAAGAAATGTGAAACAATTTAAAATGGGGCTTCTGACTCATTGGACATCGCCCCGCGAGATGGCCACATATTAGTTTCCCTGCTTGGTGGAAGATCATTTCCACCATCTTTTGGTTTCAGGCAGTCTCTACGGATGTGTCCGACTGCACCGCAAGACCAACACTGAATTTTCGTGTTTCTACCACCTTTACTCAGTTCTAAGCCACGGACTTTTCGCTGCAGATCTTCAATTCGTTTTCTTAGATCACAGTCTGTATCAGTAGCAGAGACGGCTCTGATTGAGTGCCGGTCTTTACGTGCGGCCTGCTGGGCAGCCTCTATTTTAAGTGCATAGACTAAAGCAGATCCGATATCTTTGACATCGGCGAGTCTAAGTGCTTTCTGTATCTCCGGATCCCGCACACTATCGATGAAGTGATGGAGAGCCAGATCTTGACGTGTCTCAGCTGGTCAGTCCGAAAATGCTAAATGGGAAAGTCGCTGAATATCGGCAGCCAATTCTTGCAGACTTTCACCCGTTTTCTGATAGCGGGATTTTAACTGTAATCTGCTATATTCTTTATTGCACTTTTCTCCAAAGCGCACTCGATAGGGCTTGGAAATCGTGCCTTTGCTCTTCCGGAAGCGTCTCGAGAATATCGGCCGCGTCTCCTCTTAAAGAAGCCGCCAGGTGAAAAGCTCGGACCCGGGGATTCCATCCATTAGCTTCCGCTACCATCATAAACTGGGTCTTTTATACCTGCCATGATGATTTTCCATCGAATGTTGAGAGTTTAATCGTGGCCAGGGAAGGCATAACTGCCACATTGGATTCCTCATATCTGTTTGACATCTGTTTCTTCAAGCTTTCAATCTCCTTATTCATATTGTCTAATGCTTCTTCAACGTTTTCTTCGATCTCCAAAACCTTAGTTTCAACTGAAGTTACCTTAACTTCCATTGCATTCATCTTCTCCTGAATAATGTTGGCGAATTCTTCTTTAACACTTATAATGTCCTTCTTAAGTTCCTTTTTAAATTCCTCCTGTCCAGATTTTATCTCTTTCGTCATCTCGGTTTTAATGTTTTTTTGTCCAGCTTTCATCTCTTCTTGTCTAGCTTTCATCTCTTCTTGTCTAGCTTTCATCTCTTCTTGTCTAGCTTTCATCTCTTCTTGTCTAGCTTTCATCTCTTCTTGTCTAGCTTTCATCTCTTCTTGTCTAGCTTTCATCTCTTCTTGTCTAGCTTTCATCTCTTCTTGTCTAGCTTTCATCTCTTCTTGTCTAGCTTTCATCTCTTCTTGTCTAGCTTTCATCTCTTCTTGTCTAGCTTTCATCTCTTCTTGTCTAGCTTTCATCTCTTCTTGTCTAGCATTAATCTCTTCTTGTCCAGCTTTCATCTCTTCATGTCCAGCTTTCATCTCAGCCATTTGCTCCGATAATTTGTCGAGAAGACTTTTCATTAAATCCATATCCATTTTTCTTGTGACACGCTGCATCAACTCTTCCACCCCGCTTCTAACACCAGTTGTACCGAGCTTCGGGGTTCGTGTGGATTGAGAGTTGAAGAAAGCAACTACTCGATGAACACAAGACTTTTATTCGCAAAAATTCCACTAGAAATACCAGCTGTAATAATCACAATTATACAGATACAATTCGTCAGATACGATAAGCAACAGCTTCCAATCACAGGTCTCAAATACCTCGGGCAGAGAACAGCTTCTTTAAACTAGCAGTCACGACTAATCGTCTTCACAAAATTAACTGTGTATACAAAACTCTCTAACTATGTCGGGCTGCGGTATTTATACCTGACTTGACGGGGAAATTTACTAATTTCGCCAAGGTTCTGGAAGCTTCTAGGCTATCTCGCTAAATATTGGTCCTAGAGCTTAGGTGATGGATGTTTCGAGAAATATCAATTTCTCGCCAAGTCGCCAACAATGTCGTCAACTCGCCAAGTTTTCTCGCCAAAACATCGCCAAGTCACCAAATCGTTAGAAAACCCGCTTTTAGCGTATAACACGTCTAAATACCGCATTTTTGCCCAAAATGTGAGCATTTCCGATCTGTCTGAGATATTTTAAGACATATACAATAATTATTTATAAATTAGTAACAATATATATATATATATATTATATATTATATATATATATATATAGGAATATATAAATATGACATTTATATTACATGTGTGTTCGATAAATTAAATATATTAATCACACATATATAAAATCGTCTCAAATGAATTTCCTGAAAAGATTTTCATTTGTGACGATTTTATATATGTGTGTGTGTGATTAATATATTTAATTTATCGAACACACATGTAATATAAATGTCATATTTATATATTCCTATATATTTCATCTTTCAAAATATTATTTTTAAAAATTCTGTAGTACTTATTAATAAATATATTTTAGAAACATTCTTTCTGATAAAAATGGCTTTTGGAGAAATGATAACATATTTAATTTTTTCGTGCTGAATGAGAAAATATTTAATGACTAGAAAATTGTTTTAATGGTGTCGTTTTCAAGGAATGCGTGGGCGAAAAGTACAGCATAATTTTCGTATTTGAAGAGGGCAGACTTTCTTTTCCCAATAATATCGATGAGCATAGAAGAAAGATTTGGCTGATTCTCACCAAAAGAATTTAGCTGTTGAGATCAATTCAATTCTACTAAAATAAAAGTGTAATTGATACAATGTAATATTCATTTGTGAAAAAATGTAAAAAAAAAAATCCAAAATTAATTTGTAGAAGTTTAATAATATTTTGAAAATACAATTTTAGGAAGAAAACACATGTTTTATCATAAAATTTACAGTCATGTTCAGACTATATAAAAATAATTAAATTAATATCATAAATAAGAATTTATTCTCTCTAAAGTTGCAAAATTTCATTACACTTTTAACATTTTTTTTCTCTTCATATCAATTTTTTTCTATTTCTCCAGAATTTATTCCTATATATTTTAATTTACTTAAGTGTATTTTTTTTCATTTTTAAAGGTATTTTATAAATTATTAATGACTAGGATAAATAAATAAATTTTGTAATAAAAATGTACATGTCTTTACAAGTAAAATCATTGAGTTTTAATCAATTAATAATATTTGTCTTGAGTTATATAATTATTTTAAAATTTCTACAGTTTAAAATAATTATTTTTCTCCCCTAAAGATCCTTATAATTAAGAAATGTTATTCAAAATATTCACTATATATTATAAAATAATGAATTACTAATTACTTTATTTAAGTTATCAGTTCATCGTATCAATAATAGATGTCAGTTATTTGTTTAAAAAAAAATAAACTGGTATTATACTTGTATACACATGCAAAATTGGCATCACCATCTTTGTAAAGTTTAAGTTATGCAGTGATTTATTGAATGCTACCATTAAATTTTGTTACATTAATGAAGAATTATTAGTAAATGTTGAAGAAGAACATAATTCTAACAAAAATATATTAAAACGTCATCTAAGCCCCAAAACATTTTTACATAAATAACTCTGTGATAGTCTGAAAAACTAGCTAACATATTGAAATAAGAATTTTCTAAACCAATAATTCTTATATTTTTTTTTTTTTTTTTTTTTTTTTTTGACAAAGCACAATTTTAACGATTTCAAAATTTGGAAACATATAAAGAAAAAGATAAGTTTCAAAATTGTTTACTTACTAATAAGACACTGTGTAAAATAGTTTATGATAATACTTTTGAATGTAAAATAATATAATATGTGTAACAAAAACATTGCATTTATTAATTTACTCGGAGTAAAAAAAAATTATATTTACTATATCCACTGCCCGACATTGAAAAGGCAACACCAAGAAGGAGTACCCTAAAAAGTAGACAAATTTCAGGGTAGATGCACCTTACCGAGTTATGCAAACGATGTGAAGTGCGCGGCTCTCCACAGCACGTTGGATAAGATATAAGGTGAGAGAAACCGACAGAGAGAGCAATATTCGCGCCATTACTACTGCTTGAAAAATAATCTTTGAAAGTTTGTTCTAGTTGTAAAGGACGCCTGTAATTGCAGAGAATATCGGGCCATCGTCAACGGAGTTAATTCCAGCCAACAGATTACTTTATGAGATGAATGGTGTTCACACTGAGAAGGGGTACGCCGATGGTTAAACGCCTTATATCAACAAGCAAGTGGCTAGAATAAATTGGAACTGATTGGTTGAACTGTTGTGGGGTTCAGCGCCTGACTTAGCCTAACTAAAGCCCTGAGCAAATTATTCTTTAGATGACCCCTCTACTTCAGTAGTGAAGAACTAATCTTTATGGAAGAAGTTAAAGTTTTCACATCATTATAAATATATAAAAATATTGATAAGAACCCTTCCAATGGTCGGACAAAATATTGTTCTGTTCATTTTATTGAGCTCCAATAGTAATGCTGATAATACAACTGAATTTTTCGCATTTGCTATTAAGATGACCTAGTTATCACAATCATATTGCTGAAGAATGTGAATTTTTCACAAGTTTCCGAAATACAGTTTTCTGATAGTTAATTTTCGTAATTACGATGACTCAATTAAGCTAATCAGAAGCCCGTAATTTTGTAATCGGATCACATTTTGTGATATGTAAAAATACAGGTTTTTGGTTGACCAATTTTTTCCACCCTAATTGCGAAAGTTTAGCTGAATTCCTAGAAAGCATAGGTTTAAGGAAATGCAGATTTATTTATTTTTATACGATAAATTAAAAAGATGCTAACATAAAACTGAAGGACTTCACATTGTACTGATATTTTGTTATATATATAAGAAAAAGTAAAGAAAGAAACGCTTAATAAACTTTCGATTCGAGTTGGAGGCCTCCGCTGATGTGGAAGTCTAGGTCATCTGTCCTTTATGTCCCTGCTTACTGCAGAAGTACTAAAATGCTGATAACCAGAAACTAATCTCACTAAGATTTACAAAAAACAATTATAAATTAAGTATTCCACAATCTACAACGTGTGACGACCGGGCAATAAAACTAAATCTGTTACTAAATGCATTTTGATGAAAACTCGAATTTTAATTAACCGACGTTCATCGTACAAAAATCATTGTTTGCAATATAACCTCAATTTAAAACAGGCAATAAAAATACCAATCTAAAACGTAAACATTCTTTTAAAAGCTAGACATTTGAATTAATCAACATTATCATACTAAATAAATTTAAGTACAAAATATTTGAAATATTTATAAGCAATACGTATTTAACAAAATATTACATAATAGCACAATATATTAAAAGCATAAAATAACTCACCTAACAATTTTTTTTTTTTTTTTTTTTGCTTATAGAATCATCGGCACAGATATTCTCGGAATGATTACGTAGCCATATATACTCCTCGAGTAATAATTCGAAATAATAAAAACAATTTCAAAATGAATTTTACCCCAAGAAACTTTTTTAAAAATATAAACATTAAATCATCCATTTCAAAAGCTTGAACTGTGTGATCAAATTATAAATCAAATGCTTCAAAGTTTACTAGTACATAAAACAAATTTCGCTCTTGTATACCATCACGCTATGTTATACTAACACATTCCGACGGAGTAAGTCCGTTTGGTACATTTTATCTCCCGCACTAAATCACAGCCTTCAGCTAATTATTTAAATATAAACGAAGTACATTAACATAATAAATAAAGCTTCTTAAAAAATTAAAAGAGCACACTTAAGTAAATATTTCTCTATTATATCAGTGAAATGACAGTTCTTTTTGATATATGGTTAGAAAAAAAGAACATCATGAATAATTTGTCATTTGTAAATTTTTTACCATTGATTCTAGAACTTTAACTTATGCAGATAATACATTTATAAAAATTTCATATACTTTATAATGATGTACAAGTCAAGAGGAAAATTTCCAACAGCATTGCATACATTATGCTTCTCATTCTTTAAAATTTGCTATTTCAGACATACGTTGTATTAAAGATGGGAAATATTGTTCTGCAGAATCAAGTTTAGAATTACGTCCTTCAGGAAAAGAGAAGAAAAAAAAAAAAAAAAAAACTATCCACTTCGCATTGAATAGAAAGTGATAATGGTAGAATTGCTTTATTCTTTTATTCCTCCATTTGAGTTGATTGAAATTTGTTATTTCTCTGATGAAACCTACAATCGCTTAAAATAAGTTCCACTTCTGTTATCACTTTGAGTAGCCAATATAAATGATATAACTGTACAATCTAAAACAGTTGACCCTCTTGCCATTTGTTCAGCTGTGTGATGAAATACAGATGCTTTCAAATATTTGCAAAAAAATTATTTAATATTACAGTACTCATTTAGAAAGTCATCAAATCGATTTTGTCATTAAAGCAGTAAAATTTCAGTGGGTAATGAACCATTTTAAAAAATGTACATTATATTATAATTTATTGAGTGATTTAAAATACAAAATTTCTTTATTGTATCATGATTAGCCCTTAATTTAAAGCGACTGTGATAAATATAACTACAATTTGAGACTAATAATGTAGAAAGGTAATGTTTCACATGAAAATTAAAGCTGATAATGAGAACATATATATAAGGTAAAAAAATAGCACACACTTCTTGAATAAGGTTTTATTTTTAATTAAAAAATGTATACAGTAAATGTACAAAAAATGAGCTTCAAAAAATTGGCATTAGACACAAGGCTTAGAAACTCTCCATGCATTAGTTGAAACAATGCTAAACTATAATTAACAAATGAGATAAAAAAAAAAAAAGAGGGTAAACTTGTACATGAATGCAGAAGGAAGAGTCCAATCTTGGACTAGCAGGATGAGTAAAAAAAAAAAAAAAAAATCTGGTATTAATCTCTCCAGTAACAGTATGATTTAGCCTCAGGCCATGCTCAAATACATATATACACAAAGTTAATGATAAAGAAAAATGTTTTGACTCCACATTGCACAATGTTCTGTAAATAAATGCATAACATTAATCAAGCAAATAAGTGGCAATTTACAATGAACACATAATTAACATTTAGTTTCTATGGATTCAAAACCTGAGAAAAGACTATATATACATTAAAGAGAACTAAATGCAGAAGAAACTTCTATTTTTAAATAATCAAGTAACTTTGAATATACAAATTTTATATTAGTCTTTGTTTAAACATCTGAAGATCTATTTACATAATGAAAGTCTAATGTATAGATCTTCCTTCTGCATTTAGCAATTATGTTAAAAGTACACTAAGGACTTAGACAAATGATTCTTCTTCACTCCTGGAACTCAGACTGCGACTTCTTGTGTGTTGTTGAGTAAATTGTCTGGGGTGCCTACTGCTTCCAAGATCATCACACTTTTCCAAGCAAGAATTAGAAAAGTTCATAGATTTTCCTTCTTGTGCTCTAGTGCTGAAAATTTCTCGCAGTTGAGCTACGCTCCAATTGATTTCTTTACGAAGCTCTTCAGGAAGTATCTCTCGCCTAGACCTGATGTGAAAATTCCTCATGCGATGAAGTTGAGAATCAGTAACATGAACTGGGGGGTGATGCCTGAGTCTCACATGGGAGCCTTCTTGATTGATCATACGGGGAGAAGATTGATTAGTCTTAATGGAGACAGATGACTTGTGAGGTCCATCCACACAATCTACACTAGCTGGAACAGCTCTATGAGTATCTTCTGCTTCAGGGATTTGTTGTGTATACATACGAACTGAATTTTCATAAAGTTCTCTAGCTTTTGCGCTCAAGGATGTTTGCTCAGCCCTCATTTCTTCAGTGACCTGTTTTACAACAACCACTGTTGGCTGTAACATTTGTTTCAACATTGTTTGTCTATTTATGGCTTCTAGGTAACTAGGTGGTTCACTGGGCTTGGAAGGAGAATTGTTTATAGAACAATTTGAATGTTGGGATTTGTGAGAGCTATTAGATTTAAGTGAAGACTGCGAGCAACGAGAATTGTGAGATTGCTGACTTCCATCAGAGGTTGAACTACAAACACTGTTAACTCTAGGTGGACTATAATACATGGCATAAAGGTCACTATGAGATTTAGAGCTTAATTCCTGCACTCTGCTATTACTTCGAGACACTTGTGGAGTACTGTCTTCACTAGAAACAAGAGATATGGTACTGGAGTCATGTGCCTGGTCTATTTCATCAATTTTTGAGGTTGATTGACTTCTTTTCCAATCTGTCCTTCGAGAATGAGTTGCAAACCATACAGCATGGCGATCAGGTTCTCTGCCAACTGATCTAGATTCACGTGAAGAATGATCAGTCTTTTTGGTGCTGCATGGGGCGGACAGTGTTCCTTTCTGGCTTGGAGGAGAAGGTGCACGTCTTTTTCTTTGAGATAGTAATCTTTTTGAAGCAGAGGAGCTAACATATTTTTGCAGTAGGCTTTCTTCTGAAGCACTGCGACGCAAAGTGCCTTCCATATAATCATCCACTGGTTCTACAGCAGAAACTATTGGTCTCTGTAATCCAGAGCGTCCTCGGACATCCCTTCTCCTCACAGGATTATGATAATTCCGTACAAAATTATCATAACTACGGTCCATCAAATCTTGCTGCATACTATAACTATAAGATTGAGAGAGTTGTAAAGGTAAATGTGGACTCCTTTCATAATGATAATCAGGATGTGCACAGGATGAACAGGCTGCAAGAGATTTGGTACGATGAGCTTCCATACCTTGCCTTCTTTTACGCATTACATCATGGCAAGTGCCATCAATACTAACTCCTGCATTTTTACCATAAGAAGCAGTATTGCAATCTATTCCAGCTGTATCTAGATGAGGAACACTCTTGGTCAGAGCAGCACAATTGCCTCTGCGGCTATCTGCGCTTGATGATTCACTTTCCACTTCTTCTTCAGGTGTGTACAGCTGAGTATCACTAAGAGTAAGACCAGAATCTCTGCTTAAATTAGTAAGAGACATCTTGCTTTTGCATGGCAGTTTTGGACTAGGTTCAATTTCATCAAGGAAATCTCGATCTAAGCTATCAATTGAAGAATCATCACGTCTGTACTGACCTGGAAAATTAAATAAATTTATAAATAATGTTGTAAGATTTGCACATAATTTTATTCAAAGGTAATTCCGAATAACTTCAATCAAAGTTAATTTTTTTAGTAGAAAAATTTTGTGAAATTTATTCTCTCGGCTATATGAATACATCATAGTGCAATGTTTAGATAATTGTTGCAGATATCATTTTGTAAATAGCAATAAACCTTTTTATCTTTTTTATAAAAATAGTATATTTAATAATTTCAAAAGAAAAAATTATTTAAATTTTTTATAAATATGAGAAATTTTTCTATTTCTAATGTTAATAAATTCTATTTCAATTATTTATTTATTATTGATTTATGTATTATCAGTTTCCACAGATTATTCAGATCACTCACTGGCAAGGTCATGCAGACTATGCAAACTGTCAGACTCTTCAGCTCCAGAATCTTGCCTTGAATTATCTCGTTCAGGAGAAGCTCCAAGTAATTGCAATACTTGATCACCAAATAATTCAGCACAATGGTCTATTAAAAAAGCTACAGTTTTTGGAACTCTTTCTGCAACATCCTGCAATTTTTAAAAACAACATTAAAAAATATGGTTCAACAATATCACAATTTTGTTTCATTTCAATGAATTAACCGATAAGGCCTAAAACAGTCAAATTATCTCTTTATAAAAATTAAAGTTTAAATATTGTGATGAACTATGAAATCGTATAGCTGCAAATATAGCATTAGTGATTAAACTATTTTGTAGAAAATACTATGAATTTATTCCTTACCTCTTGTTGGATTGCTGGAGATTGAAATTTTCCAGGATTTAATAGTGTAGGACCAATGCATACTGCTAAATTCATGGAAGACATCTTATTTTCAGATGAATGTTGAGCAATATGCCATAACATACACAACAAGTATTGTAGAAGCCTGATATTTGGAGGCGGTAATTGTGCTAATAAGCTATAAATATAGAAAATAAAAATATTAAATTATGTAATTCATTATAATTACATTCTACAATAGGTTTTGCAAATTTAAGCAAAATCTTTTTCAAGACATGTCTTTTGTATAATCTAAACTTGTGATTGAGTGTGCAATGCTTTCAGATTAGTTATGATATACATTTAGGTATATCTCATAAACTCAAATAATTTATGTAAAATGATCTTTCACACTTATCAGTTAATGGATTACATAATATTTCTGTTAAATAAACGAATTTCTAACATTACATTACAAACTGTTAAATAAATGAAATCATATGGCTATACATGTATGACAAGTATGACCATACTATAAATAAGTATGAAAAGCTACTTCTTAAAGTACTTTTCTCACTTAAAATTTATTCAACTAAGCAATAAAACTTAATCTTTTAAGGCTTATCAAAAATGCATTAAAAACTTAGATTTGTTATTAATACTTTTAATCAATATTTCATCAAAAATAACACAAAGCATTATGTATATAATACTTTTATTTAACTTAGTATATTTATATGTACCTAAGTACTCGTTTCTTACACTCCCATTCAGATTCATAGGAAGTAGCTTGCAACCAATTTTTGTACAAATCTGATTGCAACAGGCAATCAGGAAGACTTCTTAAAAATTCCTAAAAAGAAAAAAATCAATATGAATGACATGATACTATAATCAAATTTAAATTTTCATAAATAGGAAATGCAAATTTATAGTATGTTTGCAAGTTTCAAATATACAAATTTATCTTTTATAATTAATATTAAATTTTTTCACATTAAAGATTTTTCTCATCAGTTTATCAAAGATGTATAAAAATAGAAACAGATTCATTGTTTAATTTCTTAAAAGAAAATTTCTAATTTTAAAGGAAAACATATCGCAAATAATTATTTTGCAGAAGAGTTACATTTTGAAGTCACCAATACTTTTTTTTTTTTAACTGCAGGATAGTTTAAAGGTAAAAAAAATTTTCTTTTATAATTTATTAATAAATACAAATTTGTCACTAGATTGGATCTTTTGTTTGCTTAAAATTAAAATTTTCTTTTAAACTTTAGTTTTTCATAATACGTGGATAGTTTATAATAAAAATGAAACATATGAAAAAAATTGTGTTTACGTTTCTCAAGAGACAATTAAGAATTGAGTACAATTAAATTCAGCAATGTTGTATAAAGTAAATAAGTTATTCCTATTACAAAAAGTTCTATATTATTAGAATAATCCAATAATAAAAACTAAACCATTATTTAAAGGATAATGACTGACTTAAAATTACAGGATTTGGTTTCTCATTCAATGGCTACTTATTTAATGCCACCAATAAGATTACAGCCTACAGTTTAAAGCAGATTCCATATTGCTACAAAAAACAAAGCCCAAGGAGGGAACTAAATCCCCAAACTGTTGAACTGAAGTCAAAGTGCTAATTCTTCAAAAGGTAGCACAGCAAAAAATAAATAAAATACAGGGAGAACTTTAAATTCAAAGTGAGAATGCACATTTTTCTAAGTAAATTATTATGGGCTTATGTACATAAAGATTTTTCAAACATAAAAAAAGTTAACTAGACAGATCATATTTATTAACATAATTAAACTTGATAAAATATATTTACAAAAAAATCTTAAAAGTACTTCTTCCTGTGATAAAAAATAAAGCACTGTAAAATGAATAATAAAAGTTTTGAAATTTAATATATTCATTTGTATCATTGTATAATTAACACATATATATTTTGACAATACAAGCATTTAAATATTGGTCATATATAAATGAATATCATCTCCTATTGTATTTAAATAAATGAAACTTTAATAAAAAGCATTTAATAAATTGAAAAAAAAATAGATGATAAATTCATAAATTTGCCAAGCAACAATTTCATTCAGAAAATCGAAATAAGCATTCATGTGTGAGTAACTCTAACATTAGAATTATTTTAAAAATGTCAAAAATTTTGGATAAATGATTCAAATCATAAAGAATCTATGATTAAAAAGATTTCTACTTAAATTTATAAAAAAAGCAAAATTGGAAAGAAATGAAACACATTCTTAAATTAGGTGTATATATATGAGAAAAAATATCTATAGAACTCCACCTAAATAAAATCACTCTCTTTTCCACATTTTTTCAAACATAATTAAATATTACCTTGAAAACAGATGAAAGAACAATTACAGGAACACTTCTCAAATCATATTCTGGGTCTGATTCTAATTTTTCTTTCAACTCTCTACAAGCTCGTGCATTTGCTGATTTGCGAAATATGCCTACAGTGAATGGCCCTTGCAGGAAAAGTTGAACTAGCATAGACTGAAAATTCAGGTTTTTAGTTTAATTGTAAAATTATTAATAAATATAAAAATAAATCTTTTACAAAAATTTATAAAAAAAAGTTGATTGTAAGCAAGTAAAAAATTACGTTAATTTTGTAACACATTATATATGTTAATTCAGAGATATTGAATATGTATAAAATATTTAAAAAAATGAGTGTGTTACACATTTTTTGAGTATTAAAAAATTTTCACATTATTGAGCAAAATTGATTTCAGTATAAAAATGATTTTTTCAATAGTTATTTCACATATAAATTTAAAAATTAAAATAGCAAACAATTACCATAACAGGTTTTGGAATCATATTATCTGGACACAGTTTCCAAAGAGAAAGTCCAAATAAACTGTGGGGAGGAGGACTACTGTTTCCACTATCAACAGAATCATGTTTGGCTGCAGGACGTCGGAATGGCCAGTTAATTTTAGGATGAGGACGCCTATGCTTCTTTCTCTTTTTCTGTAATCTCGGATCTAATAATGAACAAAAATCAATAACTGAAGAATATATATTTTGGCAAAAGAAATAAAGTAATAACAAATATTTTTGAACATGTTTTTATTTAAGATACGTCAACCTACCAACTCTAGTTGAATTGTTCAGGGTATTCTTTCGAAGAATAAAATAGCACTTTGTATCTGTGCTAATGTTATTCAAATTTCGCAAATCTAAATCAGATCTTCTTAGTAGTTCCCGAATGAAATTCATTTTTATGCTGAAAGGATATTCATGCCCTGGAATAAAACATATTACATTAATTTAATTTAAATCCATGAATTTAATTTTTAACAGTTATTACATTTACAATAGAGATTTAAAACTACTAACCTATTAATGGATACGGTGCTTCGTCTTTTCCAGTTTTTACCCACAATTTATAGTCTTTAATGCCATTTTCCTTCAATATGTAAAAAACATTTTATATTATTGCTCAGTTAATATCAAATTTTAGTACAATCAGACAAATATAGCCTAACTACTTACAGAACAATGAAGTTGCTGCAATATAAGCTTGATGGTATCTTGAACTGTCAGTTTATTATCCACTTTAAGAGTTTTACACTGGAAATAAATGAAATGAACTGTTTTAACAATTACAAATAAATTAATAAAATATTTGGAAAATTAAGAAATTATTTTTAATTTCCAATCAAATTAGTTTAAAATCATGGAATTTTTATCAAGTTACTTAATAATTATAATATTTTTCCTCTTTCAACACAAATAAATTAAAAAAGATTTTCTTCAGATACTATTAAATTAAAAAACTACTTTAATTTTATAAAATATAATGAAAATAATTTTTATTAAAGTTTTAAAATGTTTACACATGATTAGAGTTTATTAAAATTAATTTTTTCATTAATATTTTATTGCATTGAAGTGTATGATGCATTACAAAGCACACAAATCAGAATTAAAATAAACTAAATTTTACACTATTTTTACTAATTAGATATCATCTCTCCTCATTTCCCTTTTTATTTCAAAAAGGAACATTGTTTACTTCTAAAATGCTTCATAAAAGCAATCTACAGGCACTGTATACTTATATAAAAAGTGAAAGATTTATGCATTAAAAATATAAAATTCTATTTTTTTCCCTTTATAAAAAATTAGAAAAAATAATTACTTCCTTTTCATGAAACAAAGTACAATATAAATTTAAAATGACACATTAATAATTTTTCAATATTGAAAAAAGCATTATTAAAAATAAACTCACTAGTTCTTCACCAGTATCGGGTCTGCGATAAGAGATCTGTATGGATGTTTGAGATTTGCCTTCTTTTTCTTTGGATTCGTCAATAAGTCTGAAAATTATATATAATCAATATGTGGATACAATTCAAACAGTTAGAAATAAATGCATAATTCTTTACAGACTTTTTATTCAATATTAATTTTCAATAAAAACAATTCATATTTTAAATTTTCTATAGAAATCATAAGTGGAATATTACTAGTAACTTAAATAGAAAATAAATTTAAAATTTATTTTTCATATTATAGTAAAAGTACCAATTAAGCTTTTCCAATGATGAAAAAATTTACAATTTCATATAAAGTTAAATTATTTAGTCAAATGCATATTTCATTTTATTTAATAATTAATAAATAAAAGAAATAATATTTTCTTTATAAAAAAATAAAAAATTAAATTTTATATTCTCTTTATTAATACCTTAAATAAACAAAAATAAATTATAAACTGCATTATTAAAATTTATTGTATGTATTTTATTTTTATAATTAATAAGTTTGATAATTAATCTGAATAATATCTCATACTGAAAAGCATTTCCAAAAACATTTAAGTCTCAGGAAGTATATTCATATAGAATGGATTTCACCTCATTATATTAAATCAGATTTAGTGCAAAACATTTAGATTTTTAAAAGGATGAATCTTAATGTTCTAAAGTCTGTTAAAATTTACTTTCAATAAAATAACTTAAGTTTTATAACTATATCCAAATATCTTAAGCTGCTGTAACAAAATTAGCAAGATATATAAATTTATTACATAAATTACCTTCCAACAAAAATATAGAAATTAGTATTTATATTTGTAGGAAGATAATTTATAAATAGTTCTCATTTTCAATAAAATTAAATATAAATTGCATTAGAATTAGAATGAATCAAAAACAAATCAAAATTACTTTGCTAAGATTTTATTTGAATGCTAAAAAGGTACAATTACAAACAGTACACAAAATTTTTAAAACTTTATTATTTCGAATTTATTTCCAGCCGAAAGAAAAAAAAATTTTTTTTAACTTAAGTAAATGCGTTTTACAATTCGAATAATTATGTCTTATAAAAGTATAAAATATTTAAAAGTTCAGAATATTTTTTTCTCGTTAATTTATATTCACATCGCTCCACAAGCTTTTCTTTTTCTTGAAATCCGATGAATTACGATTGTAATCTGAAAGATTTGTTTTTCCTGAAGCGAAAATTGTGCTCGCATTTTTATTAGGAAAATGTCGTTTTTGTGGACGTTTCGACCTATCGCCGTCTTGTGTTCCAATGCCAGCAGCATGTTCTACCTCGAAATTCGAAAGTGTTTTGTTGTCTACATTTTCCCGAGTGGAAGATTTATTAGCTGCTGAATCCCCTTCAATTTTCATCATCGAATTATTTGATACGCTGTCATGAGTTTCAATATGACAACCTTCAATTTCAATAGGGTCGTCCATGATTAATTCGAAATTCTGGATGATAGTAACTATACTTTTAAAGCTGAAAATTTAAACTATGTTTCCTTAGCGACTTTTGAATTTTTCTCACAAAAGCTTCAATATTGAAAATAGTTTTACTAACATAAAATTCAGAATAAGTGAAATTCGCTCTGAAAACAAATTCAAAAAGTGAAATTTTTACACTGTTGCCACCTTAAGGAAATTTTTCGTAATTGTTTTAGTTCAAGTTTTAAAATTAAAACTAAACGCTCTGATTGACTGAAATTTACAGTATTGTAAAAATTTTGTAAAATAAAAATATTAGTTCACTTATAATTCTTAATATTTAATTAAAATATTTAACGCTGCGCTTTTATTTGTTTTTGATATTCACGATTGCAATTTTTTCCTATCTTTTGATATTGATTAATACTAATCATGGTCAAAGTTTGAGGAAAATATTTTATCACTATCAGATCTTTAATCGGGATTAACTCTGCTTCTAAAATTACTTTTATAGTAAAAAGGACTCAAAATTAATATCGCTCCACAAAATTCCATCATATAAAATGTTTTTAAAGGTGATGTCTTTAGGTGTTAAAATTTTGTATTTTTTATGTTCACATATTTAAATAAAATATACATCAGTATTTCTTATTTCTACATTTAAATTAATCTGAGCCCCTCAATATTTCTTTTAAATGTTATATACATAAGCATTATTTCAGGCATTTCGCTGTGACTAGGTGAAATAGATATTATCTTTTTCGATGTAAATTTCATGGGCATTAAATGTAAAATTTCGAAGAATCAAATTACTTTCTAAGTTGACAGGAAACAGAAGGCACATTTCAAGTTTGATTTAATGCACACATGTCAGGATTATATTTTTAAAACGTTTTATTGTTTTATACTAATAAGAAAATAATCTACGTGAAAGCTTCGAAAAAGAGCTTAAGGTGAAGAGCTTCTGGTCCAAATAATATAAAGTAAAAATAGATAAAGAGATTCGAGATTTTTAGTCGTATTTAATTAGAATGTAGCCATTTTGACATTTAAGACATGTTATATAAAATTTTAGAGTTATAATGCTTTTTAGTATTAACATTTTTAAAAATAATGTATATGTATTCAAACACTCAATATAAATATATAAAATTCATATTGAATTTTATTTTTATCAATAATAAAAATATAACGCCAGAAATTACATGCATATATAAGTATTGTACTTACTGTATAAGTTTCTGCTGCCATAAATCTTTTGTTTTTAGAGAACTGTAATAAAAAAAATCAAGACCGTTAAATAGTTACAATTTAAAGTTTAAAAAATATAGAACGATTTTATTAGTATTAATTTTTTTTTGGGGGGGGGAAATAATAACTAATTAAAACAGATTTGAGATTGATCCAAAATTTTCACAATACATATTTGAAATTATTCATTAAATAATTGTTTGTGCAAGTTTACAAATTTAAAAATAGGCTGGAGAAAACTAAATTGGATGAGAAATATGGGGATGATCAATTAAAATGGAATCCATTACAAATATGTTCACGAAATAAAGTGTCTTATAATCGTAATTTTTTTATTTTCATTGGAAATCGAAAATAATAATTCAAACGAAAAAGTGATTCGATGAAAATTAAAAACTAGATTTTTGGAAAGTTTATAAAATTCCGTGGCCTTTTAGAGATTTTTTTTCGGGGGATGGGGGGTGAATGCTGGAAACTAAATTTTATAATGCATTATGTTCTATTGTTTTCGAGATTTAAATTATTTTAATGTAGGAAAAATATTTGATTTTGTGTGTATATATATATATATTAACTATTTAACTACATACTGTAATACTATTGACAAAAGTTTGCTCCAATTCAATATATTTAATAATTTCCACAGTATAATTATATAACCAAATGGAGAAACTAGACATTTTGCATGCAGTTTTAGATTATAAATTTCTAAACAAATAAAAATGAGTTTAATACAAAATAAAAAATACAAATATTTAAGCAAAGAATATCTATATAGTGAGTTACTAATGAAAATTAAAAGAATATTTAAGTATCTGCCAAATTTGTAGAAAGCACAAGATTTCATTCGCCCTTTGTTTTTCAATATGTTCTGAAGCAGTAAAAAACAATGTTTTCATTTCAACATATTCACTTGAATAATACTTATAAGCAAGTGTCAACCTAAATTACCTTTTTTTCCACAAATCGATACTATTGACAAGTTTGAAATGAAAGTTTATATAGGCCAATTAATAACATTTAAAATAAATACTAATTAGAGTTTTATTTAATGTTTATCAGGACGTTGATTCTGTGAATTGCTACCTATTTTCTAATACAACAAGATCCAATACAGAAGGCTTTTCTGGGTTTTAACAATACTATTTAGACACTTTGTATAATCGGTTTACAAGTGATCTACAATCGGTATCTAGCTATACGAGTTCAATTGCATTCAGTGCACGAGACTCGTATATTCTGATACTCTTCTGGAGATAGACAAATTCTGAATTTCCGTGAAGCTTTGAAAATTTAGAAATCAATCGGAAATTCGAATTTTTCTATCAAAGAATAAAAAATTAAATAAATAAGAAAGGAAATATTTTATCTTAAAACTTACAATGAATTTTTAATTAGAAAAACTGGACATAAGATATATTTGTATAAATAATTTTAAAAAAGAAAATTATTTAATTGAACTTTTTAATTTATTGACTATTAGAAAAGGTGCAAGTTCTAGTATTAATTTTCTCTAGTTTAGAGTAACGATGTCATGTAAAATTATTCAGCATATATTATTTTTTGAGTTCTTTAAATTTTCAACTTCCGATTTAGAATGTTAAGTTAAGAAACGCTGCCGTAAATTCAAAGAAATAAATTGACACAAGATGTTAAGATTTTATATATTTATCTGCATTAAATTGGAATATTTTAATTCATTCTTACGTTATTAAATTATTTGAATTATTGAAATACATTACTTATTGAGAAATTGAATTTCACGATTACGATCTTTTCTTTAAAGCCTAGGGATAATTAAATTTGTAGCATGCATCAACTATCAGAATATTCGCAATTATAACCGCAAATTTTCGTACCTGCTAAGGAGGCTGCTTTTAGAAATTATCTCTTTTGCATTAAAAAATAAAAATTATGCGCTTAAAATTTTTACAATTGAAATAATTAATTAATGAGTATTTATAATATAACTATAACGTGCATTTTAATAAAAATAGAAAGTAAGACATTCCTTCGTAAACAGTAGTTTCTTCAATTAAAACTAAATAAAAAGGAATAAATATTTATGCGATGGTATTTAAAAGTTAAGTGCAAATTTTTTCTGACTTATGGTAACATAACGAGGTCTTATTCTCTCAATAGAAATCTTCTATTTCATTTTTTTTTTTTAAACTTTATAACCCTTATGCATTTTTCATCTGCGACTTAAGACTAAACAGAGCCATTTGAAATTCGACATAACATGAAAGTGGTTATTTTAATTTAAGTTTCACAAATAAAATTGGAAAAATATATTTAAAAATCAAAAGATAGAATTATGTTCATAAAAGTACATTCACCTGAGAGTTTAAAGCTCTTGTGAGTCTCTTCCTGATATCCGCTCTTTCTTTCAAAGTGTGTTAAGAATGACACATGAATATAATTTATTACATTTCATAAGTAATGAGTTATATTCATTATACTCAAGAATCATTCGGAAAATTTTCCGATACCCACCGTGACAAATGAGCCGAGCTGGTAATCGAATGGTTTGGGCTCTTGCCTTCGGTTCAAATCCCACTGTGGTTTCGAATGTTTGTAGTGATTTAGAATCCACTTTAAGCTTAGGTAACGGTCTAATTAGCCCTTGTGGGCAAAAAAATGACTGTTGAGCAACAAACAAACCAAACCGTGACTAATGAAGATCTATGTTGCAATACAAACCATCTTTTACAACAATAATTGGAGATTAAAACACCAAGAAACTTCCACACCATGAAGGACAAGATTCTACCACTAAGTAAAGGTAAGATCGCAATTGATACACAGTTTCCGATTAGACATCTGATGAAGAGGGTGCGTTGGAATTTTCCAAGTATCCACAAGAGGGGGGGGGGCAAAAGCAACTCCCGTTGTCAACAAAATTTCCAGCGAAAAGCAATATGCGATGGACATTTATAAGTCTTACAAAAGCCAATCAAATGTTAAGCTCCCCGATATGCATAATCAAATCAACATGCACACACAAACTTATATGCAACTTAATGAAATTTATGATAACATTTGTTGCATATCTACCAATAGATTTTTTCTATACATTATTATTATAATAGAGCAAATTTCTTCCAGTTAATCCATTCTGTTTTTATGTTTTGAGTACGTTAACTTTAAATATTTGACTAGATTATCATGTAAACAAATGCAATATCAATATTACTCACAAATTCTGGAAGCATAATTTGAAAATAGATTTGTATCATTCGAAATATGAGTAAAATGCCGACAATTTTATGACTTTTTTTTTAATACATTTATTTTCAATTACTATTAGACTGATGTATTCTTTCCAGCTTTTTTCAGAAGTACTGACCATTATAACTGTCGACATAAGCAAGTCACAAGAATTTAAAATTATTTCTATAAAAATATCTATTTCAGTTTTAAGTAAGAAGAATAATCGATACTAGAAAAAATATATTTTTCAAATCTTTTGAAATTTTTATGCAAAATTGCTTAGTTTATTTAACTTGAGAATCTATAAATGCTCACTTTAGTAAGCAAACAAAAAATTTTTCTGATAATAAAAAAAAAAAAATAATACGAACAGATATAATCTGAGTTATAAATTAAAAAAAAACTAGATTTATAATAGGCAATTCTTCCAAAAAGGAAATAAACACCTTCCACAACTAGTCGTGACATAACATACATATTTTGCGAATTTTCCAGAGATCTTTAGATGAGATTATACTTTAGCAAATATCTTTGGATGAGGTTATAGGGGTAAAAACTATTTAATTAAACGGAAAGCTTTTATTATTTAATCATTTAAAGGGGTGAAAACAATTTGAATAACAAATTAAACAATTCTAATACCGAAATAAAAATTTCAATTTTTTATTTAATGTTAGTGATATTTTTATTACATGGTAGTTTGAAAGGTGTAAACATTAAGTATTCAAAATAAATTTAAAAAGAAGCCTAAGAAAGAATCATAATTTGCGTTATTTATTTATTTATTTTTCAGAATTCAAAATTTAATTCTCGAGGGAATTAAGCTAACTCATGTGAAAGATTATAATGTGATGAAGGACACATAGTGATTTATCATTTTTAAGTATAAATAAAATATCAGACAAAATTTGGAATAATTCATTACAAATTACACATTCTGTATTATATATATATAACACTCACTTCCTAATTTTCAATACACATATTCTATGATTTATTTGTAACAGATAACGTAAGAAAAATTAAAATATTTTTCGAAATTACAAACATAACAATTAAAAGCTAAAATTACATTAATAAATAAATTATTTTTAAAAGTACAAAACAGCAAATTTTTTTTTATAAATTCCAGAAATAATTTAAAGTTTGAAGAAGTTAAATTACAAAGAAGAGAAAATTTTAAAAATATATAGCTGTATATCCACTTACTATTTAAATCGAAGACACATCAAAATCTCGTAAGATTATAGGCGTACGGTAGAGCACGAAATCATATTTATAAATCGACTAAAATGAAATTTTGAAACGAAAAGTCAAAGATCACGTACACTAATGCATTTTGTTCCCTCTAGCAGACTTGGAGAAGTGCGACTTGAACAGGGGAGCGAGCGAAAATGAACTGAAGGACAGACCAGCACAGTGTTGTTACAGGTGGAGGGGAGGGGAATATCTGTCAAACCCCTGAAGGGTTCGTGGAGGTGGGCTTTGGGGTCTGAAGGTCAAACCTCCCCTTCTCAACCTTCACCCCTCCTCGCAGCTCCAAGGCAGAATAGGGAGTGTTGGAAAAGAATGGACTGCTCGGACACTGCAAATTACTGTCTACGATTTCCATAGGACCATAGAAAAAATGCCAAATCTATATACAATATATGATCTAGGTACAATTGAATATTGCTCATGCTGAACAATATGGAGAAATATTTTACTTAAATTTTATACCTTAAAATATTTTTAAATGTGTGAAAGCTCCGTAGACTATAAATTCTAAAAATGAACACAATTAATATTTTTCGCATGCTGCCAGGCAGTAAGATGTATTGAACTGATAACGCCAAAAGTACTGGAGGAATTCCTTTGTGCAAAATGAAATCCCTTATCGATAAGATACAATGACGAATAGTACCTTAATATTGATTATATTGCTAGTGGTGTGGTCTTTCGATTCAAAGAAAATTTTCCCCTGAAAGAGATATGGTAGTTGTATTCCAAAAATCCAAGACATCGATTCGTCTTGTGGAGCCTGAACTATAATGCATACCAATCTTTTTTAAAATGAAATATCCAAGACAAAACTTTAAATTGTCTCATTTTGTTATAAATTACATTTAAGTTTTTATATTTCGATTGAAGAATGAAATTTACATATAATTATTAATCATATTACTTACACAGTATATATATATATATATATATATATATATAATTTTTATATTATGTTTGAAATTATATTGAATTAGACAAATGATTCATATATGTGTTAAAAATAATGTCATTAAATTATTTTACAGTTATATATCCACAATTTCATTGAAACTACTTAAAATAATTTGTGATAGTGAAAAAAAAAGGATGAATATCTAAGAAATATTTTCTGTAAATGAATTTTTTTTCGTTCCCTCCCACGATTTTGTGCATACATGCTCACTAATAAAATCAGATTGTAAATTTATATTTACTAATTATATATATATATATATATATATAATTAGTAAATATAAATTTACAATCTGATTTTATTATATACTTATATATATTTATATTACATTTTCAATAACAGTTGGTTTAATTGATTGTGTGGGTTCAGTTAAACCTATGCTAGATAAATTTCTTAGTTTCTTGAATAACTGTGAAAATTGGCCCAAACGTTAATTAAGATGTTTGAAATATTTCAATTCAGGCTTACGATAATATTAAATGAATAGGAAATACAACATATTATTTAAGTTGAATTATGAATATATACGCTGAAAGTTATGCATTTAAAAAATAATTTACTGATATTTATTGAATGCATAGTGCAGAATAGGTGTGCAAAGTACTTTTTTAGATTTATATACAAACTTTTATTTTAGTGAAGTATGCATTTCTTTAAATGCTAGTAAGATTTCTTTTAACATTTGCAGAAAACGTATTTTGTATATAAATCCTACATATATTATCTGAATATCTATCACTGGTTGATGAGCTTTTAGTACCTTTCTGTATCGCTGGGAATAATATATTGCAGTTAGCACTTTATTTTTTTAAATGTTGTTAACTGATAATGCTAGATTTAAATCCGTTTTTGTGATAAGTGAGAGAAATATTTGCAAAGTACGCAATTAAAAAGAATTTCACTTTCCAAATCATTCTTTAAAAGAAGCAATGAATATATATATTGAAAACTATTAACGCATTAACATAGAATTATAGATCTTGGACCGCCCGACTGAACGAAAACTATTATCGTAGAAAATGTTATCTATTGATTCATTATATATATATCATTTTTATAAAGAATAAATTTTTTAAGTGCTAGTCAAATCAAATTTGAGCTCATTAGCAGTGAGCTTTATTTAAAATTAAATTTAAGATAAAAGTGCATAAAATGTAGGATAAAAAAATGTTGGGATCGATCTTTAGATCAAAGGGTATTTAGCTGTTAACAAACAATGGTAGATTATTTAACTTGGGAAAGTTAAACAGTGGCAGAATTTTTCGATCTATTATGAAATGTATCAAAAAATTCACTATTAGGAATATATTCTATAAAAATGTTACTGCTTACAATAATATAGTCCATTAATTATATAATAATATTACGTTATGTTATCGGAATCATTATATGAACTATTACTGAAATACAAATAATTTATCATTATTTCAACAGCATATCTGTAGGAAACACATTGTAGTTGTAATTATAGAAAACTGTCACAAGGAATAACTGCTAACGGCTCCTACTTGGCGGCACAAGAGACGATAGTGCGCCATATCTAGATAGGATTGGGATTAACGAAGGCTATCAAAGGGTATTTTGGCGACTCCATGTCCAGGGATGACATTCCAAAATTTTATCAACTCGAGACAGTTTCCGTAAGTAAGGAAATCAAGGGCGGCATATTTTATCTCTCTGTAAGTCGCATACGTAGTTGATGTTTTAAATCCCTATCAAGATATTCACTGTGGTATTATTATCAGAATTATTATTGGTTTAGATAAAATTTAATGCTAGATATAGTTATTCGAAATCCACAATTTTGATCATGATTTTAAAATAAATTTAATTTATAACATTATATTTGTTAGATTGGAAGTTATTTTGTGTAAACTGGAATTTTTGAAGAGTATTTATATAGAATTCTCTACCTAATATTTTTTTTTTTTAAAAAAAAAACGGAGAACTCATTAATATACTGAAAAATTTACGTTTCTTTTTCTCTCAAGATTTAAGAAATTCTATAGAATAAACATGTTTGAAATTTTTTCTATTTTCAATAATAAAAGTAAAGGTAATTAGAAATTTAACTTTGAGATTGTAAGCAGAAATAAAAATAGTAATTTTTTAATTATGGATTGTATTGGAAAAATTATTGCAGTAATGATCAGTCATGATTTATATTTTTATTCATTTTAATATGTTACAGATTCCTAAAATAGATCCAATGATGATCCGTTAAAAATTGTATCAGAAATTTATCTCTGGTTTACACATGATGTTCAAAACATGTAATAATGACTTGTTAAGAAAGCAGTAAAATGTGAAAATAATTGATTTTATTATTTTCACATAAGTTTCTTCTTTTTCACTTAACATCTTGTTATTTTCACATTTTCACGCAATGAAAATTATTAAAAAGCATTATGAGAAGTGTATTGTAGAACAAAGTATTTTGCATGATTTCATTTTGTCTTTTTAGGCAGTAAAAAATTTTGGAAATAAAAAAGTTTTTTTTTTTTTTTTTTTTTTTTTTTAAATTTTATAAAAAGCTTTTAAATAATTTTCAGAATTTAGTAACTATTTAAAATTTAATCAATGCATAAATAAAAAAAATAAAATGATTACAACATCTTAAGCGGTTTCTTGTCTTAGATTCTTAATTTGCATAATTATAGTTCGTTTTCCGTTAGAATGAGATTCTGAAGCCGAAAGTGGGTTATTGCGCTATTCTAGAGTCAAGTGTTGTGGGTTAAAAAAGAAAGGAAAATCTAATCACACACACAATTATCTTAGGTAAACTTAGATGCCGGTTTCTAGAAAAGGTGCTAGTCAATACAACAAACAACTTTTAAATTTATTTTACAATAATTTAGTCTTATTTTAGAAAAAAATAGGACTATAATGATGTGGAGTTAATGCTTGGTGAGATTTGAGGTTGTAAATGAATCTAGAGACGAGTAGGGGTTAATTTTTGTTATTTAAAGGAAAATATTTTTTATTTTTAAAAGTAATGTGTTTAAGAATACAGAATGATTTAACTACTCACTTGAAGGACACGACAACGTTCGTGGTTGGCCAACCAATGACGAAGGATGTGGCTGGAAACTTGATGGATTCGCATACATCTCCAAGACACTGTGAGAGCCACATCTCACTCATTCGAATCTTTTCTTTCAATTTGTAAGTACCACCGGACCTCGGCTTTGCTACGAGCAGAAGATCGTTGAAGAGGAAGAGATGCCTGTCTTGCTTCTGCACACCCATGGTAAAGTGGACAGGACTCTCCATAATGAAAACACGATAGTTGTCGTCGCCCCACAGATGGTGCTTTTTCTGAAAAGCTTCTGGTCTACTGGGACTGCAAGGCCTTTAAAAGAAGGAATGAGATCATTTATTGAAAAAAATTCAAGTCAGGATATTATTATTCGTTGAATGTACATTCGAATTATATTAAGATAACTCCACACAGTAAAATTCCTCTTTCTCACTTTTTTTTTATTTATATAATCATGAAATACATATGAAACATTTATCTTAGGATATTAATGTTATTTATGTTCCAAAATAGTAATTTAAATATTTTGAATGTAGTAATAAATTCTTAATTATGTCTTAGTTGAAAATCTTGAAGCTAATCTACCATGAACTATCTCTGAATAGTTTGTTTATACGAATGTTTGCTTATTACTCTTTATTTGCTAATAAGGCAAATTTAACAAGGAATTGAAATTTAAATTAGATTCCGAAGTAGTACAAATTTTCATGTCTGAGATGGTAAACGAAACCACAAACTCTTGAATGAAAGGCCAGAATGCAAATCAATCAGCTGTCAGCTCTGGAGTAGAATTGAAGGAATGTTTGCTTGAAAGAAGTATCTTCGCTGATTCATTTAAGATGAACAGAGCATATTTAAATGACTAAATATATTAAATGTTTAACAATAATGCAAAATATTTATCTTACGAGGGTCACTCTGAAATTTTTGAGATACAACTAGGTTTTTAAAGTTATACTTACAAAATTTTAGGTGTGTTCAAAGTAGTCTCCTCCAGCATCAATGCACTTTTATAGACGAATTTTCCACAGATTAAATGCCTCAAGCCATTCATTTCTTGGAATAGATGAAAAAAATGCATTCATAACGACATCAATATCTTCTTCTGAATGAAAACGACGTCCACGTAAGTTCATTTTTAGATTAAAGAATAACCTAAAGTCGCTCATAGCTAGATCAGGTGAATACGGTGGATGTTCGATCATTTTAATTTGTTTTTGTTTAAGAAACTCAACTGTTAATGCGGCTGTATGTGAAGATGCATTGTTATTGTGAAGCTATGTCCCCTAACATTCAGTTCTTGTAGAATTTCTGGAAGACATTTAGTGGTATACCAGTTTGTTGTTACTGTCTTCTGTCCTTCCAATTTCATGGCTTTGACCAATCCCGTACTTCTGAAGAAAACGGCATACATCACTTTTTCAGTGCGCGTTGTTTTTTCACCATTGTCGGCGAGGGATCATCTTCAAAGACTCATACTTTGCTTTCTTGACGTGTTGGAATGTCAAAAAACGGTATGTACTGTTCATCACCTGTTACAATTTTAGAAATGATGTGGTGGACACCATCATTTAGCAATTTAAGAGTTTCTTTACTGATTCTGACACGCTCCTCTTTTTGGTGCTCAGTTAGATTATGGGGAACCCAACAGCAAACTTCTTTTTTCATATGTAATTCTTCATCCAATGTTAAGTTCCTTCTGTATCATTTGATAGGTACAGCGATTATCGTCCATTAACATTTTTCGTATGGCAGACACATTATCCGGGATTTCTGCCGTCGGTGGCCTTCCTGTCTGTTCTTCATCCTGAAGAAAATTGCGACATCTTCTAAATTCTCTAAACCATCTGAATAAAGTAGCACGAGCTGCAGATTCATCACCAAATGCTGATTACAACCGTTGAACGCATTCTTTTTTATTTAAACATGCTTTAAAATCGTAGAAAATCATAGCGTAGAATGTTCATAGAATGTTCTCGCGTCAACTCCATTTTCTCTTCTGTTTAAAATTTATTCTACGCTAAACAAGTTGAAGTAAGCCAGTAAAAAATCTTCTTCTGTGTTAAAATACTTTGTATTTTAAAATTAAATCGTTATTTTTATTTTGTAAATTCTCGTCTGCGCGTATCTCAAAAATTCCAGAGTAACCCTCATATTTCTTTGTAATCAAATCATGAAATCTGCGCAAAAGGGAACACTATGCTGTAACTGTATTTTAGTTAGACATGTTAAGAATTAATTCAGTTAATATTTCATTTTCCCTCTTATGAAGTTAGCAATTTTTTTAACTACAGTACAAAATTATGTCTTGGAAACACAACATCGAATATTTACCATGAATTCAATTAAATTTCACATATGATTGAAAATACTACAATTACATTTTCACTATCTATAATGAATTTATAAAAGCTTAAAAACGTTTTACATATATACACTGAATACATATATACACTGAATAATTCAAACAAAGAGATATTCTAATCACAACTGAATCGGTATTCTTAGGAGACTTAATTGCTTCAGGACTCATACACGCTTTGAAATGTATAATCCTGTTGAAGATTAAAAAACTAAACTGGTTTTAACTTATGTTTATGTGCTACTTCATTTTAGGTTCATAAAATATTTTATAGATAAAAGAAAAATATTCCGGTTTTTTGCCATACATTGTCTATTTGTTATAAATCAATATTTTATATTAACTTATAAAATTTCTCACTATGGATGAACAATTTGCAACTAATAGTAAAAGAGAGTTTTAATTAATCACTTAGCATACACTTTCAATATAATTTTATTTCAGAAAACATTCTTGACTATATGTTCCGAAAAAGCTATTTCGTTTATGAATATAACAGAAAATCGAATTGTTTATCATACATAATATGACCTCACACGCCGTAAAATCAAAACTTTCTCAGGAAAATTTCCAGTTGAATGCTAAATGGTTGTCAGTCGAAAGAAGACACGAAGATGTTGAGAACAGATACGGCACCTAACGCAACAAAAAGAAAGAAAAAAAAAAGGCTACATACGGCGCGTGTCTAAATAAAGTGATTAATCTTGGCTTTCATCTCAGGTAGACGAAGATCGTAAACAAGGAGGCTCTCAGTTTTTCGCAGAACCATACCAAATTGGTGATAAACGGTACTACTAGGTTAAGAAAGGTGGGGAGACATTTAATGGGAAATTTATCGAATAAGAATGTTGGTTGTTTATTTTAACAAAGTGAAGATTGGAAATCATTTTGTAGGTTTTATAAAACAAGATGCTAACAACACTATTATTTCGTAAAATTAAAGAACGAAATGTAACAAGATACCATACCAATTTTTCATAAATGCTTCATATATATGATAAAAATATTACAAACAATTTTATCATATATATTTTATAGACAATTCATTGACTGTAGAATAGACAATAATAGACAATTCATTGACTGTAGAAAGATTCTAAATCAATGTAACGACAGCGCAGAAAGGGTTTATCAATTTATATTTGTTATCTGATTGTATGGATTTCATTATTTCGGATTCCTTATTATTATTTTTTTTTCTGACTACATTTATTCAAAGGTTTAGAATTATAACCGCACAAGTGACAATTCGAAGCTGCAAGGTATAAATTTTGTATGTTAAATATGATTAGTTCTGAAGCAAGGTCTTTGAAGTCAGTGACCTGAGTTGTCATCTTTTTTTGCGTGAGTTCTTTTGTTTTAAGAATGAGTTATTAACTGACCCTTATTATAAATTTGGAGAATAATAATAATAAATTAGCTCTGATTTATGATACATATTTTCTAAATTTATGCATCCAATTTATTTTCCTAGAACGTTAATAAACATCTTTTACTTTTATATGATTTCAAATTTCAACAAAACTCGAAAACATTTTCTTAAATTTATCTTTAAGAAAATTAAATTAAATTAAATCTTTAAGAAAATTTATCAAATTAAATTTTCATTGTAGATATTGTCTCTTGTCGAAATAGATTTCTGACTTTGTATATAACAGTCATTTGAATACTATTTTCGGAATACGATTTTTATATGAATTCATTTTTATCTCAACTCTATCTCACCAGAATTAATCACTTCAGATGAATTTAGACATTTGATCTAATTAAAATAGAACATATTTTTCTTAGCAAACATGAAGTGGTAATCTAAGAAATTGTATTGCAAAATAGAAGATTATGATTCTGCCTGAATTCGAGAAATCTGAAGGGTTGAAATGGTTCTTTAAAATCAACAGCATTTTAAAATACAAACAAATTTTCCCACTTGGAAAAAATATCAAATTACACTTTTCATTAGGGATTCAAGCCCAGACCAATTATAGGGGAATGGAATGAGAGGATTTTGCACAATAGTAAGTGAAATTAATTTATTTTCATGTTGAAAAAAAAAAAACCTTTAAAACATTAATATTTACAAAAATTTACTTATATTGATTACAACTGGAATTTGAAATAAAATCGCACTTGTAAAAAATTAGGGTTAACTAATGTTAAAATGAAATATGAAATGAAAATTATAAAAATTAAAATGAAAGAAAAGAAACTATGCGTCAACTTAAATTACCAAAAATATATTTAAGGTAGTTAATAATAAGGAAATAAATATAATTCGAGTATGTAACCCCTTTGACGGCATTTATATAAGATCTCATTCCCAATATACAACATTGAATAAGGATTTCTAATTGTCAAATGAAAATAAGAGTCATTATTACAATTTTCAACATTTAATTTTCAGGAATTACTCATAAGAATCAATAAAAAACAATTTCCCGAAAAAGCAGTGAAAAAGCACGAACATTGAAATAAAATAGTCGAGATACCTATTTTTAAATGTTGTAATTTAGATGACAAATCTCAAATTATTATATGTATATTCATAATAAACAATCAGGATTGATATAATAGCTTATGTACAGCATTAAATGCTTCAGCACAGGAATCAATTTCACTATTCAAACAGGGGTAAAAATGAGTTTATCGAAATTTCAATGACGTCAAAATTGAAACTTTCACTGAAGTAAAATATCAATTGTATAATTATTTCTTTAAATGTGACATGTTAATTTGTAAGTTCGGAATAAGAATTCTAGGAAGTGGTTCCGTAAAACTCAGTTTTACTGAATGAAACCGATTCTAGATCAGGGAAAAGCACTTTTTTTTATTATCCTGGTGCCATGAAGGTGGCGTCCCGAAGCTCACTATTACCCCTCCTCTAAATGAATGGGCGCTGTAAGTGTTCACCTGGCTAGGCGAAGGAAGTCCTAGTATACAGAAAATTGAGCATAGGAAAAAGGGAAAAGCAAGTCTTTTGAAATTTCCTGTATCGGAAGAAATGTACATACCAAGGGGAAAATAATAAATTAACCCGGAAATAGAGTATTTTGAAAACTCTAACAGTTTTTCCACTTCGTAAAATTACAATCTTAATTTTCCAATTTTTTAATGATACTTTTTATAATATTTATTTAAAGCAGTTTATTTTTTTTTCTTTAAAAATTAAACTGCTGGTTGCCGGAGAACTTTAATTTTATATTTAATAAATCTATATTCCGTAGTTTAAAATAGTTTGTGGCATTCCTCCTAGATACTCACTCAAAATCGTTAATAATGATTGTATTCAATATATAGCTAGCAGCTATTATTTTCAGTGAAATAATTTAAACGAATTGATTTATATATATATATATATGTGTGTTCAAGTGAATTGTGTGATTTATGGTTCGATAAAATGAATTAAGCAGCTAATAATGGTCACAGTTACTCTATAGTTTGTAGCTGTTCTTTTTTTAAAAAAAGTTAATGATAAATAATTTTTTTAATGTACTAAATTAATAATAAACTGGATAACCATTTTTTCAATTAACTTTTCTAAAGAAGTACATATAATAACAGATGTATTAGATGCACACATATACAATATATACATTGTAGCTATCAGCAAATATATGGGTAGTGAAATAGATTTAATCATCTCAATAAAAGTCGTATCTCTTTCTGTAAATATGATATGTTAAACGAGAGGATATAGGGAAGCAGAAGATAGAGAATAAAGTGTATAACAGTGAAAATCTCTATATAATTGTATACATTTTTAAAAATTCTGTTTACAATTTTTGCAAACCTTGGGAAGATTATTTAATATTTTTATATACATTGACTATAAAATTTTAAATTTCTCAATTTATATATGATATCTAAATCACCATGTTAACACACAATGCATAAATTCATTCATTTTTAAAATACTGAATTCTAAATTATTAATTTATGAAAAGGGTATTGCAAAAAAAAAATCATTAAATTTGTAGTAATTTTTTTACTAAAGGCAGGTTTATTAAATAAATGAATCACTTATTTCCCCATTAAAAATTCTTTATTCTAACAGGAGATAGTATTAAAATTTCCGGTGGAAATGAGGATGGCTAAAATGCGATGTGGCACCTTTCATCTTATCAAGTCGATCTAACCTGGAAGCATATAGGAGCCACCCGACTTACCTACCCACTTTTCTACAGGTGCTCTAAGAGGGTGAACAAAAGTTCTCCAGCTACACCCCCCCCCCATTTCTTCTTGACCACGACAACGGAAGCAACAGGGGGGCAAATGGAAGTATCGCATGGAGCACAAGGGCTAAAGAAAAGATTTTCTGAGAAAAGTGGGATATCTATTTCTCAGAAGATGCAATGAGAATTTATTTTCTGGTACCAAGGAGACTGACAGAAATCTACTTCCGAGTTCTTGTTAGTGTTTCAGTTGAATGTGTTGGTCCATTTTTTTTTTCTATACCTCAGTAGAGATATCTATAATTTTATATTCTTTATAAAATACCAAAGAACCTGCCAATTTCTATACTATTGTAAAGATTGCGACTCGTCATATTTGCTTTGATTTAATAGTGATAACAATTGATTTCTCTTAATTTAGCTTATCAAAGCTTATTCAACCGAAACTGGCAGTTTAAAGTGGAATCTGAGTTACAACAAACAATCCTGTCTGAGGTAGGAATCGAACCCACGAGTCGTTTTATTGTAGGCTAGAGAATTAACTGTTTAACTTCTAGCCTAACATGATGTTAAATGGATATTTATACGAAGATAAATGGTGATTTGGTAATATTAATTCATTTTCGATAAATATGCGGTTCATAATATATGCACAAAAATGAAAAGTTAAAAGATAATGGAAAGACTTCAGTGACTGAAGAAGAATCTCTAGAGAATTATGTAGAAAAAATCTGACTTATTTTTTGAATTTTAATTGATTAATGAGAATGTTGTTATCGAATTTATTTGAAATTATATTACGAGAATATAACTATCCAATATAATTATAATTTTTTTATTAAGGCTATACTAAAATTGCATTACAACTTATTGATTGCTTGATTTAAATAAGTAAGGAAGTTTTAAATTTGTATTAACACATTATATTAGTTCTGCGATTCGAATGCTTTGCTTGAATTAAATAACCAAGGGCATTTGAGATGATATAAACATGCTTAAATGTAGAATTTTGAAGAGAACGTGATTTACCGAATCAGCATTTATAAATATCAGGAATCATTTTATTGTTTTTAATCAAAAAGCCTTATATTTTGATAATCTCAGAATTATGGCAACAAACTAGTATTTTTTCTCATCACCAAACGATAAATTTAGATAAGAAGATTAACTTTGAAAAGAAGAAAACTAAAGTGAAACTAGAGAAACCGATGCTTGAACCTTGACTCCCCCTCCGAGAAAACTTCTAAAAACAAGGACATTGACATCCTTTCTAATAAACTTACTCGAAACTGACTTTAGGGTTATTGGGTTCATCGTATTACCCACGATCATCTCTTAAAAACATTAAGAAATAAGTTGTAACGATATTTACACAGTTTCAAAAAATGGGTGCGGTTTTCAAGCATAGAAAAAGTAATAAAAAATCACGAACACCTGTAAACTTTTTAAGTTTAAGCGTTTGATGCCATGTATTCTTATCTGTTGCAGACGATCCTTAAAATAGGTTACTAGGCCGGTAGACGATACTTCTTAGTAAACTGAACTGAAATGATGAAAGGGAAAAAATATTTGTTAACTTCTTCAAATGTCGGTTAAGATAACTGTTCTAGGGTTAGGGTGTACGAAAGGTTACAAGAGCTAAATATATTAAAAAAGAGAGTTTGAAAGTTTTCTAATGTTTTCTTAGAATAGGAATATATGATGTCAAAACTTGCTTGAAGTATATTTAATATAAAAACTATTGCTTTCAATATTTCCAATTTTTTTTAAACATTATGCAATATAATGTAACGAAAACTGTTTTTATATAATAATATATTACAATTTATTAGAAAGTAGATTAATACGAATAATTTCAAATCAAGAAAGGATAAAATATGAAAGAATAGAAATGAAAAATATTCCAATCAAACTAATTATTTTTTTATAAACATTTAGAAAATAATTTAAGTTTTATTACAGATTTTTATATTTAAAATAACTATTATTTAATATTTTTTATTTGCTTAGTTTCTGTTTTAGTTTATTTAATTTTGCTTATCGAAAGAGTGATGCATAATTTTTAGATATTTCAGCATAGCGATACGAAGGTTAAAATTATATAGAAACCTGATGATTATAAAAGAAAAACATTTAAATATTCAGAAGATTAGGAAAAAATAAGAATTATTTAGGTTTGATTTTCTGTACATTTTTACTTTTCCCGCTACAAAATATTTTGCTGAATACGTGATGGCCTACGTGAGGGAAGACACGTGTGGGAGACACGTGCAAACGTTAACGTGCTGTATCAGACTAATCTGGTGCCCCCATCCCCGTAATCCCCACCATGCAAACGCAACCGACTCCTAACAAAACAAAAAAATGAGACTTTTCACTCCACAGATGGGAAGAAATTCCCTCTCTTCAAGATTTGATATATGAACTATATTCAAGGGGAAATAATAAATGATGCTTTTAGTTTTTTCTTTTTTTTCCAGATAAACTTTCAATACTAGTAAATAAGAGAAAAATAGTTGAGAGATTATCAGGTAGTCTCGAGACATAATAAATATGGAAAGGTGATAAACAGACATGCATCGGATTTTAGATATGAGACAAATATTACATTTAATAGTATGATTCCGAATCTTAAGAAATCTTTGAAGCTTTCTTTCATAAAAATAAATATAATATTCGCATATTAAATGTTCTTAGTAAAAAGAATGATTTTCAATTAGCAATTTCGAAAATTTAACACATTTTGAAAAAATGAAAATGAAAACACATTTTGGATTGATGCTAATTGACTTTATTTTCTGCCAACTGGAAATACATTTTGGATACTATTATCTTTTATAAGAAAAAAATGAAAACACAATAAAGTTATATATCACCGAATAAACATATTAGTTATGGATACATTTATTCAGTATTAATAATAACTTGATTTGATTTTTATATAAAGAATTTTTATTTGATTAAAGGTTAAATAAATATAATATTCCCACGAAAATTTTCTTTCAAATTTTTTTGATATTTCAAAAATATTATTTTCAAATATTATTAATAGATTTTAAGGCCATAATTTTTCAAAAACTGTCGTGAAATTTTTGCTGTTTCTCAGGAAATAAATATATTGCGATTTTCCTCTTTTGAGCAACCAGAGAATTTCAAGAGTGAATTTTGAAAATATTTGAGAAAACATGGATACCAATTATTAATTATAACCAACCAACCAACCAACCAATCCAATTATTAAATGTTATAAGACAAAAATTTAATAATTGAAAATTCTAAAATTAACTTGAAATTAAACTGCTTTAATAAATAAAACGTGAATAACCATTAGTTTTAAGCTTTTATGAAAAAATTTCTTGTAATTGGATGTTAATTTCTTTATTTTCGTTGAAATGTTTGGGTGAAAATTTTTTTTGGAATTTTTCATAAGGATTAGAAAAATTTTCATCCAATCTTATAATATAATATTAAAACAAATATATAATTTTAACAAATATACTTAGAAAAATATAATTAAAAAATATTTAACAAAGAAAAATAAAATAATTTCTTTCTTAAATTTTTACTTTCATGACGTACTTGGCTTGAGATCTCCATTGCCAACAGTTAGTATAAAATAATGTTTACAAAAAATCTGTTAATTTTTTTAAAATTAAGTACATTATATTTTCTGAAATTTAAAATGTGTGAAATCAAAAAATATTTTTTAATATTTCTCTCTCTCTCTCTCTCTTTAATGATGAAATAAATATATATAAAACATTATTTTTTACAGTGAATATTAGTAGCCTTATTTTATTATATTAAATTTTTTAATTTTAATTCTATTAAACGTGAAAAAGTATTTATGTATTCATTTTTTTTCTACAATTCAATACAAATAGCTGAAGTTTCACTTTAATAAATAGATAATAGATGGCAGCACTAATTAAAATTACTGAAATTATTCTATAATAGATGGCAGCACTAACAGAAGTACTTGTATATTAGGAAAAATAAATAACACCTCGAAATTTAAACGAAATATATAGTATATTTTTAAGATAAAGAATATAAATTTTTAGGAAAAAGAAAAAAATTTCTTTTTAACTTATAATTGAATTATAAATAAAATGTACCTAATTATTGCTAAAATAAACTTTTATCTGCGTAAAAAAATGAATAGATTGAAACGAAATATACCTAAATGAAGGAGTAAGAAAATAATTTCTTTTTAACTTGTAAATTAATTAAATATATTGTATTGAAATAATTAATATTGAAAAATAGTTAACAAGAATTGATCATAACAATAAACTTATTCAATACGATATTTCAATATATAAAGTTTTCCAAGCAGCCCAGTAATAATAACAATTATTCTTATAGTGAAAATTAAACTGTTCTGTAAATAATTAAAATAGCACGCTTAGAAATTTAGGATCAATATCGAGAAGCACACACGAAATGATACTTTAATACATATTTTAGCGAAAAATGCTCAAAAAATTAAAACTAGTTAATTTGGATACGTTTGCCTTACGATTAAAACTTTAAACCTAATATATATACGAGTATTACTATCACTTATTTTTTAATATAAACAATGCCTTTTATATTATTTTTATCAAATCTTTAAAGTAAAGTATACATATAATTAAAAGTATCTTAACTTTTATTTAATAATAAAAATATGATACATTTTATATTTACTCAGAAATAATTTTAAATGTAACTTCTATTTTTCAAACCATGAAAACAACAAGAATAATATTGGATAAATGTGGAATAAATACCGCATATTTTAAATTATAAGCAAATTTTTTTAAAATTGAGAAAATAACACGTATTAAATGTGTTGTTATTTTCCTTTTAACTATACTTAAAAAAAAAAAAAAAAAAAAAAAAAAAAAATTAAAAAAATAGTTCAATAAAAAAATAAAAAAGAGAGAGAGAGAGTAAATTTTTTTCTAAAATAGAGCTATCTTCTCAATTTTCAGTAGAAGATGTGTATTTAGTAAACAAAGATAATTTACATAAAATTTTACTATTGTGTAGAATTTTTTCTGATTACTTTTGATAGCTATAACAGTAACACGAAAATACTCAAATATTCTTCTCATTCTTACATGCTTAATTATAAAATTGAAATCAAGTTATCTGTGATGTAGGTAAAAGACAACTAAACTCTTTTAAGTTGTCTTTTACCTACATCACAGTGGTGAAAAAATATTACCAAAAATCAAAATTTATTATGTTCGTCGATAAATTCCTGTTTCATGCTTGAATGTTTTAAAAATCAGTACTTTTAATAAAACAGCGAGGAAAGAAAAGTACTTTTAAATCAGATACTAACCCTTTCACTATTAAGATCAGCAATCATTTAATTAAATCCACTGTCAGTTTATAATCAAAATGAGACCATTTATTTCATTAAATGAGAAACGAAATCCCACAAAAGCGAATAAAATGATCGAATATATTGTTGAGTAACAAAAATTACATAAATATATATTTTAAAAGCCAACAAAACAAAAAAGAAGTATCTGTAGAATGCATCATAATTTGATGGTATTAAGACACACGAGTGGTAAATTCAGGGGTATCATTTCTTTCTTCACCGCGCTGTGATTTTTTAAGAAGTTAATTTTCACTCCTCATTTTCGAGAGGCTTTCCATCCCCCCCCCATCACAAAACATTGCTTAGTGATTAGTAGGAGGAGAGGGGGGAAATTACAGAGTTTTTTGTTTTCAAAGTTACCTCCGACGGAATTCCGTGAAAACGAGAGGCAGCACCTTTACCCCCTCCCCTCTTGAAACCCTGTTCGAATAAACCCCCAGCCCTCCATTCAAACTTGCCTTGCCTACAGATCATTTTGTAATAGCGAGTGTGATTCCCTCTTTTACCCCCACGAACTTTTGGTATACATTTTTCATCCACGATGATCAGAGGGTCAACAGGTGATGCCTTTTTTGTTTTACGTTTTTAATTTTATTTTTTATTTCCTTCATTACTTAAGATTTTCCAACCCTCTGAGCTATCCCTTAATACCGAAACCATGGTTTGGCGTGCATAGAATAAATGCTAGGGTCACGTATTTTCCCCCTTTAAATATCAAGTCTTAAGATGGTTATGAAACTAAAGAATTACTGGGCTTCAACTCACATATTTGAGTAAATATTTTCTACGACAAATTTGTAAAGTATTATTTATAAATTAATAATTCGTATACAAATGTGGTAGATAAATAATGACTGAAATATATGATAAAATTAAGAAAAAAAATTGAAGAGTAGTTTAAAAAATATTTTTCACAATTTAAGTTTCCAGTGATGACACTGTTAATCTGAGATATATATCAATCAATAGAGCCAGATTCTTTGCATGAAAAGCGACAAGTTCGAATCCATCTAATTAGAAATAAAAGAAGATCAATAATTTTTGTTTCCTAAAATGGAAGTCTTTTCTTTTCATTAGATATGCAATTCTGGGCTAACTGGGTTCTTGTAATGGGACTTAGTCTTTTGGAAATGTAAGACTTAATTTCGGTTCCAACCACTGTTAAATAAAGAGAAATAACTGTCGATTTTTGCATATATATTTAAGAAGGTGAATACTGAAGTGTGTTCCAAATTTTTTCCCGAGCTAAGCATGTATTGTCATAGTCTGTTTATTAAAAATTCTTTCGAAAGGTATACCAGTGAAATTACTTACAATTTCAAAAATGACTATTTTCTTTAAAGGTAAAATAACCAAATAAGTCATCAATAAAAATTTCCCATTTATTATAATAATATGTAAACTTTGGTCGCGAGTATTAATTTTCTTTTGTTCACAAATGAGTGAAACTATTTCTGATAATTTCTATCAGATCACGCACACAAATCATCAAAAATCCTTAGGACAACTGGAAGCTCTTAATTTTAAATGAAGCCTTGACATAAATTTTTTTCTTCTATGTTGACATGCCCCTCTCTGTTACCACATTAATAAGTGAAAATTTACTTAAATTTGTAATACCAAAATATTTATTGTTTCACAATTTATATTATAAGAAAGAGCTTAGGCTCTTCGTCATTAAAGATCAGCTTAACAGCAGTGACATTGAAATTATGGAGGTTCCTTTTTTAAAACTGCTCTTTATTTTCCCCGGACAAAAAATAGTATTAATACATTTGCATAATTTGTCTAAACTATATTACCTATTGACAAGTTGAAGCATTCATTTAATGGTAGATAAGGCAGTTGAAAATTCACTATTATTAGCTTTAGACAATGATATTTTAGTGTAATCATTATTTTTTTCCCCACTTTAAATTGCCGAAAGAGTTTAGTCTTAATGATGAAACCAATTCAGAAATGGTGAGAGGTGGGATAAAAAAATAAAAGGAAAGTAGAGAGATGACACCTTTATCGTAACAAAGATACGAGACCAGAACTGCGATGCAATCTTTTTTCCTCCGTACAATGGCGGGCAATTACGGCCGTGTTCGCGCATTTCGAGAATGTGCAAAGGCCCATTTAAGGAGTTTTTTTTCTCTTACGATATCTGTGTATGTGTGATTGCAAGAGAAGACTTGCCATGCCGAGTCATTAAGGTCAATGCGAAGAGAGCAGCAGCTCTTGGTACAGTTGCGAAACTAATCTGGAGCTCCTCTCTCTCTCTTTACAGTCGTGCCATGGAAAATCTTCTGGGATGGTGTACTAGAGAATGAAAGCAGACGGGTGAACAACCCCTAACCCAGTGTTTTGTTTTCGTTTAATGATTGCCGAGATGACTTTTTCTCTCTTATTGTTTTTAAAAATTGCTTTTAACTCATAACATGAATACCGAAATACATTAACAAATAGTTCATGGTTAGGGAAGGATTTTATGGACAGGAATGAGTCCAAGGTTTTCGGTTAATGGAATTAAGTAAATAAGATAATATCTTTACTAAATTTTAGAGAATCTTCTTCATTTAATATCTATTTGGTTTGTTACAGTAACCAAAATTCCAGAAAACAATCTCTCTCCCCAAATTATAAATACTATATTATCGTATAAAGACTAAGGAAATAAATTTTTATTAGAAACATAACAGAATAAATTTATATAGATAGAATTATGTATTTTTAGACCTAGTAAGTTGATTTATCAGTTTTTAGTCAAGTTTTATACATGATTCTTAGATTGTTAAATATTAATACTTAAGTTATTATTTGAAAAGATTCAGAACCATTACAAACATCTGCTCCCTGTAGTTGGAATCTAAATGCCATATTGTTAAATTTGAAGAATAAAACGCTAGCTCGTTATTACTATAGACCAAGCTTTAATTTTCATATTTTAAGATTTTAAACTTATCTTTTATGAAAAAAAGCTATGAGTTAACATAAAAAAAAAGAATTAATCTTACTAGACTTATCAGATATTTTCACGTCAACCAATTTTTGCAATTTACCTCAAGTTTAATTGGCATTTACACAACTATATATTACGGAAAACTTTAAATTTTTATAATTTTGTTCATATTAAATATATTCATGAGAAATTTGTATGGAATATTTACTTGATTTGTTTCTCAATTTTTACAATTAATGGGGAAATTTTCACCCATTAATTTTACATTAAAATATGATTATATAGAGTGACACACTAACCAGAAAGCAGAAGTTATTTTCCTCTTAAATGAATAAGAAATATCAAAACAATCAGCCTAAAAATTCATAGGGAATGAAATATTTTATCTTTTTATACATGAAAAATACGGTAATTGCATTTATCAATAATGGGTAAATTAAATACATTAATTTATCAAATGCAAGAAAAGTGAATAAGACGTTACCATAAATTGAGTTAAAAGAACCCAGGAAATCTTTTTTGATTTTCATAACAATTGCTTCACTATTAAAGTACATAATTATAGGTATTTTTTTAGGTAGTCTAATAATTATAGGTAGTCTTTATATATGTACAGTTTGTATCATGATTCGTTTCTTTTCTTTGAAACATTAAAAAAATTGCAAAATAATCGACAATAATAACTTAACACAAAAAATTATCAGTTATTTAAAAATAAAGTAAAAAAACTGATTATTTTAAACACGCCAAATTTCGATTGCAATAGTTGAATCTGTTGCATATAAATTCTTATAATTCTAAAGATATCTTTCTTTTGAAAAAAAAAAATATTCGTAATATTCTTTGTCGGGAATTTCATTTTCTATTGTTATTTCCTGTTGGAGAGTTGTTGATTTCCAAAGGATCAAAATTATTTCTCAACATAACAAATGAAAAATAATTTAAATAGGGTTTTACATTTAGGTGATTCCAGGTGAATTAAATGATGAAAATGTTCCAAAACGAGTCTTTTGAAGATCTCTATCTTCGGAAGTATAATCTGACCGGAAGTCGATAAACGAAGTCATCACCGATTTGTGCCAATTAATCAGCTTCCAATGATTAGTTGGACAGGTTCCGCCAGAGATCTTCTTTTATTCCTCTCAATAGGCGTGAATGAAAATAATTTCACTCATTCAAGGAGACAACAAAACTGTGACCAACAGGATATCCCGCTGCATCGTTGCCATTTTCCTCTTAGAAATGTCAGATTCGTGAGCGGTACGATGCGGAGACAGAAACACACACACAAAAAAATTCTGAATGTCCGTCAGATACGAGTGGTTGCCTTCACTTTTATATAACAACAAAACCAAGCCCTCGTTTTTCCTCGAAGTCCACGCCAGGACATCTGTGTTACGAGAGTAGTGCAAGTTAGTCCAGCCTTCTTGCAACGCTCCAGTTTCCCCTTTTCCGAAATTCCGTGAACTCCGTTTTCCCTTTCAGTTAGAAAGTTTCACACTTCTTACCCATATCAGACAAAGATGTCTTTCTTTGTTTAAAAGCCAACAGATGAATATCACTTCCCATTAAAAAAAAAAAAAAAAGAATTAACTGCTTAAATATAGAAAATTTACTTTAAAAAAAAAAAAAAAAACTTCGATCTGCGGACATTCCTTTTTATCGAATTAAAATTTACTCCATCAAAATATGAAACGTGATGTTACCACAATACCACTTGGAGATAATTACATACATATGTATATACATCTTCAAGAAATTTAATTCTTTTAATTACTCTAATTATTGTGAGAAAAATATCAATATTTATAAACATTTCTTTCATTGTAAGAAATTTCTTACAGCATCTGCACAGAAAAAATTTCAGTATTCTATGGAGTTACAGAATATGATAAAAATATTTTATTCAAATAAATTATTCATTTAGTAACTAATAATATTTATTTCATAAAATTATCTTCGTAAAATGTGATTGAAAAAAAAAAAAAAAAAGCATTTTCTAATTTTTAGTGTTGATTTTCTTACAAGAAATTAAATAATTAAAAATCTAACTTTCACTATTAGAGAGTTTTCATTTAATAAAATATCCATTATAAAAAATAAGTTGTTTTACTTACATTTCCCCGTTGCTCTTCGATTTTCCAGGTAACGCCCTTTGTATTTTTGACGCGGCAGATGACTTGGACCGCATCAAACCTTTTCTCTAAAAATAAGAAGAAGATATGAGAAAAAAATACCCAATATATATTTAACAATATTTCAGAGAGATAATATGCATTAAAACATTGAACACACAAATCCAAATGTCAGTGAAGAAAATACACTTCAGGGAATGTTTACTTAAACTCCTAAAATATTAATATAGATTACAGTTTTAATATTAATATCGATAAGCATGTCAATTGCATGTTATTTTCAAGCAGGAGTAAGTTTTGTTTTTTCAATCAGTGATCATGATTAAAAAATAATTCGGTGGTGGTATAAAAAACATTATTTATAATTATTTAAATTACCACACATACATTTATAAAATCTTTGGAAAATGAATTATTATTCTTTGATGAGAGGAATTTGTATCATAGCATTCATCATAAAAGCAAATAAATTTTAAAGTGTTTACCTTTTACCTGATGATATCATCCGGATGAAATAGATAAAAACAATGGTTTTTTAAGGTTGAAACACGTTCAAATGACTGAGTCAACTCATGACAGACAATCTCATCATTTTCTTTAAATTTTTACACGACTTCAGTGGAGGGATAACAGACTCAATGCAGATTTAACGTGCATATAGATCTTGTCACGTGATTGTGTTTTGGAGGCATCAGGAATTCATCCTGCATCTTACTGGGAACAGCAAATTCTCTTCATAAACTCATTATGAGAATCAATATTTTGATTAAATTAAATAAAGTGAAGCTGCTTTCTTAATATTTGCATTAACTTATTTTTTATAAAACAAGAGTATAGATTTTTTTAGTCATTGAATATATCTTTCTAAACATTGAATTAAAATTTTAGTACATTAATATACTGATAACTTAATATACAGTCAATCCCAAACAGAAGCATGCAAGGAATAAAATACGACACAAAAAGTGACTAAAAATTCTTCCTTATTTACCGAAATATTTTTATTTTATAGGATTTATAACTAATAATTTCCGAGATTTGTCTTTTTATCTGATGAAAAATAATCCTCCTCTTATTATCAACTTTCAAAGATGTATATAAATATTTTATCTATCATTTTTAGAAGAAATTAGATTAAAAATTGTTAGGAGTAAATAGTAGTAATAGGAGGATTAGTTTTTTTTATTTATTTCGAGAAAATACTTATTATTTTTACAGAGTTAAACTATCAATTCGGCCATATTTTCAAACATCACCAGAAACCACCCAATTCACCGCGATGAATTTCAGTTAAAAAATCACTATTAAGTACTAATGGTAGACCAAATTTTTTTTAGAGTTTTACATAAGTTTATCTTTGATAAGAAATCAATTTTTATCAATTTTATATTTTCCATACCGGATCTTTAAAATTACTGACTCGTGATACTATATTGAATCTAAGATTCCTCGAAGCGTCAATTATATTTCTATTTAATGAGAAAAAGTGCTTAAATATCGTGATAAAATCTGTTTTGTTATACTTATTCAAGCACATGTAAGAGCTAAGTATTTGAATAAGAGTAAGCAGAGGCCTTTCCAGATATATTCAATAAAAATATTTAAACAAAGTTACTTCACATTAGAATAGATTTCCGATTAAAATTGCACACACCTGTTTCTCGGCGCAAGATAATATTGAGTTTCGTCGCTAAATTTTGACTTCCAGTTTCAATCCGCGTAGGATTTTATTTCATTCTTTCCCCCCCAAAACAAACTATTGAACGTATCGATGTGACAGTGTTAAATAATAGAGAAATATTTCGCAGTCGGCGATGAAGACCTTGGAAAAACAGCAAGTGTGCCTAGGGAATTAAACAGTCTTTTCACTGCCTACATGCAAAATGTGTGTGTCAACTACTACTACTACCACGTGGTCCATCCCTGAAGGGCACGGCTGCATGTTGGGGTATGCATAAATGCTTGTTACTGATACAGGTGTACTCATATTAAAACATCTGAACGTGTAATCATGCACGGCTTCTGTTCAATGTGTTTCTGGCGCGAAGCCAACGAAAGGCGGGAAAAATGCTCTACAAAACAGTCTTTCCGAATTCAAGATCGAAAGACAAATAGAAAGAATAGTTTGTTGCTATTATATTGCCGTATAAGCGAACACGACGGATAAAGTGCTCACATATTGGGTTTTTTTTTTTATTAATTAATACATTTTCATTCTACGGAAAAAAAAGTTAATTTTAACATGAAATAAATAAAATTAATTCATGAATCTATATAATATTTTCATTAAAGATTTCTAATTTTTAAATAATGCCAACCAAGAATTTTTCAAAATAAAATATTATAAAAATTTGTAATTTTTCTCTAGTTTCTGACGTGCATCATGAAAAATTAATCAAATAATAATAAAAAGCATGTTTATAATTTAACCTATTTATTAACTGAAACAATAATCATTCTAAATCTGGTATTCATATAAATCCTGTGTTAATCTGAGAATTCATTTTCCAATAACACAAATATATACATACATATTAGTGTTATTCTGGGAATTCTGTATCATTTAACAAAAATTTAAGTTTTATACCTAATTTATTTAAATATATAGAATGTTTTCTTAAAAAAATATAAATGAACCGGAGAGGTTAAGAATAAAATTGTTTTATTAAATATGTTCCTTTGTTTGATTAATAAAATAAATATATTAAAAAATATAAATAAATATAAAATAATGCATATTTATATAAATAAAAATATTTTATTTATCAAAAATTAAGATTTTTTTTAATGAATAAATGAATTATTTTATTCACATTAAGTTTGGAGATATTTATAGCATGCATATTATTAAAATTTTTAAAAAACTACATTCCCTTTTATCTGTTTTTGAATAAGTTGACGAATTAGTCTAACTATTTAGATCAAAATAAAAAATATTTTAAAATGCATTTCCAAAAATTATGATTTCTATCTCCCTTTATTTTATAGATAGAAAGAAATAGCATATATGTGTGTTTTAATACAAAGAAAGTAGTGATAATCATATTTTTATAACATTAGATTTACTATATAATATGTCAAACAATTTCAAACGTGGACGGACGTTTAACAAAATTATGCAATGCCAATTTAATTTATCAGAAGTAAATATGAATGAAAAACGTGATGATTATAAATGGAGAAAATTTATTCATTGAAAATCGATACACACTTGCTTTCCTTTATTGTTATCGACTTTTCCTATTGTATTTTCTTATCTAAATTAGTTTAATTGGCGAAAGAAAGTGAAAACACTCGGCTAATCGCCTTAAAATTCACCTTCAGACTTCCGATTCGGACAGTGTCATTAAGGGTACTGACAGTGCCCTGGACAATCACGCGACAGGACAGCAGTGAAAAGAAAGCCGACAAGAGAAAAGAAAAGCGTCACGCGAAAAGTAGCAAACAGTAGAAGGCCGGACAATGAGAGTTGCATTGTTTTTACACCTGCTGCACTATGAAATCGCTCCACTTTGCACTGTCAGTGGAAACATTTCGAATATTGAGTTAGATACTCGGCAATATCCGGTTGGTGAATGAATTTACGATGACAATCATATCACTGTTTTTAATATGACTGTACGGTTGTTTCAAAACAGTTTTTTTATTTTTTTATTTTTTATTTTTTTATCTGAATGCGCTAAAAACAAAGTTTGAAAATGCAAGAGGAAGCACAATATTTAAGAATAAATTTCAATTAAGTTTCTTCTTTTTAAAATAGAGTGTTGAGATATATTTACTAGACTTTAAAAGTGATATGAAGAAATAAATAGCTTTTTATTACTTTTCTAGAGAGAGAGAGAGAGAGAGAAAACGGTAGAAAAGAGCAAATTATAAATGATTAATTTCTAATGAGAAATAATTTTTTTTATAATATACCTTAAGATAAAAGGTAATAATTATTAAATGTGGACTTTCTTTTTAAAATGGTATGTTGCAATATATAATTAAATTAGTTAACAAATTATACGAGATATTTGTAAAGAAAGAAGCAAATTTAAATAAAAAATATTTTATAAATTAAATAAATTTTTTTAAAAAAAATTTAACATTCTAGTTAAAGAGATGAAAGAAGAAAGATATTTTAAAGAAAAGAATATAGTCTCTCAAAAAAAAATTTTTTTTACATTTAGAGGAAACAGTCTTTAAATGAATAAAATTCTTAAATAACTAGTAAATATTCGATAGAAAATGAATTTTTTCACTTTAGAGGGGTAAACTTTCTTTACAACTATGAAATGTTTAATAATTGCCAAGAAAATGAAAATGCGTTCTAAAAATAAAGTTCAATAGACTGAAATATATTCACGTGTTTTATGAATTTAAGAAATATAAAAACAACTATCATTTTAGAAGGAGGAAAAATTAACTAAAATATGCTTATAACTATTTTTTTTGTAGTAATTTGAACAAGTATTACATTTTTAAGCTTCGTAACACAAACTTCTTAACATTTTTTCTTCTTAATTTACAAATTTATTATAGACACATATACATTTAAAAAAAAAAAAAAAACTTTTTACGTCTTTATCAAAAATTTAAACCAATATTACTATAAAAATTTAAACTATAAAAATATAAACCATAAAATCCATTTAAACCAGTTTATATTTTTATTGTAAAATTTACGTAAATTATAAAAACGATAATTTGCGTAAATTTTATAATAACTGCTTTCTGTAGTAAAATGATAGTTATATTATAAATGGCTCATTGTTGTCACGGTAACAAATCCCGATCAATATCAAAAATAAAATTTAAAATGTAAATGGGGCACCTACGTATAATATATATATATATATATATATATATATATATATATATATATATATATATATATATATATATATATATATATATAATAAGAATAATAATAAATACTTCTTGGTGCCAAGTTCCGTATAACTGTGTGTGTGTATGCTGCAAAGACATATTTCCTTTTCCTCAGAATATATTTTCCTACCGCGAATATACTATAACTATTGTTTGGAAAGCGAAATTTTGAACCATTTCTGTCATTTTTGACATTTAGGAATAAGTGTAAAAATAACAATAGAAGAACGTTGTTTTATTGAATTGTTTTCCCGAAGATTTTTCACGAAGGAGAAAAAACTTTTATATCATATTTGTTTTTTTATTTTCCTTTTCTTTTCGTGGCAGCAGCAATTTTGTTGATAACTCATTATTCGGGGAAATCTTTTACTGAATACCATAGAGAGGTCAATTGCAAGTAGAGATCAAAGATCAAAATGTAGGAAAAAACGACCCAAATTTCTTATCTCATTTTCCGAATAAAAAAAGAAAATATAAACGTTTCTTACTTAAAAATTTTAAACCCTCATCAAAATAAATTTAAACACATAATTGGGAATTAACCAATGAAACAGCAATTCAAAATAAAGCATATATGGCTTACTTATTGGAAATAAAACTGTTGTAGATAAACAACAGATTCAAAAAATTATACATTAAAAAATATGATATATTTATAAATAAACAAATGAACATTTCCAAATATCCTACAATCTCAAATTTGATGTCCTAAAAATGGATTTAAAGTAAAATGATCGTTTTATTTTTATCCATTTCTAACAATCAAAATATGCTGATGAAAGTCATCAAAAGTTTAAGAAAAAGTAATATTTTGCTCTTAAGAACTGAAGTTAAAATAATAAAAAGCTCATATTTTTAAAGTTAGTGATATGTTACTGAAATAAAACAAGTAAGAAAAAACTTTTCAAATTATTTAAAAAAAAAAAAATTCAAACGAAATCAAAATGATTTTTTAATAAAAATTGTGCGATGTATTTACGAAGTGAAAGTTCTTCGGACAATAATATTATTAATAAAAATTATACGCAATACATTTGATATTTTATTGAAATATAAGCCATTGTCATAACTTATATTTTTAAAATTTGTTTACTGACTTAAAATTGCATTACAATTATTAATCGATTCCGTGGCAATTTACTGCTATTCACTGCTGCAATATATTTGCTAGGAAAACAAAAATAACATAGCAATTTGTTAATAACAACTTCTAAACAATACTCATTCTTAAAATAATCTAAAAATGATTTAATTAGCAGTCATAAAGAAATGGAAGACTGTAAAATATCTCTATCAATGTAAATGTACTTATAAAAAAATATTAAATGGTAAGCCATGATTACGATGAACTTAATGATGAAATAATATATATATATATATATATATATATATATATATATATATATATATTATGTTAATATATGGATACTTTTCAATTCCTTTTATTTTCATTATATATATCATTATTTCAATAAAAAAATTTTAAATTCCAGTTTTAACAAAATTTGTTTCGCGATTAAGTTTATTGCTCTAAATTATTAGGTATAAGCCAATATTGTTCTTTTTTACACAGTGTAGTGGTTTTCAAATAAGTGATTTCATTCATATATATTTTTTTGCTTTAAGGTACATACAAAAATTTCGAGTCTGCTCCGAACAAAATAAAATTGGAGATTCACCTCAAAGAATCAAATTTACAATCCAGTTCATAAGAATCCTGGAAAAAGATCAATGAAAAATTCGATTCGGTGAAATTCGCATTTCTGTTGTGAATCATTACTGTGAAATTGGAGAAATACCTGAAATAATTCATCAAGCAGACACAGGAGAGGAGGAGGGGGTCAGCAGGAAAAAAAAATCGAACATAACTGTCCAGCCGGGCGTTTGTTCTTCCTTTTTATTTACGATCCATTATCCCATCTGACACTCTCTCAGAAAGGAAATAGAAGAGTACATAAAAAAAGATCGCCATATAAACTCTTCCTTTCACATCAGAAAAAAAGGGGGAAGAAGGGGAATCAAGTTAATATTGGTTTTTAAGAGAACGGAAATGGATAGCATTTTTACGTTCTAGTGGAATATGTACAAACCAGGAAGTATTTCTCTCATGAAGACTTAATATCTTGTAGTGAACTTTTTCGAAATTATAAATCTACAGGAAAGAAGACAAGGATTGTCTTTTCATAATTCAAGTGTCATTTGATCGAATTACAAACATTCAAATAATTCTTCCGAGAGACAATCCTTTTGTTAAAATATATAATGCTTGCTTTATTTACTTATGCATTATATTGTTTTTATTATTATTTATACTGATCTGATATCGAGCAAAATGTTTCTCAGTAGTGTTTCAATTTGAAGCCATTCGAACGGTCAGAAATGTAAATGCATCACAATGTGTGGACTCTGATAGCATTTTTAATGAAAGTGTAATTGTCAGTAAACTATATATAATTAATGAATTTGTTGAGAATCGAAAATTTTGAGTGATAATACTTAATGATTAATTAAAAATTTAAGAACTTTCGAATTTAAGAAGTTAGAAATGAGTAAAATAAATTAGTTTAAATACTATTTTTTGTCTTCACTGCAATATATTGACAAAGTATATTTTGTAATGCTAGGCAATTTTAAAATTTTCTTGTGGTTAAAATTTTGTAAAATTTATTTTTAACACAATTTTTAAAAATGTTATTTGCTTAAAGCATTTGTTAAAACTATTTTACAAGGGATGTCTTTGTAGTCTGAAATTATAGCTTCATATAAATTATGTCATTTTTAAGAATTGTAAGAATTAAAAAATGTCACTTAATATATAAATTTAATTAAAAACTACAATTTTCAAAGTAGAAATAAGAATTTTAAAACATAAAAACACCCCACTGAAATGTTTTGCATCAAAAATAATTAATTCAAATTATTTAATTTTTAAAAATTTTGAAGATATATTTTATGAATTTATTATACGTTTAAAAACACTATTAACTGAACTTTTTATCAGGAAAGAATTAAAATTTTCTTTTCTTTTAGAAATCATATCTCCATTCAGTTTTGTAAATTGTTTGGCTTCAAATTTTTGATACTATTTTAAAATACTCATAAATATGTATTTAATTTAAGATGGATTAGTGATAATTTAAATTACTAAATTATTATATACATTTTTTAATAATTTGAAAAAAAACTGGTATGATGAACTATGATGAATTGTATTTTCAATGTTTGTATAAAAAAATCTTGTTTCATGAAAATGTTATGTTTATAAATTTGATACTAAAATATAAATGATTCTTTTATAATTTCTATATAAAAAGCTTGGTATAAAAGGAAAGTTTCAGCAAATTATATCAGAAACGTATGAATAAAAGACACCAGAAATATTTAAAATAGATTATAAATAACATTAGATTCTTATGCGAAGCACAGACAGTAATAATTATCTACAAGGATTATAATATATAATTTTTTTTACTTTATTATATTTAATTTATCATAGTTTAATTACTAATTTAATTTACAAGCAATATCATTATATATATTATTTCTCATAAAACTGAAATTCACGGATTTTCAGTAATAAAAAAGCTTTACAGAAAAAAATGTAAATGATGAAATTAAAACATTTAAATTAATATTTATTTAATAGTATAGAAGTACTTATTTTCACATGCAGGTATACAATTGAATTTATTAATTAATAAAATAAATCAAAATTAAAAAGGTATTTTAATTTTATTTTATTAATTATTAAATGTAAAAACACAGAAAACTAAGAAAAAGTTTTTTTTTAACCATGCTTAGCTAATTTAATGTCAAAGAAATGTCAAAATAAAAAAAAGTTTTCCAAACAATTGCTAAACAAAACTACAAAAAATAAGGTAATAAATAATATTCTCTAAAGATCAGTAATAGATAAAAAAAGTACTTATAATTTAAATCTTAATTAGATATTTATTTCTTTGAATTAAAAAAAAAATAAAAATATTGAATGATAAAATAGGTTAAAAAAGCATTTAAAAAATTTTTTTATATAATTATGTTTTCTCGTTTTCGTGAAATTTTACACCCTCAATTAAGCAAATAATTTGAAAGCTAACTTTAAGATAATGTGTGACCGGACTGCCAGACCTTGTAAAAATAGATCCTCCACACTTATGACCTTGCATCAAATACAAGATAGGAAAAAGTATGAGAAATCATCTAAAATAATATCCTTCGCCGCACGTGGTACAAATTACTTCATTGTTATTGCATAAGGAAAGAATTAAATGTGCGCCATAATACTCCTCGAAGACGTACATGCTAGCAATTTCCGGATCCATACCTTTCAATTAGAGTCGCACAACCAACAGAAACAATCGAAACACGTTAATGTCTCGTATGTGGCATTGTATTTGGAAAAGCAAAGCAAAGATGGCCGAGGTTTGTGTGCTTGTATAAGTCCACTTCTCTCGGACGCGGCCTCAGATATTTCATATTGTGAATGAAGTAGGCTAGTTCTGGTGGGTCACGCTTGGCAATAGGGCAATTCAATATCTTGGATACATTAACCTGCTTTCATTGCAAAATGGAATATTTAGCAAATACAGAGGAGTCGAAAATGTTTGTTTTCCTTTATTTTTCATTTGAAGTTCTTCATCAGTAAACTATTTATCGATGATGAAGTTAAAATCGCACAAATATTAGTCAGAAAAGTTTAACATTTATGGGCATTTCTTTATCAAATTTCATTAGAATGAGCTTTTATATGGAAGTACATATTGAAGAAATCGAATTATCTAGTGAAATAATTTAATAATCAAGTATATAAACGGAATCTTACAAAATGTTTGAAAATGTTTTCAACGGAATATTGTTTGATTAATATTTGGCAAAATTACTACTTCAAATTTTAGCAAAATGATATAAATATTATCTAGCACTAAAAATAATATTCATTATAAGCGTGCCTAATAAGCATTTACTAATATGCAGGAAATTGAAATTTCATATTTTCGCAATATTCTATCATAAATACTATTATAATATAGCATATAGCAGAAATATTTATAACTTAATAAAAAAATTTCACTGAAATATTTATTGCATGAGAAAATTTTGTTCTCAATATATTAGAATTATCTTTTTATCAATATAACAACTAATGGAATAACAAATTGTTATATATATATGTATAATCAAGTAAAATTATTTCTTGAATAGTAATTTTTAAGTAATTTAATATAATAATTTCGCTCTCTTATAAACATTATAATTTTTTTATAATACTTTAAGTAATAATATGTGATAATGTACAATAGCAAATCAAAATAAAATGCATCAAATATAAAACATATTTATAGAAAAAGTTAATGGAATAAATAAAAAAAATTGTAAATTAAAAAAGTGTAATTGTAAAAATTGTGAACTTATTTTGCTTATTATCACGGGATTTCAAAATATTTCAACGATATATTATATATATATATATATATATATATATATATATATATATATATATATATATATATATATATATATATATATATATGAATGAATGAAAAATAAGTTAACCTGGAGGAAATGAAAAATGAAATAAATGTACAATAATTAGAAATGTTAAAATCAATGGAAAATAAAAATGTAATTTAAATTATAAGATGGTATTAATGTATAACGAACTTACAAAAAGAGTGAGAGAAAAGATAAATTCATATGATATATAATAAACAATATTACGATCATCACCAATTGATGAACGCCCCTATGGACGATCCGATTATGTCATAATAGTTTATATTTTTTGAAGAGAAGAGAAAAAGAAACAGCAGTATAATTTTTCAGTGCTTCTGTGCCACATGTAAACTCATCTCAATTAAAAAAAATATCACTTACCCAAAGTTCAACCATTCGTATCCGTTGTCAACATGCAACGAGTTTTATGAGAATGGGAAAGAAAGATTTCTTATTCGTTACTAAAGCATACTAAACTCCACTCCCAAGGTGTGAATACCTTTCCGCTGGCCGCGTCGATTGAGTTCTAATCCGAGAGAAGACAGAGCTGTCAAGATGCGAGAAAATGCGTCACCAATAGAGAGCAACCGAAATCAGCGATTGATAAGTATCGATCATGATCGCGTACGAATCATTCCTCAATTACGTCACTCGTATATTCTTTACCTGCCTCCTACCGGTGGCTATCTCAGATAAAGATGAAATCTCTACTCACTACTGCAATATGATCTGTCACGATAGGAAGATATCATTAATGGATGACTCTTGCATTACGTAGGATGACGTCGCTTCTTTCGGTACCGATGGACGCTGGTAAACATCAACCTACATACTGGTTTTATATATTAATATTCTGTCCAGCGGGAACCCTAGGCGTACTCAGAGTGGAGGATGGAAAGGTGCGCCCACACTTCGCGAAAGAAAAGTAAAATTAACTGTTTGATATAAATGTGCCAACTAGTTTCGTTCAACTGTAACTTCAGAAGTTTGGTTAAAATAATTTAAATTAATATTAATTTAATTTAATACACTTCAGTTTTCGTTAATTTTAGAAAAATTTGGTTTAAATAATTAAAGTTGTTTCTATTATTAACAATAAACTTTTAAATTAAAATAATATAATTTATACTATACTCATTAATTTAAACTACATCATAATTTAACGTCTAAAAAATATATTTGTTATCATTCTAAAATTTTTTATAGGAATTTCTAATCAGAGAAGAAATTTAAAATTACATCAGAAAATTCAAAAGGTAAGTTGCAATATATTATATTTGTTTTAAAACAAACAGTGCCAAAAATATCTTCTTATAAACAATAAAAATCTAAGTGCACGTGGAATAAGATTGGAAGTATTTTTTTAGAAATTGTTTTTTTTTTTATATATATATTTTGATTTGCAGATAAGTTAAAGTTCAAAACTTTTTTTCCCCATTTTTGATAAATACGTTAATTTTTAGGCAAAATACATAAAGTTTATAATGGCATTGTTCATAAATAAATAACAAATGCGCTAGCTTTTTTGTGTTTTAAAAATCATTAAGATTGAAATGGGCATATTTGTAGAGAAACAAGAAAATAAAAACGAAAAATTAAATATCATCTTAAAAGGAAAAAGAACAAAATATTTATGTGAATATAAAAAGAAACAATACAAAAGGCGGACACTGGCTAAAATAATTGCATCGTTTTTAAATATATGTGCATGTATGAAGTCACTGTTAAGCGTTCGAATATAAAGTTAAAAAAAAAAAAAAAAAAAAAAAAAATCAAATAATTTAAAGTTTTTAAAAGGAGAAAGCAACTTTTACATTGACTATTGAATTAAAAAGTAACAACTATTCAAAGTAAAAAGGAAGTATAGTAACTTAAATATAGAATATAATTTATAATAACAAAGTAAAAATCATGACGTAGTTCTCATACTTCCTAAAACTGTCATTTATTCATCCTGCTAAAAAAAGTTAAGCAAACGATAATTTCGAGACCCTAGAATAGCCTACATTTTCTTTATATTATCGTCTGGATAACTGTATTTATATAACCCGAATAAAAACGATACGCAGCGCGCCCTATCAGCAGGGGTGGAGGTGACATAGAATAAAAAAATATAAGCAATAAAGGATAAAAAAAAATGAGAGGAAGGATGCAGGAAATACACACATAATCTAATCGGATGTCCGGAATAAAAAGGAGGAGGGTAAGGAATACGGGGGATGAAAAAGGATGTGGATCGGTGGCATATGCTTAGTTCTCACCACCTGCTCCCCCCTCTCACCATAACTTCATTGCAGCATGAGAGTAAGTTTTGTAAGATTTCATGCGTGCACGCAGACGATAAAACGAAGGAAACCAGACTGAATTTTCATTAACTGCTGATTAAGAAATGCTCGGAACGGAAGGGTTTAAAAATATTTTTATGCTTATTAGTACATATCACATATTATGATGCAATATTGAGTGTTTCCTTTTCTTAAAGATTTTCGGAAAGATGATTTCCTAGTCAGAAACTCTATATGGAATTCAAATTAATAAACAGTAACGAGGAATATGCAGTTTTATTATCTTAATAGAGTCTTTTTAGAACAAATTTTGCATCTGAAACAAATGATTTTGGAAGAAAGATGTAAACTTACAGGAGACAGGGGATCCCTTTCATGCAGCCTCAGGTGGTCACTAGGAAAAAGATCCTGTATTCGATCCAGATCGGATTCCTCCCTTCCATGGTCAGCTCTTTTTACCATCTGAAAAAAAAAGAATATAGCTTAGATCTTTTCAAATGAGTAAAAAACACATGTTATTATTATCGACAAGAAATTTTTAACACTCATACAGAAATCACTTGAAGTTCTGAAATATTGTGCTGTAGTTAAACAGAAAGGCAACAATAATATGAATCAAGTAATATATATATATATATATATATATATATATATATATATATATATATATATATATATTTATAAATATATATATTATATATATTTATATATATATATATATATTATATATATTTATATATATATATATATATATATATTATATATATTTATATATATATATTATATATATATATATATATATATATATATATATATATATATATATATATATATTATATATATATATATATATATATATAACTGTATTTCACTATATAAAATTCCTATTAGGGTTTAATCCCAGAATTTTATAATTCATTTCGTATAAAATAATGTACACATTATTACTCATGTAGAAAATTTTACTTTTTAAAATAAATGCCATTAGATTATATACATTTTGTACATTTTTAAGCCTTTCTAAATTATAAGGTATGTTTCATAAAAAGTTTTGCTAGAGCTACGAAGAAACAGTTTTATTTTTTAGAAATAAACATGTATACATGTACATAAATAAGCAATAGCAAGTAATATAGCGGCATAAGTGAATTAAGAAAAATAGTGCTTAATCACTTTAAATAAAAGAGTGAAATTTTAAAATTATATTCAATATTTCCACATATTTTAATAATATAAACATAGTAATGTTAATAAATGTATCATTTTAGAAACAGATTTCTGTTGTTTTAAATGTTTTTTTACTTGAAATTGAAATTCTATCATATATTTCATAAGAAAAATTTTAAACCAGCTTTTTAATATGAACTTAATATTAAACTTTAAATATTTCTAAATACATCTATATAATATTATTCAAATATCAACAATTTTTTTCAAATAAATATCTAAACGCCTAAACGTTGTTATTTTAATCTTCCCAAGATGATGATAAATTGTTATAATTATTGATTTACAAATGTAAAGTGATCAAATATCAGGCAGGATCACAATATTTATTTTGCAATTTTTAAAACTACAAGTATGAAGGATTTTATTTTAATTAATACTTTTCAACTCATAAAAAATTCTTTTATTTTCATGGAAAATATTTTTAAGTTCAGTCACACAAGCTAATGGTAGCAAAATATTATAATTTAAATCATTATTTTGAAATGTAAATAATTTACGAAACTATTCTTATGTAGGCTGTTATAAGGAAGTGACTTCAGTAACAAACTTGACAAGTTATTCTCCGTTTCTGTGAGCATATATTTTTTCCAGCAATTATTGTTAAGGAAATTTTTCTGTGAGAATTGATTTCAAGAGAATACCGTTCATGCTTCAAAACCTTCAAAGATATCTAAAAACAGAGTAATAATCCACAAAGAAAACGGAATCTGTATTGGGACTTTATAGTGATCTATTTCTTTCTGTGTTTCATAACAAGGCATAACAGCAGGTCTCGGCATTGATTATTTCATCGCCATGAATAGGCAGAAGATCCAATGAACCTGCTGTTAATCCAAAAAAGCTTCACGTGAGCTCTAGCCTCTCGTCACGTAATAAAATTCTCAGTAGTCGCCCGTCAAGTAAGACTGTGTAAGCCTCTGAAAAAAAAAATGAAGGTGAAGGAAAAGAAAAAAGAACTAACTGAGAAACTCGATAGGACGACATCATAGCTCATTTGAATTGAATCACTTTCGTATGCTCTTGAAAAAGTAATTTTCCAGTTGTCCCCTTCTTCCCACCGTAACCGAGAAGATGAGAAACAGATAGCATTGTTTCAGGTAAATGGCGAGGAGAGAGTGATCGTTGGCGAAATTTGAATATCGATGCATTTTGTTTCTGTTTGGGCAGTAGCGGAGATCATGAGAAAAGATTAAAAAAATTGAGATGCCATTACCTAGTCGGCATTCTTGGCGAGCAGCTTGGATTTTTGGGTTGTGCATTACAAAGCAATCAGTTAGGTATCTGTTTACTTGACTTTCTTCCGGTATACGAATGTTTTTTTTTTTCTGCTTTATAATGGACATTCTTAAGATGTAAAGAAATGATTAAAATACAAGAGTGTGTCGAAATTTAAATACCACACACAATCAATACGTTTCTTATTATTTTGGCTTGATTATTTATTGTTACTGTAAAGATAAAATGTGCGTGCTAATAATCAATATTCATTGTTTTGCATAACTATTAAGGGTAATTATTTGAAATTTAAACAAAAATATAAACTTGCTTAACTGAGATACACGTAAAGCTTTCTCTGTGTTGTGAATATAAATTAATTTTTAAAAATTCAGGTTTTTTTTATTTAATAAAACATTTATATAAAGTCGACCAATTTAATAGTTTATATAATGCAAGTTTTAATAAAATTAAATTTTCTGAACATTTCGATTTTCTTGTACGTTGTGTCCATTGGAAAACATAAAAATTGCAGTATGGATAAATCATGATAATCATTTGTGTCAAAGACCAGTACAGCCGAGAAATTAATAGCAATCTAATGAAATTATTATCATCCAAAGATTGATTTTTGAGCACCTATTTTATAAATTCATAAATACCAGTCCATAAGAATTGAATCAATTTATTTTTATCAACAGCAAACTCAAAGGTACATTTTTTTCTTTCATTAGATAAAAAAAAAAGTATTTTTGAAGGGAAAACGCATTGGTGTAAATCACTGCAACAACTGAATCCTTTACGAACGACCTCGTATTTACTGGACATCTTCCCCCCCCCCTTTTGCACTTTTATTATTCTGCATGAATACTGTACTCCAAATGCTTTTTTCCACCGTTGGAACTTGTTAACCCTATTAAAGATTCTCCAAATAAAAAGCACTCATGCAAGCTTGAACTAACAGCAACCATCTCACAAAAGAATGATAGAAGTACTTCCACTTCCACTTAACGATGTACTTACAGATCATGTTCTGGCAACAAATAATGAATCACCGTGGAGGCTCACCGTGTAGCATTATTGAATGGAGGAAATTAAATAAATAAAAAAAAATTTTCTCTCAAACGCCTACGTATGTAAAGGTGTTGCGCCTACTTTGTGTCGAAAAAGTGGAGAATAGATGCATTCGCAATGTGAATAAAAAAAGATCGTATTTTCCCCTACTTAACTGTCGACAAAAGTTTTACACGGATGATTATGAGCAATACTGAAGGAAAAAAAAAAACACATAGAAATTGAACAGTAGATATTTCGTTCGAAATAAGAAAGTAACGTTCAGATAACAGCAATTGACAATATAAAAGCAACTAGTGCAACTTTAAAGTATTTTTGGTGTGAGAAGACTGGCGCTCTTGCCACTTTAGCATGAAATGCTGTTATTATTCAACGTTGAATTCTTAACGTAAACATGAATTGATTCTAATTTCAAATGAACTGGAAACTACTGATAACAAATACAGCAATAATAAAGCGAGGAAATACGAATTAAGCATTTAAAAAGTATAAGTAGTAGCACTAAATGAGATTTTTAAAATAAGACAAGTTTTATGTGTTGAAGGTTTTAATAGGAAATATATTTATATGAGAATTTATTAAGCAAAAGCAATATGAACTATCAAAATAAATATGAAAAAATGAAAATCGTCGCCAAGTAATTTGCAGTTATCAAGACTCTTTTCATTATCAATATGAGGCATTTCATACTTAAAAATATTAGTATTAATTAATTTAAAGTCTACCCTTTGATTTCGATTTAAAAGTTCATCAGTTTGAATCCCAACTTTTTCATGGATATTTGTAGTATTTCGGAATCTAAGGTTCTGGTTTGACTAGCCCTTATATGCTAGAAGACCACTGAGCATCAAACAAATCAAAATCACACTCAACTTAAATGAGGAAGTTGTACATTAGATAAAATTTCATAGACCTTATAAAATAAATAATTTATAAAGAGAAGAGAAATTAATCATATTTTTCAGTGTCACATAACTGTAATCGTGTCTCAAGATCACCAGTTTTAAGATAGCAAAATTCCAAGCGGCAAATAAAAATATCTGATCTCAATTTACATTTCAAAATCATTTTTAACGAAAATAGTCTTTTGATTTAAAATGTCATACTTTCTCATTGTTTGCTTATATTCACCGAAACAAAAATTCTAACCTGTTTGCAAATCCTTTTACTTTGCAATTTCGTTTGAATTTAATAAGCAAATTTTTATAAATTCTTTCTATACTAGAATTCAATGAATATTAATTACGATTAATTTAATAAATTTTTTTAAAAATTTATTTACTGTAAATTACACACAGGAATAGATAGGAATATAACTCGTCATACAATAAACACTCACTTATATTTATACGAGATAAGACTACTTACTGAGACATACTTGTTTGCTTAGAAAAATAATTAAAAAACAAGAAAAAACTATAAATAAATTTAATATAAATATTTCAGACCTTCTTCACAAACTAATATACCTGTTAATATCTTAAGCTTATTCACCTTAACACTTTTTAATAAAATCTATACATTGTTTCAAGACTTTTTTCAGCTATCGAAGAAATTATAAATATGAAACAAATTCAAGAAAAATGAGATACAGTTATAATAAAACAGTTAATATATTACATCGTGTTATTTATAATTTTTCAAATAAACAAGCATTTCATTCATAAAAGATTAAGCTAAATATTGGTAGCATTAACAGAAATTTTACATCACTGGTTTTATTAATAGTTAAACTTTTTGATAAATTGTACAAAAATTGAATTATAAAAAAATAAGCAAAGAGAAACAGTGAAAACATTTTTCGTTCTTTTTTCCAATCTTGAGAGTGGTCTTTATTGGTGATAAAAATAATGTTAATTTAAATGCCTTGTCTTATATATGCCTTGTCTTATAAAATGCCTTAAATGCCTTGTCTTATAAAATGTCTTAAATTCAGAAAATGATAGTCTCAATTTAATATACCTTGATTACACGTGAGAAGTTATCTTTTTCTATAGAAAAGACATGTACATTTTAAAGGATACAGCTGCTTATTTTCAGGAAATATGTATATTTTCCTGGTAAAAAGTAATATATGTATTATATCATCCTGGTACTTTGAACTAATGCAAAAAGCTAAAGCTAGGGTGAAAATTAACTAAGAAACTTTTTGTAAGAAATTTTTATTTTCTATAGTTGCAAATGAGAAAGAAATTTCTCAAATTTATACTAATTGACCGTTGAACAACAAACCATACAAACAAATACATGTTTATACTCTTATATTATTTTTAATTAAATTGTTATTAATATTAAATATAAAAAAATATGTACCGCAAATAAAATAGGCATTTTAAATAGTTGAGGACTTTTATTTTTCACCTGAAGAGCCTTGAAATGTGGCAAACATTTGTTTTTGTATCCACAAGAAATTGCAACATATTACAAGGGTCACAGGCCCCTTTCTTCAGGAACGAAAAATAAAATAGAGAAAAAGGATTGCGAAGGGCACACTTAGAGCAAGCCTCAACCATCACCGCAAGTCTCGTAGACGAAGAAACAATGGGAGACAATAAAAGAAAATTCAACAGTTTTAAGTGTAACGAACGGAAAGAAATTGAAGGTCGAAACCACAACAGTCTGCCAGTAAAGGACTTCCGAGCATGTGTAAAAAAATAAAAAAGTAAAAAGAACAAATAACCAAATTTGGACTATTTAACCCTTTACAGGTTCAAACCCACCCACATATTAAAGTTGCAGAGAGATAGACCCGGACAAGGATGAAAATTGCGCGGTTTGGCTCTCTAAAATCTTGAGTCATGTTTTTTCTGATGCTTGACGTCAGCAGTGGGAAACTCACGGAAATTCAATTGTGGACGTTCAGAAAGTGGTTGGAGATATCCACCCAGGTTTAATGGATTCATGTCCTAAAAATTTACAACCTTTTCGGATGGAGGGTGTAGCAGTAGAAACTTAACATTTTCAGGTGCACATTTTCTTCATAAATTACCATCTTAATCTTATGAATTTTTATTGCTTGTACTTGTCACAGTTATATAGTATGTTACTAATGAATCTTTTTCTTTTGATTGTCGGCGTTTGCAGCATTTTACAATCTGATTCGTTCATATTGTATACGATTTTATATCGCTAGAAAGGATGGGATGTTATTAAGCCAAATTTTAGGCATGAACCGTGTAAAATGATTATAATTGGACAGTTTCCTATGGCTATTTGTTGTTTATAGTACAATTCTAAATATATATCTCTGTACTTATAAAAGAAAATAATTATTCAATTGATTAGTCAAATAATTATTTGACTAATCAGTGCCTTTGAAAGTAAAACTAATTGCACATATTTTTAGTAGATTTTATACGAGTATCTAAGACCTAGTTGAATGTGTGAAGATTTTAAGAGCAGAAATTGTAAAATTTTATACTAATCTAAAATCCAACATTTCAATCGAGTCACGTTGAATAAAACGCGGTTGCTATGACATTAATTGAAAATAAATTCCTATAATTAAAAAAAACGAAGAAATTTAGATTTCGGCTCACATTACGAAGAAAGCGATTTCTGCTCACATTACGAAGGAAATACCAACTAATATTGAACAGTTAAATACTCGCAAAAAATTAAATTTACTACAATAATTAAAGTATTCAGCATACAATTAATTAGTTTATAAGAATGATGTTTTTAAAATTATTATAATTCTCTGAACTGGAACACCTATTCGTAAAGCTCTGCAATTATATGGGGTTATACAACAGGCTGAATCATATTTCTATCAGTTATGAAATCTATTGTACAAAGTTAAAAAAAAATATTTGATACCTTTGGCATAGTTTTGTAAAGGTCTTGAACCTTTAACAGAATAAATATTTGACATTATGGCTTAACATCTATACCAATATCTTCACCATTCACATAGTTTTGCTATCCAATAAGATTCTCTTATAGACAGAGTGACGTTTTGATGGGTCGTGAAGCTGGAATACTGGAAAGCAACCAAATGCTTAGCTAAAACAGAACTGCATAAAGCAGAAACAGTATCTCATCTTTCGTTGTTAAACAGTAACTACATTGTAACTTGGAAATTTACACTAAGTAGAACGTGATTTTATAGTTTGCTTATGATGTGTTTTCCCAACATCACCAACAGAAACTCTAAGTCAAGATATAATATGAAGTAACCGATAACCAAGGCAATCTGTTCAAGTCCATACAAAATATTTCAACAAATTCTTACCATTATGACTTTTGCATTCTTCAAAATATGAAAGTTTTCTTATTTAAAATTTGAAATTTACTTGAGATTAATGTAATCAAATTACAACACCCAGTTTTTCAGCAATTTTGTTTTAACTTTTATCAAACACATTGCGGGAAGCTGCTTTCCCAAATGAAACATTCCCAAATGAAACATGATCAAAGAAAAAAAAAATCAATATATGAATGAAAAAAACTGAACGTTGTTTAATAAGGGTAAGCATTAAATGTGTGTAGGTAGAGGCACACACAACAAAAACTGACGTCCATGTTGTGTAAACATAAAGTGCTGCTGATGAAACAACGAAGTGGAAAGGAAATTGTGTCAAAGCATCTTCACTCACTGTGCACATAATGGAATAGCGTTTTTTTTGACGGACACGGCCCTCTTTATAAACTTCTGCTCATAAGATACGCTTGACTTTCAATAGGTCAAACCTAACACACAAAAATATTCGGATTCACTTTCGTAAAATATTCAGTGTGCAGCGCAGCGTTGAAAATAACGGGAAAACCAGGAGCATTGAAAGCTCAACGGGAGGATAGGAGAAAGGAAATTACTCTCTTATCTGCAATATAAATTTCTATTATGCATTTTACAAAGCTGTTTTCTTTTAAATTTATTAAAAATATAAATTAATAAAAATTTGAACAATATTTAATTGGTCATTAAGATATTCATTAGGTAACAAATAGTTTCTTACAAAATTATACATTCAGATAACACTTGTGATACTCAATAGCTTTCAGCGAGTTTTCAACCATTAAAAAAATCCTTTAATGAGAGTAAGTGTATAAGAGAGAAAAGGTACTTAACTAGTATAGAGAGTATATAAATTTCTGTAAAAAGTAACTCAGTTATTTTTATGAAATACATAAAATGTACTCAGTAAATTTATAAATGATCTTCACTAATTTTTAAGGTACAAAAATTTCCCACATTTTGTTAACCCGTGTGTTCTTAAACTTTATTTGTATTTTTGTATATTTTCTTAACTTAATTTTTCAAGAAAAATAAAAATTTTGAATACCCTAATTGAAATTTACTGAAGCATTATTTTAATGTTTAACTAAAATACAGATTTTAAGCTATATATTTGAGTGTGTTAAATACCATGTTGTATTCTTGAATTAAAAATCCAAATGCTTAAGTAAAGAAAGAAAAATAATCTTAGAAAGAAAACAAAATATATGAACCTGAAGAATACGTGAGAAAATAATGAAATTATATATGACAAAACAAATACAAAGGACATCTAGTTTAAGTTCTAGGCCAGAGAAAACATTCAGGTATCTTATATATGAAGAATACAGATTTCGATATTTAATATATATATATATATATATATATATATATATATATATATATATATATATATATATATATATATATATATATATATAGATAGATAGATAGATAGATAGATAGATAGATAGATAACTATTCACTCTTATAATATAATCAAAACCTAATCATGAAATTTTTTTGTATAATATGGGATATAATAATTTTTTTGAAGCCACTTAAAATTAGATAGATAATATATTTTTTACAATGAATGAATCGGGCTAAATTGTTTCTGAATTTTTAAACAATGCTCGATTTATTTCTGGGAAATCCAAAAATTATTGAGAAAATAGCTATAACATGAAATGATAATACATTTGATATCGATACAATGCAAAAATATTCAAATTATATACTTTATAGAAAGTTTCTATGGAATAATATTATACAATTATTAGACATAATATCATAAGAAATGAGTTCACTAACCGCTGAGGCCTTATTCGCTGTTCGGCATATGTCGTTGTAATCGGGGTGATCGGGGGCCGTCTGTTCAGCCAAGAGCGACAAATAGCGCTCATACTGCACCAACCGCTCCAACTGCAGATGAAAGAAAAACAATGTTTAAATAATCTCCAATATGGTATCAGCTTATGAACTACTTTACTATTACGCAAAAAACTTCAAGTTATTAAGTGCTTGCATAACACAAGAACATATGTAAAAAATATGTAAACCAGCAAAAGAATTAATAATATGAAATAAACATTTGTTTATTAAGTGTAGTTTGCTTAGTAAAATGACGCACTAGGATTAATAAATTTATATATTTGTATGTTAACTAATATATTTTCCAATGATCACAAATAGTTCCTTAATTTATGGTATAATAATATCATTATTAGTTTTCATTATTTTTCTCAATAAATTCTATATTTATTAATTTTTATTAATCAAAAGAATTAAATCAATCGTTTTACTTATTTATAATTATTTGGTGCAAATTAAAGTAAATCACAAAAATGTAATATTATAAATTTCTCACTCTCACCAAGACCTTGCAAATAGCGTTTGGAACATAAAAATTGTAAACATTTTTTTTTATTTTTGTTAAATAAAAATTGAATTTAAAATAAAATCTTTCAAACAAATATGTTCTATAAGCAACTTAAATTTTTGTCTTTTCAAAAATCAACCTGCTCCAAGATTATACTAGTCTGCTAAATCAAGGTAATAATTCTTTTTAAAAACAATAACTTTAGTTTGATTATTTATTTAATGCAGAGTTATTAAATGAAATTGCATGTAAAGAATGGTGTGAAGAAACTGTAAGCACTTTTATCATCATTTGGACAAAAGGGAGGTCCATCAAACAAATCTCTCGTTTAAACATCCTTCTCGGCAAAAGACTTAAGTACCTTTTTCAGGAACATAAAAGAGGAACATTGTATAGGTTTAACTTAATGTTTTAACGAATTTAGAAAATTTTCTGGAGAAAAATGTTATCGCACTTAATGGATTAGATGAAAGTTTTGAAAATTAAATAAAGGGAAAATAAAAATAGCGAGAATACATTTAAGTAAAAATTTCAATATTTTAAATAAAAATATTCACTTAAATCAAATGAAAGCACGTATTTTATACTCTTAGTCTTTCATTTTAGTTCATTTAAATTAGATATATGCATCAATATTTGCATAACAAATTGATTGTCACAGTGCTTTATAAATGAAACAAATTGAATGGTGTTAAAAGACATGAATTTCTTAATAAGGACTTATTTATAAAAATTTAACAAAAGTACAAAAAAATAAAAGAATATTTATTGAAGTTTATTTTTTTCCTTATAGAAGTATGAAAATAATTTTGAAAAATATTTCTAGGTTTTGAAAATCAAGTTAAAACATTCAATATTTAAAAATAATAAATGTTTAGGCATTAATAAAACAAGACAGTATAAAATAAACTAGGCAAAATGTGTAATATCAAGAACTCACCCAGTTTAAGCGTACAACAAACACTCGTAAACTAAGCATGTTTAAAGCATTTGCTAAATGTTAAGAACATAAAAGCAAAAGAGTATACCAAATCCGACCGACCACCATCCTGCACCGTTGTCACCCGCAAAATTGAGTGACGAATTATAACGTTAACTTCTCTTTCCACAATGCGACACAAATAATTAAAAAAAGATTTCTTTTTGCTGTGATATAATCCTTATTTTACTTTTTCATCCTTTAAAACAACCACACCTTATATCCTGACTCGCATACTTGCGCACCTGACAAAAGATGGTGGACGAAGCAGAAAAATTCCAAGATTGAAAAGCAGAACATTCGAAATGGCAAAAACGAGAAAAAGGATCAGGATTTCTTATTCAGTTTTTCCTTTACATAAAGAGATAATATCTTTATAAAAAGCACTTATTGAAGAGTTTATTTAAAAAAAAGTGTTAAAAACAATAAACAAGTAGCGTTAAAATCTACATAATCTCAGACCGAGCGTTAAATGCTATAAAAGAAAACGATTATCAGTAAAGAAATTCAGTCACCATTAAATTTTAATTATTTCTTTTGAAATACAGAAAATATGTGTTTGTAGGTGGCAACTCAGACCGAAAAAAGTACATTTTGAGAAAAAAGTAAATTAATTATATGGTTTAGTAGTTCAATATTACAAATACATATTACGTGTACAAGACAGTTTATTAAACCAAGCGCTATATCCTAAATCTAAAATAATTCACAAGAAATGTAATTAATCTACAAATAAAAAATCACATTCTTAAATTTCTGGTTTACAATTTTATTTAAAGAAAAAAAGGATAAGATAGCCAAATGGGTTATTTACTGCCAAATCCAATGATTCATATGTTAATTTAACCTAAACAATTTAATAAGATAATTTAAAGATAATGATAAAAGGGAGTATCATGTTCTTTATATTTATACATATGTTCCTATATATATTTCTTATATATTATTATTAAATGGCATGAAAAAGTTTAAACCGTATAAAAGTGATATAAAAGGAATGCTCACCTAAGTAAACAAACACCTTCATCAAATGTGTACACCTAAAAATAGTCTCCAGAATGTATATTTTTATATTGAACTGTAACACTGTTTTGAAACTGTCTCAAATTAAAGATAAAACACTCAGTACTGTACAGTTCATATTGAGATGCATTTACCTTTCTTCGGAAAAGTCTACCTTAAAGGGCAAGACACAAGTTACGTAAAGACTCAATACACATTTTATGGCCTTAGAACGAATGCGCTTTCAATAATTGTTCATAAAAATCAAATGTTGTGTATCACCTGTTGACTTTTGTCTTGATAAACATTCCATGTCAAGCATCGTAAAAGTTGATGAGTGTTTGTAGACGTACGGAAGGGGAAGATTTAAGATTTTTTTCTGTAAAAAGGGAATTTTACTGACTTGTTAAAAAAATGAATATTTACGGAAGCTGTTTTCTTAGCAATACCACATGAGAAAAAGAAATAATTAAATGTTGGAATTAACGGCAATAGAATCTCCCATCAATCACCTTTTCTTTGAATACTGAAATTGTTCAATAGATACGCACTTTATAAATCTTACTAAATAACTTCTTCTTTATAAGCACATAATTATGCCTATCACAAATCTGATAAAGTTTTGAAATAGCAATACAAAAAGTTTAAATTTTCAGATTACAATAAAAAAAGATATGGATATTTTTTTACATATTTGGTTTTGCCACATATTTACGATTTTAGCTTTATCTCTTAGTTTTTTCCCAAAGCAGAGATAATTGTTTTCAATTTTGCTTTACATTTCCTTTCAATTTAGGAATTTAAATATTTCTAAGATGTGAAATTATATTTAATTCTTGCAATCCCAAATGAAATCATTTTTAAACGAAAATTTAAATAATATTGATGTATAGTATAATACATATCTATGTGATATAAGCAATTAATTTTAGAAAGTAATTAAAAAGGAAAAATATTTTATTTAAAAAAGGAACATAATTTATTGCTATAAAAGTACACCATTACTCTTTATTTCAACCATATAGGTTAAAATAGCGTTAAGTTACTATTAAAAACAAAATACTTCATTTTATTAGTAAAATGTGAATTACTCAGTTTGTGAATATTTATGAAATTTCTCGGAAAATTTATTACGCAGTAGTGGAAACATGTTTATTTAATCACTGTTTTGATAACAATTGTATATGATGATAACGTTATTAAATTTAGAAGGAAAAATTGCAAAATGTAAAACGAAAATACTGCTTGTTAAAAATATAAAAGAAATAAAAAAATATAATTTTAGATAAAAAAATTTTTTTTAATTCAATAACAATCTTTTAGACATTAATATCCCTTAGAAATATAATTTATTCATAAATATTCAAAAAATGTTTTAAAACTAGTTAAAAAATTATCATAAGTAACAAATAAAAAACAATAGATTTCATAATAATTTATAAAATATTTTTTTTCCCTCTTAAATACAATTTTTAAGAAATTGAAAACAATTTGAATATAAAAATGTTTAATCTTTGCTTCGTATATTTTTAAATTATGATACATGTTAATTAATATTCTTATCTTGGTTATTATGATGAATTCTATTATTTATTTCTCGATACAAGTAATTGGTAAATAGGAAATAATTTCTGTTATTAAATATATAATTATAAATTTGAAAACAAAAGTTTAGTTGAATACAAAAATGTTTAAGTCTTAGTTTCTTATGAATTAAATTATATTTTCTGTTCTTCATATAAATTTTATTTTACATATCTTTTACACTGTTACTATTATTTTTGTCTTCTATTACATATCTTTACTACAATATTATTTACAGATTAGGAAATATTTCAAGCCAGATATCTTAATTATTTTTATAAATTTATTAACAATGAAAGCTCAAATTATGGCAATACAGATTTTTAATGAAATCTTTAACAAGTTAAAAAAAATTCAAATATTCATTTCCAGTTTTTCTCATCATAAAAGGGAAAGAAATGTAATGGGAAAACACTATTTGCTTCTTGAAAAAAAATGTTAACAGCATTTCTTTTTTTGTTACTTTATTTAAATTGACAATAAAACGATATTACTAACGACTCTGATAACAGTAAAAAGTGTGAACAGGTAATACAAGAAAAAAAATAGAAAAAAAAATCATTTGAACCTTTCATTACAAGCATATTTACGATGTGTGCCTGCTTCCGCCATGTTTATACGCTCGAATTCCCGATCCACTCCAGATACGCTAAGAATTTATTTTTTTTTTTAAAAAAGAGCATAGCCTTTTTTAATCGCACTTTTGTGGGTGGAGTTCACGAATACTGAATAATAGACTTTTAGGAAGGTTTAAAGAGGGATGTAGAGTGAGTCATTATCTAGAAATTGGTTCCCCAGAATATATTTACGCCTTTACTCAACGATAGTATAAGAAAAGGGTTCCCTATTATACTTTGGCGTGTTACTTTCTTTTAAAACACTTTGAAGAAAGTTTTTCTGTATTGTGGAAAGGAGGTTGCGGCTGTTTTACTCGTTTGATCTTATCTACTGAATGCAGAAGTTTTCGAGAATGTGGATAAGTCAATAAAATGTTATCTTTTCTTGAAGATAACGGTTAATAGAGGTTGTCAAAAATGCACGATCAGGGCCGGATATACAATTTGAAACTTATTGAAATACACTATCCATCATATAAGTGACAGAAGGATACTATTGTGTTTTCAGGTAGCACTTTTAACACGATAATGAAAGCATAAAAAAACACTATCCATATATTTCATTTTTATTTCAAAATAAATTTAATATTTAAATAATTTTGTTGACAATAAACTAAAGTTCATCAAAAATTATTTGTTAAATAAATCAAAATGAAAATATATTTTTAAATGTCTTGATTTACATTTTGCAGAAACAGATATTCAACGTTTAAACAATGAATAAATTAGTAAAGGATCAATCAATCAATCAATCAATAAAAAACATTTATGTTTTATAATTGTAGAACATTTGAACAAAAATTCAAATAAAAAAGCATTTTTAACACTATTTTTATATTTCCAGTTTTTAGATACTTTTTTGTTCCAATAATCATGTTTAATTCAATGAGTATAGTGTGGTTTTTAATGAATGTTATACTGTCTAATCTCGCTTGTGGAGTTTTTTTTAGTATTGAGTGCTATTGTAACACACCCTTATAAGCATTTTTATTAATATTTCTTAAAGTAAGAAATGGTACCAATTTTTGAAAATCTTTAGAAATATTTTAAACAAATTCATAACATTAATATCATTGTGAATAAAAAAAGAATTGCAATGTTAAATACATAACTAAGCCATTTCTTTTTTAGCCCTAACTCTGCTATAAAAATTACATTCTAGGAACTTATATACTCTACATAATATATTGCTCCAACATTTTGTATATTTAATAGATTAAAACTAATTTTCAAATTAGAATAAAAAAACTATACTTTGAAATAAATATCAGATTATCTACAATATTAAAGTCAGTACTTCTTCAGATTGTATCAATGCAAAATTTTTTTCATATATTTTTTTTATTATTTACACAGAGAAACAAAAAACTATTTTATTAAGAAAATAAGTTGTAATTTTAAGTTATATATATATATATTTTTCCTAAATTACATTTTAGAAACGATAAAAATTACACTATATATAACTTTACAATTTACATAAAATCTAAAATTAATCATTGTTGGTTATGATAATCCATTTAAAGACAGTCATCAAACTCATAAAATCAAAGCACTTTAAAATCACGTAATCCTTCTAATTCCATTCATTTGCGAACTTCCTGGTCGAAAGGAAGACACAATGAGAACAAAAGAATTTTTGAAGATCTTAAAGGAACAAAATATACATACTCTTCTTTCGTACGTTACGCTTATGGAAAATATTTTCAAAACGAGCTTCTTAGCTAAGCCTATTTCACATTCCCACGCGAGTAACATCTTGCGGTCAAAAATGGTCGGCAAAAGATTTAAAAAAAAGGTAAAAAGTCGCCTGCTTATTGAAGAAAGAACTGATTACTGAGATGAATATAATATTATTACTATTATTTAGTTTCATTATTCAAATTGTCAAATTCTTGTGAATTCGTGCTGGTTTTTTGTACGAGCTATTTCTTAAAAAACTCTTTCCGATTATGCTAATTCTCAAAACGAGAAAAGTAGAGATGGAGTTTTTGAGTCTTTCTGTGCTAACGTATAATTACGCAGTCTTAGCTGCAATCGAATATCAAATGTTGCGTGAAACAACAGAGTATCCATTGTATGTCTATTGAACACAGTAAAAATACGTGATTAAGACTCTTTGTTTTGGAAATTCTTGAATAGTGATCAGTTACATTGATGAATATGCACATCGATCATCAAGCAACCAATATTGATTTTCTAGACATTGTTTCCAGTTGTCTACTATGATCGGCTAACTTCACAATATTTAAAAAACACTTTAAAGTTTAATATGGAAATATTTTTGCAGACAAGTTTTGCAAATTTTTGAATCTAAGACCCTATTTCTGTCCTCAAATGATTTAATTGCAAACTAAGTCACTCCTATCCCTATTTTAAAAAACTTAATATATGAATGACATATAAACATATTTAGAACAAATTTTACGGGAATACCGAAATTCCTTCATTATCATAAAAATCATAATTCTTGTCTAAATGAAGTTTTTTTTTTTTGTTATGAAAACATTGTTACTAGAAATTTTTCTGAGACTATAAAATATTTTTGTTATTGTAGGCTTTTATGAGTAAATATTTCGTACAAATGAGACACTTATATTTGGTTAGTGGTGAGTTTGATTCAATCTACAATCAAAATGAATCTCTGTTCCAAATCAGACAACATCGTTATAAAATCATCCTCTCATTTTAGTGTTTCCAGAATGTAAAAAAATGCTTCAAAATCCACGAATGAGATAATTTTATTTAAAATTTGCAATATCACCATTTTTATGCGATTGTATTTCTATTTCCGACTGCATCATTTTCTGAGTGATAAATTTAGATGTTGATGTTCTATTATTGAGGGTGCACAATACTTTTACGGGAAGAATATTTTAACCTCACATAGGCTTCTTAAAATTATGTAAAAAAATAAATAAGAAAACAATGTAGAAATATTAATATGAGTGGAAGTATAAAAAATAAGCCTTTATTTAAATGTTATGCTACAATATTATTAATTAGTTCGTAAAATTAAATTACATAGTAATAAATAATTAGATTGGGAAATTAAAAAATTCTATTTTTTCAAAAAAGTTTCACGAAAATGGTCTTGTAAAATATAGGGATGATTAAAATTGTAAAAATGATTATCATTTAGATTTTTCAATCACGGTACTACGGGTATTCTTAGTGCAAGAGGGCTCTCACAATAGGAAATTAACGAATAAAGCTGATACCAAACCAATATTAATTTTCGCGTTCAAATTGAGAACAGAGCCAACGAACTATCGACCCTCTAGTTGCCAATCCACCACAACATATTTCACGCTTGGGTATTACAGAGAGGATTAATGGTTATGTATACATATATGTATGTGCGCGAAAACACACTACATGCACACACACATATGTAGAATGATTTACTTTATTTTGTATATAGTGAGTATATATTTCAATTTGAAGTTACAAGGATATTAAAAAATCTAAAAATATTACTAATAAATGACAACTTCAAATATATCTAAGTTAAACACACACAAAAAAACTAAATGGTGGATAAAGGAAGTTAAAAAAAAGGGACTGAACCTAGAAATTACACATTGTGTCATCTGGGCAGTTGAAAGAAATAGCCATTTAAACGGAGCATTTGCTTTGCTACTGTATGAAAAATGCCCCATTTGTGTCACTTTTGAAGCCCGAACAGAATCAATTTCCGGAAAATGTGATACGAAAAATGTTCACCATTGAAATTATAACAATGAACTGTTATTTGATTGCGAAGGGACTATAAAATACACATTTTGCTTTTACAATGTTACATTCAAAGCTGAAATTATGTTACTTAATTTAAAAGTAAAATAGAGTTGCAAATTACTTACCTAGGCGGTTAAAATGGTGCTTTTTGAAAGATAAAGTTTATACAGTTTTAATCGGAAAGAGACAGGTATTTTAAATATCTGAAAACTATGACTTGAATATTTACTTATTTTAGTTGTGTAGTAATTGTTACAAAGACTTATAATTTAGTAGACATCAAATAAAACATGATATGTAACACCCACAAATATTTGCTTAAAATATTTAAATATATTAGATTATATATGAATAATTTATATTTTACAAACATGTTGATATAGCAAGTTATTATCATTAACATTCAAATAGTAATTTTAACTTGCTCGCTGGCCTACATTTTTTTTTATGGAAGTAAACAAAAAAATTAATACTTAATTAAAAAGTTGATAATTCAGTAACTTTTCTATTGTTTAATTTTTGCATTGATAAAAATAAAGATTTTTGTAAAGCCCAAAATAATTAGTAGAATTGCAAATTTGGTTATAATTTTATAATTTAAATTGCCTTTAAAATTCATGATTTATCAAAAATTAATGTATCTCTAGTAGATTGTATGCGATACAGATAGATGGATAAGAGAAAGAGAGAAAGGAATGATTTTTTTTAATAATTAAAAAAAATTCCATGCTGTTTTTTTTTCTTGGTATTTAATAGAAAATTTGTGTGTCAGAAAAGGAATCTAGATTAAGGCTTGTTTACTAGGTAAAAATCCATTTTTACGTAATTGTGTTGAATAATTTGTGGAACGTACATTCTTTTAATTAAATAATTTGTTATGTAAAGAAATTTAAAAGGACATTGCTTAATATAACTTTATGTCTCATATAAGAATTAGACAACAATTATTATCTTAAATAACTTCCAGTTATTCAATTCAATAAAAATTAGACATTCCACAAATTCTAGTGACTGTTTACGTCTTAAAAAGTAGCCTGAAATTAGACTCAGAGCAGTCTTATTTTTACTTTTTAACCATAAAAAATAAACAACAATCCTTTTTGCTCTCAAGCCTTCCAGAAAACATTATTTTTGACTCATTATGGATCTGAAAAAAAACGAGGTGTTGACATAAGGAAAAAGAAAATAAGGTCAGGAAAAGTAAGGAATCTTCTCAAATCCATCAGAACACTTTGATGGTCAATAACCCAGCAAAGAGAAAAAAAAAAGTGCTTTAGGAAGCATGTTTATGTTTTTAAAAGTTTTAGGGTACACTCAGATGGCCTACATTGCATTTCTGCAAAGAGCTATGGAGAAATCACAAAACAATTACTCAATTCATTTGCCAAGATAATTTTCTTTGTGATTGGAATGATTACTCATGCTCCTACCGCTCATTGCGCCATACCTGGCGATACAAAACGGAAGAACAAGATATTGTTGAAATGACCCGCTTGTTATCAATATCTTATCGATATCGCTCGTGGAGGAGGCAATCGCCTGAGATTATAAATGTCAAATTTATTTTTATATTTTTGAAAGCCTGACATAAGGTAAAGAATGAATCACATAGTTTTATGAGTAAGACGCGGTATTACTAAGAATGACAATATTTATAGTTTTTAACTGGAATTATGTAAGCTAACCGCACATAAATGTAAAAATAAAGAATATTATAACAATTTCTCTGTTATATATTACTTTACGTTATGGTTAACTTGAAGCAAGAGGAAATGGATATTTGGTATTAAGTTTGATTGTGATTCAGAAATTCAATATAATGCGTTTCGTATTACTTTTTTTTATTACAAACAACTCACTAAATTTAGAACGTAAAATATTAATAAGTTTTTATTTCATTAAAATTGAAAAAAAAATTGTTTCAAAAATAATGTATCTTTTTTATTATATTTGATAGTAATGGAAATACAAGAAATATATATGAAAAGATTGTAAGCCTTAAATAAAAAATGTTTAAATTAAGCATTCTTTAACAAATTAAAAAATAGATGCAGAAGTCTATTTCCAACAATATTGCTTTGATAAGCATTTTGCAGAGTTTTGCATTTGAGTATAAATTGACGAGTCCTGCAAAATAATTTTTCAGGTGAGCTCTTTCATTTATTTCTGTAACTAATACATTATTGAGCAATGCACAGATATTTCATTTTTCAAATAAATGACACAAAAATATGAAGATTATTTATTTTATATAAAATAAAATTATTAAAATCTATTTTTCAGATAAGCTTGTAAGTGTATAGTTGCATATTTTTAATCCATCATGCACACATTTATTAGAAAAATGTTTTCATTTGGGATCTATTCAATTTTTTGGGATTATATAAGCAGTCGAATATTATGCAAAAACTTATTTTATATAAACTCCTACATTAAAATGAGAGCAGTTTAATTATTATTAATGGCGTAACAGAGAAACGTAAGAAATTATGACCAAAGAAATGTATGACGTTGTTGTACTTAAAATTTATCATAAGAGTTCTAAAAGATTTTTTAGAAATGCTATCGAAATTTAAAAATTTTTATATTTAATAAACTGAGTATTACTTAATTTACTACAGACATTTGATTTTTAAGTAATCAAATAAAAATAGTAGTTTTTAAATGTTTTATAACTTCTGCAATAATCCTGCAAAAATTTGCATTTATCCGATATATTTAACATATTACTTTGAGTTAAGAGAGAGAGAGTAGAGAGAGAGTTGAGAGAGAGAGAGAGAGTAGAGAGTGAGAGATTAGAGAGTGAGAGTATTTTATATATATTAACTCTTACAATAATTATATACTTAAAATCTTAGATTCGATAAAAAATTCTACAAATATCCAAATTTTTAATTGCTTTATTTTAAAACATATGAATAAATGTAAGGATTTAAAGAAATGGAAGAGCATTTTGAAGTTATTAAGATATCCTTTTTTAAAAAGGTTAATTTCGGTAACAAAACAAAAATATTTACAAGGCAAAATATATAATTTACACTAGTTATAGAATTTTTTTGGAATATGTGTGTGTAGATAACAATAAATAAATAAACCAAAAAGCCTCCCTTCCTTTATGAAAACCAAAGTTTTCCACAATACACCAAACAAGCCTCAGTTTCAAGAATACACAAATCTATCAACCTTCATCCAATGATGGCCTTGATAAAGAGATAAATGGCAAAGCCTTATCCGTTTCAAATACAACCCATTCGTAGAAAAATAATAATACATAATTCAAAAGAAGCAAAATGAGAAAGAAGCCTCTATGAAGACAATGCAAGCCGGGAACATCGGATATTTTCCTAGTTTTAGGTCTAGGTCTTCCTCTAAATACAGAAGCAGAATTGCTTCTGGGCGTTTCCAACAATGCTCTCCAAAGGAACAAAATCCGCCAATAAATTCAAGGAAGGAGAAGATGTACAGCTATCAGATGTGATGTTTGTGTGTACACATTGTGGGATTTTTACCCACAAGTTAGTAATATTTATGATGGTTTTTTTTTTCTTAAGGCATTTGTCAAAAAAGAAATAAAGGCTTCATTGAAAACGTTTTGGGTGTGAAATATATTGAAAACCACACAAAATGTTCCATGTAAGTTTTCGTAAGCAAAAAAAAAAATCGAATAAGGTGACATGAAAGTAGATTATCACTTTTGTGAAAATTTCTCATAAGATGTTATTCAAAAGATTCTTTACTAACTGAAAATGAATATATTGCATACAAGTCCTTTCCCAAATATATATTTTAAATTCTGATGGATACAATAATGATTAACACACCATGTTCTTATATTTTCTTATTTCAAATATTTTATATCATATCAAGCTTTCCAGTTTGAAGCCGAGAACTTAATTCATTTAAAAAAGATTAATTTAAATTACATAATAAATTTATCAAAAATAAACAAAAGTTAAAATTGAAAATTTTCAAATTATACAATTAATTTGTTCATAAAGAAACAAAACAATTTACAAAAAGGCATCAGGTGCTAAGTTAAGTTTGTCACTCAATGGTCACTTTTTGAACACGAAGGCCAATTTTGAGCGAGACCTACATTTTAAAATGGATACCGAACCATTACAAACATTCATAACTTATATAGGATTCAAATGTTGAATCACAGGCCAGAGTGCAAGTTGTTCGTCTGCTAATTTGGCAAATTGAGTCTATAGCACATAGTCACTGCTATATTCGAAATACAGTAATATAATATAGCTGTTATTGCATTAGAAGAAAAAAAATTTAATTCATTATAAATAAAAACTACCACTAAAAATATTAAATAAAATAAGCATATTTAAAATTTTAAGATACTTAACAAGTTACAAGGCAAACTCAGATTATAATAATTTACATTTATAAATTATCATTCCTTAAAATATTTGGGTATGTACTACTTAAAATAAAACGGAACTGTTCTTTATAGTTATGTATGATTAATAAATTTTAATTTGATACATTACAACAGTTTGTCTATGCAAATTTGAAAGTCAATCCAAGAATACTTTTTGACTATTGCAGATAGCACAAACATTATGCGAATCAATGTTTAAAGTAAGGAAAATTAAAAAATTGCAATTCAACTACTTCTATTTTAAATCATATTCACATTATTGCAGAAACTTGGTGATTCTCATAAGCTTTGGAAACCTTTCTGATAAATGAGATTTTATTATTCATATTTTGAATAATAAAAAGTCTAGAAGTTCACTGTATTGTTTTGTTTTGGACAGTTTAACAGCACGTTTTTACAAAATAACAAATTTTAGATTACGTGAATTTAAGATTTAAATTTGTTTAAATATAAGGAGAAATGAAATTATGCAAAATTTTTCCAGTAATCCGAAGAGACGTTTGAATCAATACATTAATATATTTATTAGATAAAGTGCATTTATGTATTGATTCGTGTATATTCAAAATAAATTGTTGCTTCAAAATAATTGCTGAACATGTAATATATAGCTAATTACACGTTCAGCAATTCTCGTTGTAGAATGTGTGATGAGTTATTTATAATGACTAATTTAAATTATAAAATGGCTTGCAATTTTTTTTGCATGGATTTTTTTTTTTTTTTTTTTTTTGCAGCGTCACTATAATGCCATGCACATTTAATCAAGCTCCAAATGAAAAATAAAAAATTAATGTAAAATAGATTTTTTTGATGAAATAAAGAAGAGACTGCATCCATAATTTATTTACGATAAATCATTCCATTTCGTTAAATTTAAAAAATAAATGTAAATTCGACTTAAAAAAAAATGAATGAATGTTCTTAAAAAAGGAATGAAAATGCATACAACATGGTTATTATAATACAACGTCAAATGAAGAAGTCATTTTCGCTGAAATATAAACCTAATTTTTTTTATACTCGGAATAGTAAAATGCTTATTTAAGTTATTCACCAAAATACAGAGCTATCCCTACTATTATATTTATATGGAATCTCAGTTAAAAGACGACATTTTGAACTCTTTTCTTGTTTTGTTTTACGACAAAAGTGCAAAGATCTAGATAAAAATAAGCTGTTTTTGAAATTGCATCCATTTTTTTAGAGATATGTGCCAAGAGTTATTTTCATGAAGCGAATTCTTTACACAAAACAGCGCTTGGTGACCCATTACTAGTAACTCAAAGGTCATGCCAAGAAAAAGAGCTCTAAAATTCTAGAAATTAATTCTAAAAGCGGACTCTGGCGAGATTCATCTGTATTCTTCGCCAATGTTCCACACTGAACCCTAAGAAATTTTATTGTAGGATTTGATATAAGCAAGCTGGAATTGCGCAGCGCCGACTGGGCTCGTGCGTGGAGGAATTTTATCAAATGTCCTCAGCGATATATTCTTTTTTTTTGTAATTTGATTTTTTGCATCTTCTAGGATGTCACAGTGCGAATAAATTGCAATTTTTTTACCCACATACGAACCACGAAAACTGGTTGGAAACTGAATCTGATGCATTAGTAAGACATATATGCCTCGCTCATGGAAAGACTTAGAAATATATATTCTATTATTATTCAGTAAAGAGTTTTTTTTAAATCCTTCTTGACTATAATCTGTTATCCGATACGATGAGTAAAGAAAAAGTCGTAAAAGTCGTTTTGTTATTTCACGACGGGATATCTAATGATGGCTCCTCTTCTTTAATGTGTCAAGAAGGCAATTTTAATGTGCTGTCGATAAAATTGCTCGGGCAGTTATTCTATGTGACGTGTTATTCCCAAAGTAACAAATTACGTGTTCGGAATCAACTCTGACGCTATAGATCAATATCGAATTCCGCTTTTCAATTCAGTGGAAGGGAACTCGAGAATAAAGAGACTGTATAAGTAATTAATTATATTTTTTGTATTACTTTTATATTTTAATTAGCATGTCATAAATAAGGGAATCTTTCAAAGGCTATGGTTTGCTCATATTTCAATTTTCTTGATTTTTGATAGAAAGAAAAATGCAATATAATGTACAAGAGAGAGTATTAACGTATATATTTAATTTTGTAATTTCAGTACTTCATTAAAAATTTCCATTGGAAAGTAGATAATACAAAAAGTAGTAGATTATCAAAAATAATAAGTAAAAATAAATAATCTTAGGTTCAATTAAAAAAATTGCTTAAATAATGTGAAATTAATTAAAAAACATTAACATTTTCCTTCGTTACTTTTATTTTTATTGAATTCTTAAATCATAACTTATTTTTCAAAAAGGAAATTTATTCTGAAACATAAAAATATCACATTATAAGTTTAAGCCCAGTTCAATATCAAAGGAATATACAAATACCAATTAAATAAATAGAAAATCAAATACTAGGCACACTTTTGAATTCGAAAATTGAAAATTTTTCATTACTCATTGCCTAAAACATACTCATATCATAAAAATATATTACCTTTTTAACTATTATTTCACTCTAAGTAATAGTTATATTCTATAGAGCGAGATAATAATTAAAAAAGTAACGCTGAATAATTTAAATGATATATGAATCATTTTATTTAATAACATTGTTGTTAAAGAATAAAACCACTAAACAGGATTTGAAAATAAGAGAACTGAGAAAAATAAGACAAACATTCTTAATGTAGAGATGTTAGAATAAAGAACTCTTAAATGCCACTAAAAATAAATTGGAGTGTCATACAAATCAATTACAAAAATTATTCAAAGTAAAACCATGATATTAATGTTTTTTTAAAAAAATGTTTTATTTCAAAGTTGAAAAATTTGTGATAAATATCTATCTTTAAATAGTAACTTATTTGTAATATAGAAAATTAGAATTTCCTGCCTCAAATACCAGAAACAGTTTTAAAATCTATTGAATATTTTAAAAAGTGTTTTAAATCTCTAATTAAAATTTGAGATCTCCATTAAGTTAAAGCATTCAATTCCCTATAAAAACGTCCAGATGAAAAATGGTTTTAGTAAATTGCAAAAACGGCTGATAGAATTGAAAAAAAAAAATCGCAAATATATAATTCTTTTTACGATCAATCGATAATTCTCCATCCTCACACCGTAATCCATTCTTAAGATATAAGTAACAATCAGCAACCGATTAGGCAATTAAAAATAATCGAAATTTCAATCGATGGAATCGATACCACAGGCAACCCTAATTAATGGCGTTGAAAGGAAGATTGGTTACACTGGAACCTTGATCTTGTGACGAGTTTGCCTTCTTGAAAGAAGTCTTAAAGGATGCACACACACTTTTTTGATACCTTTTGCCACATAAATCCTTTTGGATAAAAAAAAAGTCGGCGTAAAGAAAAAAGAAAAAGAAAACTCACCTGGATATTGCTCTAGTCCTCGTTAAGTCTAAATAATCGGGTCTGGTATAATGAACAGAATTTCTTCAGGCGCGATGGCAACGAGATAAGCATTGTCGGCGGTCTACTTAATTGCAGCGGAAGGAGGGAAAAGGAAAAAAAAATAAAGAAAAAGAAACAACAAAACTAGTGCGATTCGTCAATAATGAGGGGACAAAGTTCGTTAACATTTGGTTTTTAAAAGTGTTCTTTTTTCAAAGATCTTTTTGTTTCTAATACAATTAATTTTCCTCAGGAGTTAATGATTATATTAAATCAACCCTATAAAGATGGAATCGTCACGAAAAACCATGTAAAGTTGTCCTTAATCCAGAAGACTAATGGCGGCATTGATTCATACTGAAATTCTTTTTCTACAATTTACGTAAAATGTTGAGATTTCTTAAAATAGTTTTTTGCTATCGTAAATAAATGAGGAAACTTACGTTAATTTTATGGTAGAATATAAATTTTACTTTATATTGGTTATTTATTTCTGATTTAATAGTATGTCGACAATATATTTACGAAAAATCTTTGTACTTCATATTTGTAAAAAAAAAAAAAAAAAAAAAAGTAGTTATATGAGAACTATAAGGATGACTGCATCATGAAGTATCCTCACAAAATATGGAATAAATATTAATCTAAATTTTGAGCACCATGAAGTATCATTTCAATCCTTATTGATTTTTTGTGATTTATAAGAGTACAAAATAACATAGTTACTGTGATTAAATAAAAGGAAATATTAAGCTGTAATATGGCTTTTAATAATCTTATGAAGTCAATTATTTAAACATTTATAGGAATGGTAGCAGTTTTTTCTTTAGAATTTGAATGATATTTTTTTTCGACGTTACTCTTTACCATAGCAAAATATTAATGAATTATGACCGTGATACGCTCATGCGTCAATTATGCAGATTATGCCATTAACAAACAGAATATGTCATAAGTAAAATATGTAATACTCTACGCTTAACATTCAAATATTATATATTTAACACACTTAATTACTTAAAAAATTTTGGTTTTGTATAGCATTTAATTTCCTTATTTTTTTTTATTTCCTACGTGTTTTCGTTATGTAAAAGATAATTTCTAAGGAAAATAATTTAAATTAGACTAGAAAAAATATAATTTTCATTTACTGTTATCACTAAATAAAATTTTCTTTCACCAGTCTTTCATAAAAACAAATAAAAATTCATGATGATGACAAATTCTCCTAGGATAAGAGAATATTAATAAATATTAAATCTATGTGTAATTTAAAGAAAATTCAAACAGAAAACAACTATTTCTGACGTACTATACACCTTGACTTTAGTAATTGAATTATTTGCTGCTCAAGTAGCAATTATTATCACACTTGGTATTAAAGATCAAAGTCGTAAACATGACGTCCTTCTCAGAGCTTACCTTGGGGTCATTCAACGTCAGTGTCAAAGGAGCCGATATACGGCTCAGATTTTTAACAAGTTCTTCTATTACCCTTTACGTCCCACGCAACCGGCCTACGGGCCTCAGCCCACTTTTCACGTAGGCAGACCGTTGCACAGGGCGGGGAGGAGTATTAAATGAAAGAGGGGGGTGTTCACTCTGGATTAAATAAAAAAAGAGGAAGGGACGATGACCGAAACGCACAATAAAGATTACCTTTTCAAAATTTGAATGACTATCTAGAAAATATACGAGGACTGATTGGGAAAAAAAAAATGCTTGCATTTTAGAACTACCATAAAAGAATCCAAAAGAATTTCAGAGAGTAAAGCATCAGGAATTTTTATTCGTAGAAAAAAATATAGGGCTGAAAGGGTTATTTTACTTTCGCAATGACTCACCTCTTTCTTTAGGGGCTTTCTTTATTCAATTGGGGTGAATCACAGGGAAAAAAATGGGGTTTCTTTCTTAACTGAGCTACAAAGAACAACAAAGAGTTCTTAATGTAAGGGTACATTCAATATTTATATAATTTTGAATATTTTTGTTGAATTGAATGTCAGTGATTACAAAGAGAAAGTTCCACGTCAAAAGTAAATTTCATGAACATAAAAGAATTATAAAACTAGTATTTAACAAAACATTTTTATAAGAAATAGATAATAAAAAACCAAATTGTAACAAACTTACGTATGTCATAAACTAGAAAATCTATAATGATCACTAGAAAATTTCCTTAACTGTGCAATTTCATTAATACAAATGTTAGATGTTTACTTATTTAATTTTGCATGTTATTTTTGTACTTCATTCACAAAATCATATTCTAAATTCACTATTTATAGGATTTAAAATTGATATATTGTGTTTATATAAACAATTCAGCTTTATTCTTCGGTAAAAATATCAGAAATTAAACGGGCAAAGCCTTTTTTCTGAACCATTTGATTCAAACTCGGAAGGATTAAAAGATAAATATTCTCAGTTTATTAGTTTACAGTTAAGAATTATTATTTTTCAACTGTCGAGTTTAATTATTTTATTCAATTACTCAATGATTTTATGGAGCTATTTTCTTACTATTACCCGTACTAGCATTTTTGAAGACTTAACTTTATCTCGAAAACAAAGCTGCACGTTTCAGTAAAATTTTCATTCAATTAATAGAAGTTACATACTTTCAATAAATTAGATTGTTAACAAGGATGTCGCTAGTCATGATGAAGAGCAAATGCTCTGGAATAAACCTGCCCCACATTCTAGAGTAGAAGTAACAGTAAATATGTTTTCTCAGCAAAGATTTTCTTCGCAAGTGTTTGTATAAATATAACACCGCAAATAGATTAGAAAAAATGCCTGAAGAGAAGTGCTCCAATTTCAAATATATCTGAACGTCACTTACATAAACTAGATTTACAAATTACCGAATGTTATAAGCGACCTAGTTCATTTGGAATGATTTTGAAATTTAAAATTTATAATTTTGAACTCTAAAATAATTCGTGATAATACTTTAAATGCTAAAGCTAGAATAAGAAAGTTGTAAAGATAAATTAAACTTGAAGAGTTTATGTATGAATAGAAAAGAATATTTTAGTGTGTTTTTATAGTAAAAAATTCAACTAATTACAATAAATTCTTAGTGAAATTTTTACTATAAAAACACATTTTGCGAGGACTTTGATTTTAACTTTAATTTTTTATTTAAATAACTGCTAAGCATTTTCTTACATAATGATAAGTTTGAGCTTAAAATATTAAAACTTTATTATAAAATTTAAAAGTAAAATAAAATAAAAAATTCTGTTCCTTAAACAAAATAACTATATTTTTAACATTATAAAGAAACCTCAAGATTCGGAAGTGTTACGTTCCTTTCAGGATAAACAGGTATATTACAGATAACAGGTATTTAGGTTCGTTAATATTACAGTTACAATGTATCTCGTTTCCCTCAACAAAATCAAAAAGAAATACTTCAGCAGCATTTCTTATATTTTTTTTTATAAGCAACCACAACGGCATTCCATTGGTGCCTAAAACCATGTTCACCTTCCTGTAGATTTTAACCTTTCGCAAAGAAATATAGTTCTAAAGAAAGAGCTTATGACTAAAACCTTGATCATTATACAGATAAAAACGTTTTGGAAGAAAGTAAAAAATGAAAGTGCAAACGATAGCTGAACTTTCACAAAAGCTGAGGGGGCACCCATAAAGACAGCATTTATAAAAAGGTTTATATATCCTCGCATATTAAGGCTTAACTTGTATGCAAAAATAGTATTTTTCATATGTGTACACATTATATACATTTAAAACTTTATGCACTATATCAATATTTTTAATTTTGTAGAAACACTTTAAATATTTTGTTATAGCATTTGAAATCTATATTTACAAATAACTATTAAAAAGATATTTGAACATTTTACAAATGTATTTTGGAAAATTTTTTTTTATAAAAGAATTATAGGGCATTAGTATCCTTCGAGGTATATTTATCAACAGAATGATCGTTTAAACTTTCTTAAGTTTCGTGAATTTTATATTCAATTCGAATTTAATAATAATTCAAATTAATAACTGGAAATAAATGTTATTGTTTTACTTATTTGATTCAAATATGATAATACTAAAAAAAAAGAAGATTTGAGATCATACGATAACTTTCATAGAGGTGTCAAAATTAAAAAAAAAAAATCTATATAAAACGCAGATGAGAAAATATTTTTTCACAAGTTATTCATCAAATGTTTATAAAACATTCAATAATTTTGCTTAGTCAGAAATATCTAGATCATGTTTTTTTTAAAAAATATGATAGTATAAAAATTGATTTCAATAATCTCTTATAGAATCTTAATTAACTCTAGTAAAAATTAAATTAATCCCTATACTACACAGGAAGATCCTTTATAACTACTAAATAGTAGAAAATATTTGAAAATCACAATTTATAGAGATATCAGGTATTGTACTATTGGATGTTACCGATGTAAAAGATTACAACTGATCCCTTTGGGGGAAAGAAAATAAAATACAAAAAAAGTTCTCATTCATTCTTAGTCAAGACACACGCCCTTCAATTTCTTGAGCAACTCACAGGATGCTGAAAGTGAGAACAATGACGGTCAAGGAAAGAAAGAGAAAGCTGTAAGCATTGCTCAACTGATAAAAATTAATGGCATGTAGAAATTGTTATAATGAAAGAATTGCTACCTGGTGAGAATCGCTATTAATACGGAAGAAACTGACTCACAATATGAAAGTTTGGCACTTATTTAAAAGTTTTGACTCTAACAAACGTTATAATAGTGAAGCTCGTCTTTCATTGTTACTCAATATGAACAGAAGAGTCAAATTGGTATAATTTAAATAATTACAGATCATAAATGTTTTACCATCCACATTATTTATCCATTTGCGATAAGAAAAACTCCAGAAACCCACTGGAATACTTGCATTTAATTAAGTATAATTTCCATCGTTCATAAAGCAGGATGTTAAACTACATAATGTTTCAACCCACTAAAAAATTGGCATACTATTAGAAATTCGTAGGGAATCTGGGTTTAATTCACCATGAAAAAACTTAATGACAGTCCCATGCATTCAACATCATTAAGGTGATTGTCAATAAAACCGCATCAAAAACAATCTCCGATGATGCGGCTGCCGATTTTGATATTTGGTGGTCCTCATCAGTCCCACAGACTATTTCCAGCCAAATTTCGAGCAATTAATGGAACATAGCAGATTCGAAGCCTTTCTGATTTTTTGAAGAGCACCCCAAAGTGGTTAACCACACCCCATCCAAACAAGCTGCAGAGATTTGGAATCCCTTGAGAAACCTTGGACATACCTGTGATTTGAGACGTTTTAGTAGACCTGCTTAATTATATGGGTACAAGAAGTTATTGAGAAAAAAAAACTGAACAATTTCCCCCTACATGATGTCCATATTAATAGGATGGCGCATCATCCCTTTCGGTTTGAAGATCGTTTCATTACTATTATGATTTTTTATTATGGCAACGATTAAGAATCGAACGTAACAATTTTTGTTTGCTTCTTTTTCACTTATGATTGTTTCGAAAGATTCTGAAGTAAGATATTCTTTCTTTTCTCCGAGTAATGTGACAAATGTCAATTACAGGTGGAAGTAGTCTCCCAAGACCAGACCGGATGAAACAAGCTCACCCTGGAGCAAAACAAACTCGCCACTCAATGAGGACATTCTAAAAGGAAAGAGGGGGAAGACAAAATGTGTGCGAGTTCCCCTCTTTTTATTACCTTGGGTACCTTTATTCCTATTATAGAGGTAGCTGTCAGGTGTACTGAATAATAATGTTTGAAATAGGTGAGAAATGTGTTACTCCATTTCTGTGCAAGAAAATGTAACTACGAATCATCAAAGAAAATTACATTTACAAAGCCAATAAAGCACTCATTACAAAAAAGAAAAAATAAGTCAAATGAAAAATTCAGAGCTCCAATTTGAACTAAATTTATTGGAAAATTTTCACTTAAATTGTTGGTAGTGAATGAGATAGAATTGTGGGGAGTTTTCTTTTCATACAATCACTATTTTACAAAGTATTATTGTATATATATTTAAATTATTATAACTAAACTGTCTAACGAGTGAAAGTTTATCATTTTTAATTAACATAACTGTTTTATTAAAGATACATATTTTAGTTTCTTTTTGTTTACATTAAATAACCAAACCCAACATCTTCCAGGTCCCGTGGCTCCTACTGGAAAACACATATTTAACTTTCAGAATAAACTGAGATTTAGAAAAATAGTATTAATTATTTATCAACGATACTTACAACTCATTCATTCAGTTTTTCTATAACAGCACTGTTTATGATCATAAAACGAAGTCTTTCATATACATAAAACTTTGTTCAAGTATAGAATGCTTGAAAACTATAAAATTATTAAATGAGAAAGTCGAGAACACTATCATCTATTTTCAAATGTCATTAAAAAGTTTCTTTCAATCATCTTTTCAAACACTTCTCATAATACATTATTATTTGTTTATCATTAGACAAGATAGTGTTAATTGATAATCTGTGAATTATATATGGTCGAAGTTCTAAAAGGAAAGAGTTATGGTCATCAAACAAAAAATGAACAATTTTAGGGAAAATTGATATAGCTGTAAAATTTTACCAACCTATCAATTATTCAATATCAGGAAGTTGATTTTAATTCCCAAGATTTCATTCCTGATTATATACAAGGATTGGCTCTAGGTATATTTTCAGATCTTTAACTCAAAACAACAGCTAATTATGGTACTCTCTCTCTATCTCTCTCTGGTGTGATAAAAATAAATAATTTATTAATTTTTCATATTAAAATTCACCAAATAAGCAATGCTTAAATACAATACGACATTGTCATTAAAGGTGGTTTTCAACTTGCAAAATAATATGTATACTATGTAATATTAAATGAGCACTGAAAAAAATACTTTGTTACAAAGGTAATTCTGCCAAATGGATTATATCAATAAAGACTTAGAGAAATCGATTATATAGACAACACCTGGCAAGTCTGTTTGTATGATCCGAGCATGAGGACTAAAGTTCATTAGCCCACTTGTTGTATAAAATTACAAATCGCGAACGTTCAATGAAGAAGGAAAGGGATTTGCTAATCCAAGGTTCACCAACCCACAAATCTGACCCACTGTTAAGGAAGTTGTTATAGAAAGTGGGGGAGGAGGATCACGATCTCTGCTAGGACATGAGAAGACCAGACGGACATGCCCCGTTCTATGCCACTGGCAATACTACGCCCTCACCACTTGGAAACTCTATTATTAGGATCATATTCGCCCAATCTCTCCGTATAGCCAGCAGCATTTCTTTCAAAGTGAATGAGTACACAGACGTTTCTTTTTATTTTTAATCTTTATATAGGTACAGTTACTCAACTGAAAGTGGATTAACACTTCCGAGTTCATACGGAAAATATGATTATAGACATAGTAAGCAAACTCGAACATTCGATTATCACTGAAAAATATTTTACAAGGAAAACATTTTCGAAACACTGTGGAGAAGGTTACTTTGAAAGTAAATGCATTTATTTTTTTGATACCTAACAATTTTTCCCCAGAAGAGAAGTGCTTTTGAACAAACACATTTAAAAGCTCCAATTTTGAAGAATATATTTATTCCTTACGAGATACGTTTATTTAACAAATATGTAAAGAAAAACCAAAAATATATATCATCATTCTTTGGTAACTTTTCATATTATTTTGCTTGTGACGTGATTTGCAGACTTTTTTTGCCATTTTTCTGAGGTTAAACGATTTTGGATAAAAAGTTTGCGGTTTTATTTTTATAAATTTCTTTTATAGAAACGTATTACAAAGATAAGCAGTTCTGTGCAAACGTTTATGAACTACCAACTTTCAACCAAAAGTATGCTGAATGCCTCAAGAAACTAAAGGGTATTTAGATTATTTTAAATTTATTTTATCTTTATACTAAAATTATTTCGTCAATCTTTGATTACCTGAAAACTATTCTGTCAAATCAATATACATACATAATTGAAATACTATTTAGATTTTTTTAAATATTCAATACCTTATAAAATTTTGGATATTATCTTTAATTTCAAAAATACAAATTTTAGATTCAACACACTTTAGAAAATATAAAATATAAATAAATAGGAACTAAAAATTTTCTTTAAATATCATTCCAGTGATATCGAAAATAATTTTTCCTTTTGTATATATATATAAATATGTAATTAATATTTTTAAATTACGATATAATGATAGATTGTTTATTTGGTTACGTATGTCTTTATTTTAAGTTTCTAATGTAATATAGTAATAATTATATTAAATAGAAAAAGTATGAATCAAGATTAACCAAAGAGGAAACAAGTTTGTTCAACTCTGATCCATTTAGCAAAAAATAATTGTTTCACAATCAATAAGCTGTATTATTCTTAAAAGACATACAACTACATTAACTATATTTAACAGAGATAGAAAGTAGAAATTTTACTTATGTAACTAAATGGAAAGTTGTTGAATAGTCAAATAATTTTTCTTCAGTTTAATTGGTGAGTTTCACTCCTAAATAAACTGAGACGCGTTTCCAGTCTTTACAGAATCTTCTAAAGCTGTTAGTTCCGCTCGAACTAACAACAACAACAAGCAAAAAGTGGCCTTAGAGAAACAAACCAAACTTAACTCTTATAGCTTAATAAATTTAATTTTTTCAACACTTAATGATTTTCAACTCAAATACAGAAGAGAAAATTTATATCAAACTCAGGCTCTAAATCGCATAACTACAGCTGCGAAATGGAGGAAAACTGAAATCTGCATAAACATATTTCGCATTCCTATTACAGTAGTTATCATACAGAAGACTTTCTTATTCATTCCCTCGCTTTCCTTTAAAAACTATGCAACCCGATTCTTGTGATATCCAGGTCAAGAACGGACAGTAGAGAGAAACGGAAGAAAAAAGTATCTGAAAACCTTGCGGAGTTAGGAAAAGAATCTGACACCGAACCGTGCATTTAATTAGCCTATTTAAATAATTAGCAATGGCACTTAAACAATTCAATGCGCTTTTTGTCGCATAATTTGCTTGCCTCTGACAGTTCTTCAAAATACTATTAATTGATTTTAATAATTAGAGAAACACCTCTACCTTTTTGTGGCTTTAGTTGAAGTTGTTGCGACAGCTTAACTTTCTTGAATAAAGAGCTCAAAATTGTTTGATGTATGTAATATGATAAAATTATTTGTTACATTTAATTATCATTTGATACTTTTCTTAAATACATTTGAAGGGAAATAAATTGATAAATATTTTGGATATTTATAAAGGAGATTGTATTCGTCATTAGAGGCGAAATATTTTTGTTTAGCAGCACGGAAGCTTTTGTGTACAATGATTAATTTTTAGAAATTAAATAAATATATTTTAATTTATTAGCAATTATAAGTAAATTTTATAAAATTAATAATTTAAGTTTTGTTTTCACTGGAATTTGAGTCAAGTTTTTCACAGAATTAATGCGAAAAAAAAAATTAATAGTAAGAGTTTGACATATAAACTTTCAGGAAAAATTTCAATGAAATTCAATTAATTGTATAGTTTAACATAGATAGAAATTGGTAAATTATCTTCGTTAAAAATCTAAAACCAATATATATATATATATATATATATATATATATATATATATATATATATATATATATATATATATATAAGATAAAAATCATCACTAGCAAAATATTTTATCAATTGAAATATTATTAAATGAAATATCTGAACAGAAGAATAAAAATATTCGTGAAAAATATTTTGAAACCAACTAAATTAAAATATAGCAATATAGCTATTTTATCTTTAACATTAAATTCTCTCTAAGAGCAAAAAGATAATACTGATAAGATCGAATATCTTACATGGTTATCCATAAAAATAGGGATATGAAATTTATTATTTCGAATGTTTATATTGTATATGGACTGTTTTGAAAAACTTCAGCATTAAATGATTCATATTTTGAAATTTGATGAAAATAAAGTTTCAGAAAGTTTATTTAAGAATATGTGTTAAAGTGTTAAACGTAGAATTTATGAATAGTTAGTATTTTTCGTTATTGGAAACTGATTCACACGGTGAATCATAGTTTAAAGAAAGCAAATTTTTACAAATAAGAAAAAAACAATTTTTTTGACTGATTCATTTGGTGGAGACAATGTTACATGTGATAAGAAATGCACAGTCATTGGCTTAAAGTAGATGTGTCATTGCCCAACTTTTGTTTTTGTAATCCCACGCTATATCTCTAAGAAAAGTGTCACGATAAATAAGATATCTTTTTTGTTAATTAAACTATTTTGTGGTTACATTTTAAGTAGGATGTTGTTATCAAGAACACGCTAAAATTTGGTTCATTTAGTTTGTTACAATTTTTTAAGCAGCTTTCTGAAATTAATAACAAAATGTAGAATGAAATTATATATATAGATAAATCTCAATAGGACATATTGTTTTCTTTTTCATATATATATATATATATATATATATATATATATATATATATATTTATATATATATATAATATATATATTTATATATAATATATATATTTATATATAATTATATATATATATATATATATATATATATATATATATATTATATATATATATATATATATATATATATATATTATATTATATATATATATATCTATGTAAGTATGCGTGTGTGTCTGTACGCAAGTAATTTATAATACAGGAGAATCTTTAAAAGATAAAAAAATTCCCATTTCTTGATTAATGTTTTACATTAGGACATGTTGGTTCTTCAATGATTTTTTTCATAGATTTCACTGTGCAAATTATTTTTAACAAATATTAGCACTTCATATCATATATTTAAAATGGGTGTGGTTTGCAAATTTACCATTACATGAACAGTTTTAATACCATAAGCTTCCGAACTTAGGATTGTCTTTCTATTCACGATAAACTATATAAATTTCAACTCAAATATTATGTAGACTTAAAAAATTGGGAAAAACTTAATTTTTAAACAGAGTAGAGAAATCTTCTTAGTTCTGTAAACAAGGTAAAGTAAATATAAAGCACTAATATAAAGAGGACTATTACCAAATACTCTATATTAAAAGCAAAAAAAGTGATAGTCGATGTAATTAATACGAAAAAAATCATTTTTTTAAAAACAAAATTTTGATATATGAGCAATGATAATATAATTTCAATTTATATTAATTTTTTTGTTTTAGGTTTTTAATAAAAAATATTTTTAATAAAAATAATTTCTGTAAATATATTCTATGCAATCAATTTCGAATGCATATAATGTGAAATGTTTTATTCACATTTTAATAAGAAAGTTGGTTCAATTCAGAGTCACTTGAATCAATGTGAATCATTTCTGATAGATAACGGTAAATATATTTATTTTCTGTTATTATTTTTAAATTTTAACTTTTTATGTGAATTAATTTGAAATTTAAAAGAAACTTGATTTTTCTTATTTACATTTTACAAGAAGCCACATTTGTTTGAAGGAAGTATATTTAATCCAACATAAAAATATTTCGGAACTACATTTACCAATTTATTTACGAGCTTTTTCTGCATTAATCCTCACAAATAAATCTACACAATATACCAATAAAAAGTGATATTTTAATAATAACATCTCCAAATAAACCAGTCTTTTGCATAGAAGTATCATACGACCACACTCTGAAGATATAAGCTGCAAATAGATTTGTTTCAATAGCTAGGTGTGGCCAAAATGAAGAAAAGAGAGGCCAACCCTGTGACATCCCTTCGAAGCAGGGTTCACCAAAGAGAAAGGAGCACACTAAGAACATTCGCCTCATATACCCGGTAACCCAAATTTATAATACTAAACACAACATTTTTACTCACGTTTATATTGTTAAGCAGACAGAAATTGTTGAATAAAGAACAATGGCATATGACGTTTCCTTTTGTTGTATAACGCAATTTAGCTTGTTTTCCTCTGCTTAATCACACCTAGTTAAGACCGAACTGGGAAATTATCTACTATGAAGATATAAATGATTTTTGTTAATTTCCTACTCCTCCCGTATAATTTTCACTTGTTTTGGTCGTCTCGTCTACATATCACAAATAAAATTTAACATTATATTGTAATGAAGATTCGTGTGATAATAGGTCAATAAGTTAACGAGATCGTGTTTATTTCCTTTTGTGTGTTAGGTTATTTCATTATCCCCATTCATATTGAAAGTGCCCTATGGGCATTTCATGTTGCGATGTCGTTTTTTTTTATCTTTAAATTAGTGTAATGCGATATCAATGTGTGGCTTGTACGGCTTACATCTAGATATAGAACAAAATCGACATGTTCTCAATCTGAAAGTGACCGACTAGTTTACAAATGGATTAACATCAATTCTCCAGAGTTAGTACATATAATTTTCAATAATGCGGGTTTCAAAACTGTATCATTTATCTAAGTTCTTTGTTCATTTAAAAGATTATGGATGTACAAATTAAAACTTCTGTTGTTAAATTAACGATGCATATTTAAATGGATTCAATTGATGTCATGCAAAATTAGGTTCCAATAAACGAGATTCAACTATTTAAATTTTAAAATCAAAATGAATATAAATTTTCAAAATGCATGTAAAATTTACTAAAATTATAAATTTATATGTATGCATGGTGTTTCATTTCAATATTTTTCCGAACAAAGGAAAACATTTCGAATAAAAAAATAACAAAAACAAATATTTTAAAATATATTTTCCAATAAAATATTATCTTTCTATTTCCGAAATCGAGGGAGTAAATAATTTAGAATTTATATAAAAGAGTTTTTTTTAACATTAATTATTTAAATATTCCCGAAAAAATGGTTGAATTAAAAATTTTAATAAAGCGTAGTAACAAAAATGACGGATAAACTTATTTATAATATATATGATTTCTAAATCCCCTAAAAACGATCAATTATATTTAGAAACTATTATACATCATAAGCTTTTTTTAATAGCAAATGAGAAAATGAGTTATTAAAATATTCATACTAATAAATGCTAATAATCAATTTACTTTAAATTTGCCGAACATTTCAATTTATATGAAATTAAAAAATTTCAATTTCTTTAAAATAATCTCATTTTTTTCTATGTTAGAAAGAAATTTGTCACATTTTATATGTATAAAAGCATGTTAAAATTTAAATCATTTGAGAAAATTGAATCATAATTAATTATAGCAAATGGGAAAAACGTTAGAAATTAATAAAATTTTTCCCAATATGTTGGAAAAATAAATGCATATCACATTTAATATTCCAGATATCATTTTATCATTCATTTGATACAGAGAGTATTTTGCTGAATTACCAGGTCAAAATCGGGAGCAAAACATTTAAAATAAACTACTATGTATATGATTTGTTTACTGAACTATCATTTCGATTTATTTACACTTAACTTTTTATATAGGTAATTTTACATAAACATAAAAACTAAAATTTAAAAATTTTCGTTAAGTGCATTATTTCTAAATTTCCTCTATGGGGTAAAAATTACAATGAGCAGATTGTGTTTAGTAAAATGATTTTAATAAAAAGAATGCTTACGCACACATTTTTACCAATTTACATCTTTTGCGCAAGTACTATAAATACCATAAGAATTTCCTGTAATTTTGTAAGAAATACAATGTGTGGATTCTAATCTTGGGATACCGAATCAGAGATTTAACTCATTAGGAAAAGTATGTTTTGACTGAAAGATTGCGTGACGAGGAAGATTTTAAGACGCGTAATTAATTCGCCCTTCGAAAAGCTGCACTTCAATGATCATTAGGAAAAGAATTACCTGTCTAAAGCTACTTTATACTAAGAGAAACTTAAGATTTTAAAGGAAAGATAGTTTTATGTACTGAAGGAAAAGTAAAAAGTTTATAAATTTCTCGGCGAATTCATATTTAAATATTAAGATTTACTTTACGCACATATTTTTACATTTATAATACATATCTAATAAAGAGATACAGGCATGGATATATCATAAAAATATTTTAAATAATTGTTTCATTTTAACCTTTTTAACTAAAAAACTACAATTTAATTCTAATTGATAAATCCAATTGATAACAATAGTTGAATAATAGAAAAAAAATTCAATCATTTCGCAGTGAATCCATTTTTTTTAATCAACATAATTTTGTACATTGATGTGGTCAATGTAAGTTTGTTGATTGAAGTGATACATTTTTCATTGAGCTAATTTTTTGGAGATTAATTACAAGAATTTAAATGAAACCTTAAGCAATTAAAAGTGTGCGTTTTTCATTTTTAAAAATGATATTGTTTGTTTTTCTTAAACGTGTAGCTTTTTCATTTGTGCCCTCATATTCAAGCGATTATTGGATAGTTATAGCTGTCCTTTTAATAAATAAAAGATCTTAAATCGTTCAGTTCAAGCAAAATCTTATAGCAGAATCTTTTCTTTTTTTTTTTTTTTTTTTTTTTTTTTTGTAGATTTAAGCATTATGATAGTAAAGAAAATGAAATCTAAAAACTGTTTAATATAATTACACATATTATTTTTTAATAGAAGAAGGAAGAAAAAAATTTTTTTTATCTAAACATTGGCATTTTCTGAGGTAAATCTGCACGTTTAATTTAAGTTACAGCATTTATTTATTAATAAGTGTCCGTACATAATGTATGTAAATTTCATAAAAAATTTTATGACTAACGCACAATCAGTTTTGAACTTATCGTGAAACAAAAAACAAGTTTGAAAGAGATAGCTTTTAGAAAGTATAGCAGTCTCAGTAAATTTTTTAATAAATTTTTCCAGGAAAGCAACAAGATAAAAAATAAATATATTCTAAACTTACGAATATGTGGAAATTTGCATGCATAATTTTCCAGAAATTTCATTTACTGAAATCTATTTTCAAGAATAATTCTTTTAAAACATATATGTTTTCCACAATTTCTAAAAACTGACTTTATTTAGAAATTAACGTTTTTATCTCTACATTTATCCTCTTACGCACCACTTCTACCATGGATCTAATGCAGCTAATAAAATTATGTCTCATATCACAGATGAACAAATACATCAGGATGACACTCACATAAAGGAAAGGTGCACGTGAGTCAGAAGGGATATTTTATAATTCATACTGCTAAAAATTCCCACCACAAAGATTATAAAGTCAAGAAAGCGAGAATAAAAGGTCTGCACGCTCACTTTTTTTAATACTGAAAAAGAAAATCTGCTGCGGTTATGGTGGTGGATCCGGTTTAGTTACTGTGATTACGATAGCCCTCCTGCTCTCTTGGCTTTTTTTCTCTCTTGCGCTTATTAAATAAAGGGTCACTTCGGAGTTTCACTGGATGGAAGCCGCACTCATTCAATATTATTCTTTTATTTATTTACCGAATAAAGGAGTGATGAAAACTCTGTGCCGGTCAAGCGGAAACAAGCAAAGGGGGAATCCAAGGAAAGATGACCACGACCATTCTGTTGGTTTTGACCAGGTGACCCCAAACGAGGTTGAGGATGGAATCAGTGGAATGTCAAAACAAACTTCCGTTGACCTGTCATTGAAATTTAAGCAAATATTGCTCCCAGAAACAGATAAAAAGATTTTCCCCGCTTTAGTTAGATTTGACTAAGTAATGGCTATGCACTTTGACGACCAAAAGAAGCATAGAAAATATGCCATGTTGTTCAAAACAGTATACACAATTGGACTTAAAATCAGTTTTTAATAGTAAGGAGAAAACATTTTAAATATTTAATTAAAGTAGAATTGTTGCAATAATTACACTTTAAATCTTCGTAAATTAGAGTTTGAAGTTGGCAAAAATATAAATAATTACAGTATTTTAATTTTGTATATTATTATATATAAATATGAGTACAGAAAAAAAAGAGTGATTTAAATCAGAGTTTCCAATTTAAGATATATGGATTTTTTAGTTGCATGAAATCCATTTCTGGTTTGGTAATTATAGCGTATAAAAATGTGAAAGCTTTAAAGTAAAATCATAAGCATATTTCAAATGTCTTATATATCTATATCTATCTATCTATCTATCTATCTATCTATCTATATATATATATATATATATATATATATATATGTTGTTTATGATGTAAATGTATGGATGAGTAGGATGATAAGAAAGTAGTTTAATTGGTTAGTTAGTACTTTATAATTACTTTTTGCTCTCGAAGTGTAATGGAAAATTCTACGGTTAAACACGCATTTCGTAATAAGAATTATCACAAAAGTATTTAAACTAAACCACATTTATAAAAAATAAAAAAGTTTAAGAGAAATTTTACAAATTATAAATAGTACCAAATTTTGAGTAAAAGTTTAGTATAAAACTGACTTTTCTATAAGAAATTTTTATGAGATAAAGTCTACAATGTCTACATTCATCAATATATTGTATAAAAAGAATTCAACATAAATAAATAATAATTACATTACTTCAATTTTTTTAACATAGTAACTCAATTACAGTTATGATTCACTCAAATATGATGTATTTATCATTACTTAGAATTTAAATATGTCAGTAGTTAATGGAAATCGAACATTAATATATTCTTGTTGTAATCACACACATTCACTCTCAATCATGTATGTTTGTAAAATTCGATTCTATTTTAAAATAAAATACAGAAATGAATTTACTGATGATGAAGGCAGAAAACAGTTTCCTGTCATTTCAATCGCCAGTTACAGTTAAACCTCTCACAATGTCTCCTCATCATTTCAATCACAGGTGTCACTCGAACATGTGGCAATTCTCAATCTCGTAAGAATTAAGGTTGGAAAGAAAAGAGAAGAAAAAAAAAATGGAAGAGCAAAAACTGGCCCCGTGATGACAAGACATTGGACGTGATCTTCATTCTGTAGTAGTTCTCATGAAACTAGTCGTCGTATTTTACTATTCCTGTCCGATATCCAAACCAGTAGTCGGTAAAAAAAGCTTTTAAAAGCATTAGATATCGCGGACGATTTGGACAATGTTTCCAAAACTGCATGTATAAAAAATGTAATTTAGTCGTATGTAAAATGTCAAGGGAATAAATTTGTCAAAAAATTGTGAGGTGACATTTTATATGGGTTTTGTGTTTAAATAAATTCATAGTTATATGTATTGAGTACTTCATTGAGATATTCCACAGATATTGCAGAAGAAATAAAGTAGAAACTATGTTTCAAAATATGACTTTTTAAACATACATTTTTCTTACTTAAGATCAATGACTTTTCTTTAGTAAGTAGATTGGGTAACATTAATAATACATATTTGAATGAAAATGCTAGAATAGTTTGGCTTGTTTGTCACGCAACAATCAGTTTTTGCATATGAAGGCTAATTAGACTGGGACCTACAGTTTAAAAAGAATTACAAATTGCTACAAAGATGGATGCAAGATGGGATTTAAACCCATGGACGGTTAAACCGAAAGCCAGAGGGATAATCATTCAGCTTAAAGCTTGTTGAAAATGATTAGATAAGTCTGATTTTTGTTATTATTGGAATAAATTGTAAGACATATATTCCTTTCTGTAATAGTAAAAAATTCTATTTTTCAGCTTTTTTTTTTAAATTATTAAAACATATCTGTTGAATAGAATTGATGAAACATGAAAGAAGCAATAAATAAATAAATTACCTTTTATAAATTTGAATAGAAACACATACATGATGTACTTTTTTAAATTTTAAAAATATATAATAACAATTTGTAGAAATACATTTTTCTTAGGTCATTTAGGTAAGACAAGTTGTTTTCTAGTATTTTTGGAAGCAAACTATGTAAAGAGAGAAGTAATCTATTTTTATTACACAAATATATTATTATATAAATCTTTTAAATGCTAAATAAATACTGTTATTTCAGTTCGTAGTAATTTATTTACTGCTCAAATTAACATCTTTCAATATTTCTATTATATCTAAAAAATGAAATAAATATGCACTTTTCTGCTGGGATTATTGAAATTATGTCTTATAAATATTGACCATTGCGGAGTGACGACAATTTTTGAAAAATCGAATATGGCTCCTACACAGTTGTATATAAATCAATAGATTTTATAGAATTATTAAACATGTAGCATGCAAATTTTATCACATGAACAAGTGTTCCTTCCCGGTACCCCATCTTAAAAAGAAAATAATCGACTCTTTAGAAGGGAATATATTTTGAAATAAACTCTTTTTATTGATTGATTAATAAAAAGTTAATTTTTTCCAGTAAGCTTAATTTATTGATTACTTTAAGTCCCATATGATTTAACTAGTGAACACGATGACAGAATTAGATAAAATTTTGTAATCCATGGAAACTAAGATGCTCTAATTTCTGTATAGGAAGGGCACTAGTGTTGCCTAACCACGTAAAATGTTTCGTTCTCACGATCATCCCTCAGTGATCAGGCCGCACCTTTCCTGGATATCCCCGTCCCCCCCCCAAATAATAACATAACCCCCATAAAATGCATTTATCAAGAGCCTTTTTTCACTCATATTCATGGACTCGGCATTTACACTTTGGAAATACCACAGTAGCTTGGAGCAGATGTAGGGTTAAGCAGTGCACGCGAACTCCCTTTCCAAAGCGATTGACTGGATTCTATCGATGGAGAGTAAAGATTACAACATGAAACACATCTCAAACGTGATGAATTGCAGCCGATAATGGAATGAAAGTGTAAGTAAGCATATGATAATAATAAACAGAGCGTAGACGGGCGTGCCTTCCGAATGACTGACGGTGAAAGGAATTTTAAAAACTCAAAGAAATGTCGATAAAGCGGAACGGATTTAGAACAATTTGTTTCCCGATAGTAATTACCAAATTAAAGAATGCAAGCTAGGATAATATTGTTGCGTATATTCTTCAGAAAAAACGCTGATTTTAGTCAAATTGGTTTTTACTGAATTTAAATTGATTTTTTTATAACCATTTACGTACACCAGTTCAAGGAATCTACAGTAAAAATTCAACTTGACTTCGAATTTGGTATCAGTTTAATTATTCCTTTTTGATAAGGACCAGTATACTTATCATTTATATGTATATTTATGTAAAATATTTATAGATATTTTTCTGATTAACTACTTTTAGTGACTGCAAAATGCCAACAATGTAAAAAAAGGTTCTACATTTTAGACCCACTGGAAATAGAAAGTAGGGAAGACTGCGGTTAAGATGTGCTGACTTGGTGGAGTCATATTTCCTTACAATTATTGAGAAGAATTGGAGGTCAAAGATTTTTCAGAGGTCGTGAAGGAGAGATTTTCAACGGAAGGAATTGGGATCACACTGAGTTGTCTGGCCAATTATGATAATAAGGATTTTAGAGCCTCTCATCATAAAAACATAATTTCCAAATAATAAATAAGTTGCGATTTTCTCATTGTAAATTTCAAATATAAAGAGACGCGGAGAGAAATCGAAAAAAAAATGAATTTCTCCACTTTTAAATATAAAAAATTGTATATAAATTAGTCTAAATTTCTAAAACTGCTATTTTAATAAATTTTAGGTAAATTTTTTCTAAATATTTCTTATAATTGTATCATATTTTATAATAGATATACATATAATAGATCATTCAAATCATCGTAATATTCTGCAGAGTTATCAAAGAAAGGTACCATCAAAATAATCCTCATAATGATACTTTAGCATTTTGAATGAACAACAACAAAGAAAATCTCACTTTCTTAGGGAAATGCATGACACTGATTAACGTTTCTATTACTGGGAGTTTTCAAACTATTTTAAAATTTTGCTATGCTTGAATAAAAAATCTAACTTCCTAGATAATGTACGAACGATTGTTCTCATCTTAATATATAGATAAATGAATTCTTCGATTACACCTAAATTCATTTTATATGTGGAACAAATTTAAATATAATTCTGATTGTTCTAACACTATTAGATATAAATTCATTTAAATCTATTTATTATAATCAAATTTTACAAAACGTTTTAATTTCTTTTTTTGATTTTTATTAAATGAAATTGAAGAAATATGTTAATGCCATTAATTATTTTATAACTGTAAATTAAAACAAACTCGTTTATAAAACTTTGACTAACATAAATTGAAGATATAATCTTCAGCATAACTGTTTTAGACTAGTTTGATTGCTCTCTTGTAGCGAAGATATATACTTTCACAATCATGAGTCTTAAAAAACAAAACCACAAAGCACTTAAAGAATTATACGAGAAAACAGGTAATATATAAATAAAATTACTACAATTTTATCAGCAAACAAAATAACGGAACAATCTTCCATTAAAGCACACCCTTTTTTCGACAATATGTATGCCATTAGCCATTTGAATTCTGCACAAATGCTCTCAGAGAGCGCCTATGCATGCTTCCGGGATGTTCATAAACAACAAATTTACTGCTAGGCGAGGGAAAAATGAGCGTCCAGGGAGAATTAAAAAAAAAAAAAAATACTGCAAAGAGGAAGAAATTGAGTCGGAAGGGGGAGTGGAGATAGGTGTAAATAGAGCGCAACACTGAAAAGGTACGGTTGGTTTCTGAATGATGTCAAGCAACTGCAATTGGGTCTACATTCCGAAATTTTGCACTTGATTTAATTCATTTAATACTGTCTTTCGAATTATTTCGCTTCCTTTGGTAACAGCCCTCTCTTAATGACTAAGAAATACACCATATAAGTCCACATGTTTATTCCATTCTAATTCCTTTATTCATATAAGTGAATGAAAATTTTCAATGCTAAAGTAAAACAGGGGATTCAAAGAAGCATTGAATAGAAATTGCAAAAAATTAATAAGACATATTTAATCAAATGAAGTCAGTAATTTATTTTTGGAAAACCTAAAATTAACATTATATATATATATATATATATATATATATATATATATATATATATATATATATATATATATATATATATATATATATATATATATATATATATATATATATATTATATATATATATATATATATATATATATATATATATATATATATATATATATATATATATATATATATATATATATATATATATTATATATATATTATATATATATATACATATATATATATATATATATATATATATATATTATTGTAAAATTTATCTTTTAAAGAAAGAAATATTTTCTTATATAAAATTTTATATTTATATAAAAACATATAAATTATACCAAAAACGATAAAGAGTTAAAATCCAAACTAATTGAGAAAATTAGCTCAAGACATTAGAAGACTATATATTTGAAAAAGAATATTTTTTGATCATACCAAAAGTAGATTTCCACAACTTTACTTATTAACAAAGTTGTTTAAACAGTCCTTATGCTTCTATAAAAACACATAAATTATAAAACTTATAGTTCGAACATAAAATAAAGTATGTGTTAACATAAATATATTGTGTGTAATTAAACATTATTTTATTCTTATAAAATATTAAATAAATTAATTAACAATGTATTATTAAAATTGCGAGAAGAGCGTATAAAAGAAAATACACAGGATTACCATTTGGAAATAAATTTATACGTACAATTTAGATTATTAGAATACCATTTAGAATTTTAAAATTTAGATTATTAGATTAGTGAAATTTTTTAAATTATATTCAAAGTTTAACTATATCATATTCAGAAAATTCGACTTATGTTAGTCTAAATTTACTAACAATATATTGAAAAAAAAAAAACATTTTTGCATATTACTGCGAAACGCATGTGAAAATTTAAATACAAAAGTATTAATTTACATCTACCTAAGTAATTTTTATAAGCTTGGTGTGTTTATCTCTCTAGGTCTCCTTTATGTAAACATAAAATATATAAATTATTTTTCTCCTTAGTACCAAACTATATTTCTTTACAATGAAAGCTGATTCGTCCTGAATTTGAGCTTAAAATAGATTTCCAGTTCTAATAAAACATTATTCTCATTGCTTTCATTGTAAAGAAATATATTTTGGTACTAAGGAGAAAAATAATTTATATATTTTATGTTTAAATATAGTCAAATACTTTACATTGATGCTAAATAATTAGGAATATAGAGTTAAAGAATAGTACAGTGTTAAAGATATAGAATTCACTGTGTAAGATGGATTAACACATACTATTGCACAGTATAAGAATAGCAATGAGACTGACAACTAAGCAGGCATCTCTTTAAACTACTAATATTGTTATTCATTTCCAGGCAAAAGATGGAAGAAAAAGGATATAAATCAGCATATGGTTGGCTTGCTATAGCTTGGTAACAGGACAATTCTCATTGGGGTAGAAAGTCCGGGATTTGATCTTAGTCTCTATTGACAATGTGGTAGATGGATGGAAATTTCTAATTAGAAGCTTATTAGTGTAAGTGTTCAGATGTTTTAAACGTTTTCTCATGAAATGATAATACATTAGAAAATTGTTTATGGGACAGTATTTTCATTACCTATAAAAATACTTTCGAAAGTCAAGGAGTCCCAACTGGTATCTGAAAGATTTTGTGATCTAGTCTTTGGTTCAACAATCTGTTAGTTCGACTCCCATTTAAAATTTGGGTGTTTGTAGCGGTTCAGATTTCTCTTAAATTGTAGATCCAAATTTAATTAGTTCTCTTGCGTAAAAAACTTGAGCGTTGAATGATAAATAAACCAAATCTGCGGGTAAGACGAAATGGGTAGAATGATCAAATGGCCTTATAACACAGCCTTATACTATTAATTTGTACACTGAGAGATGACTTATCAATATTGGTTTTATATATATATATATATATATATATATATATATATATATATATATATATATATATATATATATATATATATATATATATAATAAAGTCCCCTCTTGTTAATGAATTTCTTGTCATAGCCAGCATTTCTTTTGCATATAAAAACTGAACGATTACCAATTTTGGCTTTCACAGAAAAATAATTATTCTTTATATAATAGATAATATTAAACATATTATTTGCACATAATCATAAATATATTCTCCTACTGTTCTAAAAATTCAAACACATTGAAATTAAAAATACCACAGATTTATTGACCCGTAACGAATGAATTAAAAAAATTACCAGATAATAAGCGAGAGTGATTCATAGTATTATGAAATATCCACTGGCCTTTACTTCCGTGCATATTTTATACGAAAGCCTATTCAAGTCCCCAGCGAGACAACTCTTTTTTATTACGGTTACGAGCTTCAACCAACGACTGACATCATGTAATAAATGAAATTTTATTTCCCAGTCCACACCAGTTATGTCAATGCGGTAAATATAATAATAGGAACAGAAAAGAGGAAATATTACAAATGAGAATAACCATGTCCATGTTTTTTTGTTTTCAAAATAGGGGAAGGAAAAAAATACACTCATAAGATCACTTCCGGCAATGTTTTCACCTCACCCAAAGAAATTCCATTTCGATGGCTACTTAATCTCAACTAAGCTTCTTTGTAGTAGTTAACGCTGTTCGATAATTAGCTTAAATGCCACCTAACGGCCAAATCATCCTCTAGTTTATGACACCATCTTAACGGATGAGTTCCTTTTCTTTCGACAGGAGGGAAAAAAAATCCGTTTTTTCACGGTGATTATGTGCGTTGCCAGGGAATGCGAGCGATACCGCGGTTAACTCCATTTTACAGTCCAAAAGTCGACGGGTTAATATCGGCTTATGCAGATCACAATGCCGTTCAAGTTTCTTACGTCTGGCATTTGAGAGCTTGCAGAAAAAGAAATTAGCGTGACCCCTTAAAATGAAGTAGTTTGAGACATTTCATTTCCGCGGGAAAAGGGTTTTTATTTCTTTAATAGATTTGGAATAAATTTTTTCACTCTATATTAAGATCGATAGACGAAGATAAATTAATATTTGGCTAGCCAAAATAGTTTTAATAACGAGAAAATAGTTATAATTAAATAAAAGCATTTTTGAAATTTTTTTCCCCGCATTATCGGTTAATAAATCCAATTTTCACCTAAAGAGAGAGAAAGAAAAAAAAATTAATTAAAATCTACAATTTTTTTTTTGACAATTCTTAAAACTAATGATTTTGTTTTTTACTTGAATATTTTTGTCACAGAAAAATGTAATCACTTTAATCCACGCTATTTTAATCAGAAATCAATATTGATATTTTATCAAATATTTGTATAAGAGACTATTTAATCTTTATGATCCAAACTATATTTTCGATAAACATAAAACATATTATGGATATGCAATTCTCCTTTAAATTGTAAACCATCTTCTGCACTATTGGAATGAAATCTTTGATACACTTGGAACTTTATCTGAGCTATTTCACTTGCTAATCCTTCTAATAAACTTTTTCTTTTTAACTGAACACTTCCTTTAATAGCTTCCTGATGTCACAGAAAAGGTCGTCAACCTCCACCCCCGTCTGTGATTCAAGCGCCTTGTTATCGAGAGGATCAAGTCAAAAATCAGCATGGACGCCCCAACAAAAGTGATGAGCTGCCGTTCCTAATCATTACGCAGTTCATTGAATAAAAACCAGTGGGATTTCTGCCACCGTTGCCACTTACTTCTAATTAATTTCCTTTCTAAAGTAATAAAAAGTAAAGAACACACACACCATGCAGCATAAAAAAAAATTAAACACAAATACCCGATTCTCAATTTCCATTAGCAATGTTGAAATCTAGAAACAGGAACTAAAAGATGAATATCAATACCATACGAATTGATTTTATCCCCATGAGATTCTACGCTTTTAATTCTAAATAGGCCCAAGCGATTTCCTGATTCCTTGAATAAAATTTTACGTTGGTATAATGGAATATTTTTAATTAAGTTGATGTACTTTACAAAGAGTAAGCAGTTTCCGACCAAACGTATAAGTGAGCAACATATAAATAAATAATATGCATGCTAACATAAATTAAATTCTCATTTTTCATCAGTCAAATATCAATACAACAGATAAATAAAAAACAAAAATTTCTTGCGTTTTAGTCTCATAAAATTATTTTTAGTTCTGAATCACAAATCTTTTAATGATAACAAAACGTACATACAGAAGTTGTATAAACTTTAAAGTTGAAATTTCTAGCATGTTAAGTTTCACGTATTGATAATTTTACTGATATGAATAGAAGCTTCCTCGGAAATAAATCTTTAGAGTGATTCTAAGAATTTGAGATAAACCATCCAAAAGACATGAGGCAAGGAATGGTTTCTTATGAAATTGAGTACTTTCAAGACAAAAGCTACCTTCATATTGTTGCTAGAAGCCATATTGTCAAGAATTGCTAAACCAATTTAGATAGGGAATTTTGACCACTTACCCAACAGTCCTGATTTTGCACATGAACATTTTCGCTTATAAGTTGGAAGAGTCAACAGATTGCAATATTTTGGAAGTGATAAAGTGTTTGAAAAATACAGTGACAACCTAATTTAATAAATCTGCAGAGTCTGCAGAGTAAAACATGAAAATTCTGAAGTTCATGAATAGACATAACAAACCTTTAAATGTAGGAAGTGGTTAAATTGAGAAGAAAAGCAAATTTCACTATATGTAGTTTACTCCAGAATAAATTTCTTTTCTAATTCTTCATAACAAACAGTGTTTTTTTTTTTTTAATTAAATTCGTATGCCATTCGTATCTGTCATTTCAGAAAACTGAATGAGATAAAATATTTTTGGTTCAAAATTTCTGACAGAAAAATGATCACAAGTAGAAAAGGATAAAAAAATGGATAGAAAACTAAATATATAATAATTTTTATGAAGATATTCTTTTCATTATATAATTTCTTTTATTGTCTTATTCTTTTTATTATAGTTATGAAGAAATTTTTCTGCTGTCAAGCTACTGCAGCTCAAGAATAAGAAATAAAGATTTATATTCTCAATAGATCCATATCAAGCGAATGATTTTGTTCAATGTTCATAATGACTTTAAAGAAAAAAGTTAAAACTGTAGCTACTATTAATAGTCAAATACAATGTAAATGACATTTTAAAAAATGTTGAAAAAACTCAGATGTTTTTATTGGAACAAAGAATGTTGTGAAAACTTTTAGCTTACTAATATTCTTCTTCAACATGCTGTTACTAATATGTCAGGCCTATATTAAACCTATTCAAAGCAAAAATATTTTACGATATCTTATGACATGTACACAGATTTTTGAAGTAGTTCTACAATTCCCATATTTTACATTTAATTAAAGTATTTTATATATTCGTTTAAAATGTATTAGAATACGTTGTGAAAATATATGATCAACTTTAACAAAATATCTTGAAATCAATAAAATTATTTTATTATTGAACTATAAAAGATACTTTCTCAAATGCTTATTTATCTCCACGCTTTTAACCGCGTGTTCTGAAACCGAGACACGTAAACTGATTTTCATTTGTTTTAATGGACTAGGACGTCCGTTAAAACAAATGAGTAAATTTTTATGGAATATTTTTGAATAGAGCTTTTGAAGTGATTATTGGTGATTTCGGATAAGGTATTATGTCGTCGAATTTTTTTACATTGTTCAAGAACTTTTTTAAAAATATTACTTATAATCTTAATTTTAATATTAGAGTTAAAATTTTTTAGCAAATTTTATTACGTTGTACTATATTTTTCAGCAATCACACTTTTACTTCTAAAACATACGCGTATTTTATTCAGTATGTTATCGAAATTTCCAGTAAGACGCCTAAAAAAAATAATAAAACCAAAAAAATATATATTCCTAAAATTTTAAAACAATTCTACCATAAGGTAAATTTAATGAATTTAACAAGGTTTTTGATTTGAAAATATTTTAAAACTATTATTTCGTTCGTGTTTAAGTATATGTTTTGTGCAAAATTTATTTTTGCAGTTTTCTAAAAAGTAAATTTATTTAAAAGCAAATTATTTCAGCAGGCAATTATGTTCTGGTTGATAATATCAAGTACTAATGATCCAGGAAAATATATCTCATTATTTTTCAATCGATTTCATTTAAGAAATGATACACAAAGCGTGAAAATAAAATTATTCACCGGAAAATTTCCATTCGAAAGAGGTCAATAAACCACATTTCGAAAGAACTAGGGAAATACGCAAAGATTCCATCTCCTTTTTAAGAATGGTATGAAACAAGATGTATTTTTTTTACCACTTACGAAAACAGGGAAACAAACATTAAAATGGGAAATAGATAAAAAATTTAGAAAATTGGTGTCTGAAAATATTTAAAAATTATACACTAATTCATGGCTTTAAGTTGAGGAAGCAAATATTTATTTCTTTTTTTCAATTTTACTGAAAACACGCAAAATAAATTACAATAGAAAAAAATAAAATAAAAAGTAAAAAAGTTAAATTTTGAAGCACTTTTTATATGATTGTTTTGGCAGTTAGATAACAATTTATTTTTAAAATATTTTTCAACTGTAAGAGTTTTCAACCTAAAATTAAAAAAAAAAATTAAGAAAATATATGAGGTTTTATAAATCTAAAATACTTTTTTCAAACATTTCGTTTGAAATTTAAAGACGCATATTATATAGAATGTTTATTCTAGTTAGTATTGCTGAATTTATAGAAATAAAATATTGAGTGCAGATTGTTTCTCTTCATTGTATCCTAGATATGATATAAACCTTTCGATAATATATTTCATTTAACATCCCATGTATTTAAGTAAATGTAGCCTTTCATTCTCATACAATAGAAAAATATAATATTCACCAAGTTACCAGAGCCGCGTGTATTTAATATGAGTACTAATAATAAATCAAACGATTGCTATCGGTGTTAAAATGATCAGAAAATTTAATTTTGAGCAAAAAATTGAAATATTCGCTCAATAAATTTATGTGAATTTAGGAGAGGAAAATTTTCAACTTAAAGAATGTTTGGTCATCGATGCTCATGCATTTGCTTAATGCTTATGCCTTTTGTTTAACCACTAGAGAGTTCGATCCCCACCTTCAGAGTTGTTTATAATTCAGAGATATTAGTATTATTTCTTCATAAAAGTAAGTGAAAAGCTAAATGTCAGGTTAACACAATGCAAAATATTGAACGAAATTTTGTAGATTCATTAAGGCGAACTATATATATATATGGTATTAAGGGCTCTTAATATCAATGCCTAAACTAGAACTTGGAATGAAAAGCCGTGCCTCTTGTTTGGAAAATAAATCTCAAGAATGTCGTTGCAAAACGCTTCGCAAGGTAGGAAGAAATCTAAGAATTTTTAGAGAAGGCTGTATGCGAAGGACACCGAATTTCTCCTCCAGGTAAACAACACTGGCTGATAAAAATGGAGTCTTTCTTTTATCTTTTAAAAAGACACAGCTATTTGATGATAAAAAATTGTTCTGATAATAGAAAAATGTTATCTGGCTAAAAAAACACGAAATTATTTGGACCACAGCAGAGTGTTATCATTTACAAGTATTTATATTTGTCTTTGATATGGTTTTTTTTCCTTTTAGCCTCTTAAAATGTACAAATGAAAAATTGTTTAAAGATATCAACGGATATGCAAAAAAGAATATATTCAAGGTTTATAGGGTTACGCCAAATATTTTTCTCAATGAAAGATGTTAAAGAGAGAGATTTTTGACATTGACAGTTCTTTCTTCAATTGTATATTTCATTTGCTTGGTACCTTTTTTAGTTTTACATTTAATTATACACATTTATTCAGCTATGCTTATAAGATAAAAGAACTAATAGCAAAATTTTGAGAACTTTTAATTGAAAAACAATTTTTTTAAGGCAATTACAGACAAGAGAGAGAATTTTTAACTTAAAGAGTCTGCATGAGTCTCCCTTCATTTTTGAGAACAAGTTTTTGATTTAAAATATTTTTATGGAGAAGTCATATATTATGCAATTTTGATTATTCAAATTTTTTTTAATATTATATAACTTAAAATGTAGCAAAGCATAACTTTGAGTTTTACATTTTCCATTTAAAGTCTAAATAAGAGATAAAATTATTTTTTGTAGGAAACTTTTCCAAATATATATATATATATATATATATATATATATATATATATATATATATATATATATATAGATGTATATATATATATATATATATAAATTCTCTCTCTTGTCTGTAATTGCTTTAAGAAAATTTTGTAAGGAATTCAATCCAAGGATTGCCAGACAATTTTGAAACAACTCATTTCTAAGAAACAACTGCAAGCAAACCACAACATAGAAAATCCAAAGTAAAATCTAATCAAGATTCAAAAGTAAATTTTTGCAATTCTTAACCTCAAAAGAACTCTGATGTTTTTTTACAAATGTATCTGTTTTTCTCCTAAAATAAAACAAAAAGTAAAAGTAGGCAGTACATAACAACATTAAGATAATAATTAACTTTTTTTTTTAATATAAATAAATTATACAACCATTATAGAAAATAACACACTTGAATGATTTAAGAAGTATTTTACTTTACTTCATTCATTTTAAACAAAATTAAAATTTAAAAGTTTGTAACGAAGGGTTTATTAGGTTTAAAATGTTAAACAATACTCTTAATTGAGGTTTAAAATTATTGCATGACGCCTAACGCTCTTTCAGGATTAATTTCCGGATTATTACTCTAGATTAATGTATAGCACAAGTGTAATAAATTAACGAAATAAGAACACAAAATTGCTAAAAGTAATAAAAATATCTACTATACAAATAATGCATGTTAAATACCGAGAACAAGAGACCTAATTTCAGTCGTACTTAATTACTTTCTTACATTATGTTAAACATCATATCTAGAGCTACACATCTAGTTTATATTTTATGCTGTTTTCTTCATGTTGCACTTGATCTATAGTATGGGCTATAGAGAATGATTTGGGTTACATTTCTAACTGCCATTTTTCTTTAGGTTCTTGTTCTTACCAACAGTCAATTAAACGCTGTTTGAATTTTTGATTTAGAAATAAATTTATTTGATTTTCAAACATCCAATATAAGACCATTTTATATTTCTTGCAGTTACATGGTGGGAGTAGAAATGCCGAAAGATGTGAGATATATTAATCTCACTTAGAATGAGGATTATTAGATTGAACTCCTTAAAAGGTTCTAAGGTAGAAATTAATGATTAAAAGTTTAGTTTTTATGTTTTATTAATGCAGTTTTATGGAACTATTATATTTACAATTATATGCCATACATTATTTTACAGTGTTATAGTTACTGATTTCTACAGGTTGAATTCACCAAAAACTGACAGTTGCTTCGTGATTTTAAATATAGTGTAGTGATGAGATAAACATTTAATGAAGTATCTCTACTCTCGAATGTTTTTACAAGATATCAACGGAAAGAGATGTAGACTGCAACATTATAATTATACAGTAAATACGGGTGCAATCTTATTGCACCATGCAAGATTCCTTTCATTTTTGCATTACATTATAGAATTTCTTCAAAAGGGTTCACAATTCAATCACGCAAAATATGGGAAAAATAATGTCTTTGCAAAATTTTGATTATATTTAAAAACTCCAGAAAGTTTTTTTTTTTTTTTTTTTTTTTTGAGGAATTTGTATCAAACAAGTTAGTGAAAATCTCTTTGACATATTTAAGGTCCATAGTCCTTGCACGTCATATGACAAACTCCTTCGGGATCCAAACCCAACAGTGGTAAGCAAATCACTGGTATCACCTTAAAGTGCAAAAAGAAAAATTGTTAAAAAAAAAAATAAAATAAAATAAAATAAAATCAGGGTTAGTATGGATTTTCGAACAGGAAATAAATCATTTTCCTTCCTTCCAATTGATATCGCCCTTTTCCATCCACCGGATCAGACGAGAGGCCACGGATCCCCGGCACGCGCGGATAATTCTCTGGGGAGAGGAAGAGAGAACGATAGTTGTCACCGTAACGGATTGCAAGAGGCAGAGAAAGAGAACATTTCTGGAGGCTCCGAAACCTCTAGTTTCGAGAGAGAGCACTCACCTCAACTCTAACCCAAATCTTAAGCAGACGGGTCCTACTTTGTCTCAAACGCGCATCACAGCTGACTCAGGAAGAGAGATGGTTATCTTAGTTTACCTCACTTCAGACATCATTTTCGCAGAACATCGACACATGTTATCTGATCACTGATTGAATCGCTTAAATTAAATCAGGTATTCTATGGAAATCACACCCGATAATCTAACGATGCTAAATGTAATTCAATTTCGCAGATTTTTATTATATTTGCAGTAAAATTTCTGAAATAGGTTTATTATGAAGTGCTACTTAGTTTCCTTGACTGACCTTAATAATGTTATACACTCTAATAATCTATTATTCTGGAAACATATTATGTCACTGAGTGGTACTGGCTTAAATCAGTTGAGTCGCAAAAAATATTTAACTAATACATTGTATTACTTATACACTTAATCAAATATATTGAATATTTAATAATATTTTCCATAGTAGGGCATAGTAATAACAAATTCTGGAACTTTTCTCAACGAAACATAACCAAATCATGCACGAATAAAAAAATCACTAGAAATACAAAGCTAGGCAATTCACTAATTCAAATATTTGTCTATGCTTTTATTTATTTATTTATTTTTTTTGATAAACATTTTAAAGAAGTCTTCAAGATGTGTGAAACAATAAGTAAGTAGACTTTCTATTAGTTTTACAGAAAATTTAAATTTATTTCTAAAAATTATAAAAACTAAACTGAGAGTACTCTAAAGTACTCAGCTTTGTTCGCGAGTAATTTATATTAGATTCAAAAATTTAATAAAAATTACTCGATTTGTAATGTATTAAGTAAGGCTAGAAAAACATCTGGTGCACTTAACTGGAGGATTACTTGTTTGCTTAAAAAGTAATATTCCACGTGTTTCGATACTAAGCTTCATATCAATATATCGGAGATAAAAATTATGACTCATACTGAAAAGAAAACAAAGTTTTGAACGATAAAAGTGAAATAAAGCATGCGTTTTTTATAAAGTTTATTTTTTTTCACGTCAGATAATCCAGACTTTCCAAATACATGACGCGTTACACAGTAAAAAATATTATCATGATGCAGTGTTCAAAAAATAAATCATTAAATATCAAAAATAACTCATCTAAAGTAAGCAAAGAATAAATAATAAAAGCTAAATTATCCAATTCCATTTCATGTATTTGTAAATAAGAAACCTTTATGCATGGAATTAATATAACCAGAAAATTTCAGTCATATAACGTTAAGTTTAATAATATTTGGCTAATTTTATTACAATAGACATAGTATATAGGTAAGCGTGGCAGATTTCTGAAATATTCAACTGGGACACCGAAATACTCTCATACCCAGCATCGTGGGTATAAATAATAAATGACAAGCATACAAATTTAAATATTTTATTTTCGGCACTACAATATTTAAGAGTTACTTAAATAAGAAGAAACATTCTGAATGTAGAATAAAAATTTGAGTAATATTTACATGCTTTACTTAGTAGTGGCAGGACATTTTTTTAAGGAAGCCTGTTTTGGTTTTATTCTTGCTGCAAAAAATCGTGATAAGCTGATCCGTTAACGTAGATTTCTTCATCAAACATTTATCATCAGTCCAAACGTAGTTCATCCAAAAAAAATATTGTCTACTGGTTCTGATACCCTAAGTAAGCAAAAAGCATACTCAGCAATCTTGATCAGAAAGGGAGCTGTTGTGTGATTATGCTTGAAGTGAACAAACAACCTGAGCAACAATTTTTCTTCACTTAAAATAATCAAATCTTTGGTAATCTCTTTTTGCTTCCACTGTTTATAATTTGACTGCAAATATTCCTTAACTAATAAAACTTCGTTGATGATTTCTATTGGCCTGACAAGATGATACAATAACAGTATTACTTATTAACAGATTAACACTCTTCTAGTGTTTTCCTTTTTTATACAGTACAGAAATAAAGAACAATTTATTCTAAATGATCTTTCACAGTTATTTATTTTTACTTTTATTTGATCACCTATAAAATCGAATTTAATGTTCATCGGGGGGAGGCGAAGTAAGCCGGCCAAGACAACGGAACGTCTGCCAATAATATATATAGATAATGTCTTTAATGGAGCTGATATATAATACCCATAATGGTTACCACATCAACTTATGTTTTGAGAAGTCTGGATACGAATCTATCAGAAATCCATGGATAATAATTCATGTCATACTGCATAAGATTTGTTAATTGCTCTAAATTAATTCTACTTAAGAGTTGTTAACTGCTCCTTCACACATAAGGACTTATTCAAGTGGAACCCATAGTTAAAGGAAATAAACTTTCAGTTTAAGTAGATTAAGAATGATTAAAAACAAATAATACGCCAGAAGTGGGAAAAGAACTTGCGAGCAATTATCTAATGGTACAGCGCTAATTGTTCAGCAACTAGCACGGTTTGATTTTCTTAAAATATGGCATCTTAAGTGATGCCTACTTCATTATTGAGATTGTACCTCAAACTGTACCGAACAAATCAAAACAGTGTTATGATATAAATACGAAATACCTCAAATGTCGATACAACTAAACTAGAATTTCTTATTTAAAGAGAGAATATTTTACATTATTGTTATTGTGGAGACAAGATTAATATATTTATCAAGGTACACATTCTACATACGCTATAATTTATCAATTGAATTATTGCGTTAATTTATTACATGTATATTTCGCATGTATAAAATCTAAAAGAATGATTTAATTTATGATAAATTATTTAATTTTTTATTAAATGCATTTGTAACAATTAATATTTCATATTAAAAATCTCATACTAAAAAGAAATTCAGAAAATTTTATTATTAAAATAAAATATGATCTATGTTACTTTACTTAATAATAAAATACAAAACACAAAAATTAAAATTCATGAATCGACAGGAAAACAATTATTTAAATGTATTCTTTTTACGAAAAAACATGTAAGTGGGATATGTATGGCAATCTACACACCATAAAAAATAATACGTATTAAAAAATAATAAATTTTGAAACTCATTTTAATGGCGAGTTTAGAGACAAAAAATTAGGGTTATAAGAAATAGCCAATTTTGAAAGGAGGCGAATATAACAGTTGATATAATAACACTTTCAATTTTCGAAAAATAATACTGTTCGTCGGCAGCTTTTTGAAGGATGGGAAATCGCGTCACGTGATAGAAAAGACAAGTTATAGCTTTTTCTCTAACAAATTCTGGCTGCATGAAAATAATGATCAGAAGATGTTACAGCGGACAATTTCAAGAGGTGACCGACTCGGTTTTCTTTTTCTACGCGTGATATTAGGATAATTTTCCTTCCTCTAACAAACACATTCGTTTTCTTTGGTATATGAAAACAAATAACACCAAATTGAAAGCGATAAAAAAGTGCATTCCTACCTCAGCAATGTTGAAAGTATTACGTAATCTATTGATGTTGCAGAGGCAATACATAACTAAACGTAGCTATATATTAGATGCTAAAAGGCATGTGAACTTAACGCTTCTTGCTAAGCAAGTTTCATCTCAAGATATGTAGAAATATCCATTTTACGCCGTATCTACTTGGCCTATTTGGCATGTTTTAGAATTATTTATGCTTATAAATGTTTGCGGTTTAGAGGTTAAACTTTTGCTAACTTTGTGCTAGGCGCAGAGGGCGGGCTTAGCTTAATTCAAGTATTCAAATGCATTTTTCATGGCACTAACTGACTTGGACTTGCCTTAAAAATTTCGCAATTTAATGTAATAATAACTGTTGCCTTCAAAATGATTTGCATTAAAATCTTTTTGCAATAATATTCACAACAGTTTTCTTTATTTAGATTTCTTTTCATTGGAAGAAGTATAGAATATCGGTTTAAAGGATGAATTATTTTTTCGGCTTCAACTGAAATATTTAATTAAAGGTAAGTACACTTATGAATGAAATTTATAGTTTAAGAAAACAAACTAAGAATATATAAAGCAAATACCAAATGCTTTGGCAAAATGAATTTGTAGTTATTGATATGTATTAAACTTATTGAAATTATGATATAATTAGACAAAGTACACGATATATAAGATATTTTTTTTTACTTGTGTTGAAAATTTTAAAAATAACCCAAATAAAATGTCAGAAATATTCTAAAAATTATAAATTAGTGTTTAAATTTTTTATTAATAATTAATTAATACGAATGAAACTACAAAAATATGAGTTCACATTTTCTTTAGCAACACGAGTAAAAAATTTATCAAAAGTAGTTAATACTTGCATAAATACAGAGTTTAATAATTTCTATGTTAACGTATACTAAAATTGAATATTTCCACAAAACATATAATTAACCACAAACACATCCCCATTTTCTTTAAAAAGTAACAAAAAATATCATTAAAGAAATTATTTTCAAATTTATGAGACATTTTTAAAAGTGGTTTTATGACTAGAGTAACAAAAATGTTTGAAATTTCGTTGTTTATATAATGTATTTTCTACACATACAATCATCTATAGCTAAAAAACACAAATAATTTAAATAAGTAATCATGAGTTAAGAGAAAAAAAATTCTTGAAAACATAAACTTCATAGAATTAACACGTATAAAAAAATCGTAAGTAACAATTGTATTTAAAAATGTTTTTTTTATATATATATATATATACTGAGCAATCCCTGATAAATACAACAAGTATAGAAAGTCCTTAAGTTTGATAAAATTTAAGTTGAAAATAGTATTAGATTTATTTTCGTTAGAAGATTTCACAAATTTATTTAATGGAAAAGTAAAACAAATTTTTAAAACAACAATGTATAGAGCGCTATTTCCAAACATTGAAAAAACTAAAGACAATTAGCGCTTGACAAAACATAAGTCCTCACGGAACTAAATTCATGGTCTTCGATAAAGAAACACGAGGGAGTGTGTAGACCAAGCAATCGCCGCTGAACCATAAAATTTAAAATAAAAACGTTACACACCTGAAGAATGTTTGGGTAGAGTTTAAACAAATATTAGAATTTATAATGATTGGAAGAAAATAGCAAGAGAATAAATATTTTTCATTGAAAGATTCAAATAGAATAATTTTAACTTTTATTCAATACAAAAACAAATTTAGAAATGTTTTTAAAAAATATCGAAAAAAAATCTAGTAAAAATTTTTTAATAAAAATATTGGTAAATATAATATATATAACATCTAATAATCAGGGTTATAAAAATTGGTTTATCAAATTGTTTTGAAAATTACTAGAAAAAATATTTACATTTTATTCAGGAAATAGATGCCTTGTAAATTTTGATTGTCCTCAGCTTATATAGCTTTTATTTTTGAGGAAAACCTTTATGTGGATGTATTTTGCTTATGATTTTATATATTTCAGATTTTATTTAATTTGTTTTAAACTTCTAGATTTTTATTTTCTAATGTTAGAAATAATATTCCAATAGAAATTTAAATTCAGTTACGGAAGAAATCACATCAACGCGTAAATGAAATGATTTTAATCGATTAATATAAATTAAAGAGAGATTGTTAATAAACCCAACTATTCTTCAAAGTTGATCATTGACTTTTATAAATTCACATTGGAGGATATATATTTAACTAACTCTTTTATCAGATTAACTTCAGGTTAATTTTACCTTAAAGAGAATTTCAAACGATTGTACGTTGAAAGTATGAAAGGGAAATAAAATTTAAAAATTTTATGGTAATCAGGTAGTAAAATATTTTGAAAAAACAATTACGAAAAAATACACAGGAGATATTGAGGGATATCTAAATAATATTTGTAAACAAATAAATTTTATTTCATTTACATTTCTTTTCAAATGACTCTATATAGCTGAAAGCTAAATCATCTAAAGAAACACTTTTTTAATAAATAATTTAAATTTAACAATCGTTATATAATTTATAAAAAGTATAAGAAAATAATTCTGATTTAAAAAAAGAAAAAGGAAAAAAAAAAAAAAAAAAACTTACTTTCCAAATGAAGTAATCCAGCCATAAGATTTCACGAATTATGTTCTTTTTTCTTTTCTCAATTCCACACACATCAAACACACTTTTGAACAAATATAAAATGTTGCCAATTCGATTTTTTGAAAAATGTAAATATAAAGTTGATTGTTTTTTTCTGGGAAGACGATAATAATTAATTAAAAAATTTTCAACAAGTAAGTATCCCCTTGAGCAAAAGTTCCGATTGCACAAAAACAACAACCGCAACAGCCGTGCGCGCGTAAAATCGAAAACTTTTTCTACCTGTACACAACAGACGAACGATTTTTACCGTCTTGTTTCGTCAAGCGCGAATCTGGAAATATGAAAAGGCAGACAGGAGACTCGAAAGTTGAGTTTCATTTCCCCGCACTCCCTCCTCTTCACCTCCGAATTTTTTTTATTGATGGTTTTGATGATGTTTCTTTCGGTGTCTTCCCTCACCTACTCTCCTTGGAGCTTCCGATGACGTTTAGTGTCGCTTTTAGATCCTATTGGCTAGTTGATTGTAAATCTCGATCATCATTTTAGTTATTTTTCCTCATGGATGAGGATGAATTTGGCAGTTTATCACAAGCTTGGCGATCGATTGCTCTTCTTTTGTTTTCATTCATAACTTTTCATATCGGTTGACATTTTACATAATCAATGATAATTTGTTTCATTCAGAAAAGATTTTATTTAAATTAATAAAACATAATTGCTCTTGACTAAAGGAAATAATATAAAAATGATTTTGTTAATTTGATGAGATATATAATTATTTACTAATCTTTAAATTAGTTATACTGAATAGAATAAATAGATGGTGTTAATAATTGAATATGAAATATCGAGTATGCATATTTTTTATTTTTAAAAGCTTTCTCATATTTAAAGATATAAGGATTTATAAATATTTCTCTTATATAATGAATAATTAAAATTGACAAAATACATTAAACCTAAAAGTTCAAAAATTAAATTTCAAATTGAATTCGACATATTACAATGAGATTTTTATCCATACATTTTTGTTGTTCCATATCAACTTTTTTTTTCGATATTATTTTTCAGAACTGAAGTTAATACCTGTTTAAATATTTTTGAATAATGAACAAGAAAATATTTTATACATTTTTCACTATTTTTCGAACATAACAAAAACACAGCTTTATTTTCTAGATTTCTTTTGAAGTAATACTTTGAAGTCTTGCTAATTGTATGCTTTTGCCAGCGAACAATTTTACATCGATTTGAATTATTTTTGCCTTTCTTTGAAGAAAAAAAAAATCAGGAATACTAATATTTTTATTTTATAGGTTACCAACTAACAACAATTGATAAATTAGCGTCAGGTATTTAGAGTTTCATAATGTTGAGGACCACCCGATTTGGAAAGAAAGATTGATATTTTAAATGGAAGTTTGAATGTAATATTAATCTTTTTTGAACAAAAGAGGATAATTAACCCATTTACCCAAGTTATTTGTTTGAAAATATTTTTGAAGATACAGTAATTAGAATTTTTTTGAAATCTCCAGTGTAAAACCACTTACAATTAATGACATTTCTCCTCGTAAAATGTGCAAAAATTGAACATTACAAGATCTTTTAAAGAAGGAAAAATAAATAAAATATATTGATGTAATTTAACAGAGAGAGAGAGAGAGAAATGAGATTTAAATGATATATAAAATTAAACTTAATAAAGAATTAAATGTTTTTTTAAGATCAATAGAAATGCCCTGTTTTTTAAAATATATTTGTCAATAATAGATGAATCAAATTTTATGACTTTTAAAATAAATACAATGGATTAATTAAATTTCATACTTTTTTAAATTGTTTCTTTTATAATTTTCTACAAAAATGTATTTCAAAGCTTTTATTATTTTTCTCTATCTTAATTTAAATAACGAACATCATTTAAATTCAATGTTTAGACAAGTGTAAATTGAGCTTTCTTCATGAGATACGAGACAGTATTTTTACATTAATTTAATTTATGTAACATGTGCTTCTCTTGTGAATTTTTATCAATATATAAATATTACACAGTTCTAAATAGTTTATTTTAGAAAATTTTTGTTCTAGAGGTTATTTGATTATAATTTTACCCTTTGTTATTTTGCCTTGTTATAGAATTTTATCGGATATAAAACTAAAATAATCATATAAATACATTTACAAACTTTTTGAAGTCGTTATGAGGGAAAACTTTTCAAGTTGCGTGCCTTTGGCGATGATAAGAAAAATGATTTGTCCGGCAACCCTGAGGAAACCCGGCTTTTTGGCGTTTCGGTTGGCTTACCTGCTGAATTACCGGAGGGAAAAGACGTTTACTTGATATTATCAACAATTTCAGCGTAAAAGTTCCGCGAAATGGGTAATTTCTGATTTTATAAATTTAAAGATAGTATTTTGTATAGTAATTTTGGAAAAATACTGAAATTAGGTAATAAAAGAAATAAATCGCAAAGTTATACTAATTAAATTTTTTCGTGATGCATTTTATTATTATTTATATATTATTGCTCCTTATGATTGAAATGTATTGCAGAAGTTAGGACCTATTATGTTTGCTTATGGAATTTTATTATGGTATAATCTTACCCTCGGATGTTAGACACTAAACTACATTTTAATGCATAGTTTCAATATTTCAAAATTTTATACGAAAAAATTGAATATTTCATAATTTATAAACAACAGGTTTAAAAAGAGACATTATCTCTAAATATTTTTGAAATTTATAAATGCCATATAAATGTGTTCATGCGATTTGAAATACAGGCACAGTTAAAGTTTTGATAATAAAGGAAATACAAAAGAGTGTCATTCAAACTTCTTAATGAAAGTTAATTTTGAATGTATTTCAGAGGAAAAATTTAAAAAAGCTTTAAATTATTAAATCTTGAAATAAGTTGAAAATTATATAGGACAGGTTATTAAAAAATATCTATCGTTTCCCGTACGTAATTTGTTATTGCTGTTTTAACAAACTTCAATATTTGAAGAAATTTTTTAACTAGTTTTAAAATAAATATTTTTGCGGACCTTTAAGTAATTTTAAGACATCTTTCAAATAAAAACTGAGATAAAATTTCGATTTTTTTAAATATTGAAGAGTCTACTTACAATTGTGAAAAGTTTTTTATTATACATCATTCACACACACACAGAGTATGAAAATGTAAATATTCCACTTCTTTTAATAAAGAATAAAATATATAGTTTTTTAAAAAAAAGATAACTTAATCTAGGCATTAAAATGTTGTACGAAACGATATTTGATTAACTGGTTAAATTGTTAATTATTAAAATGGTAAAATTAACTATTTAAATCATTATTATGCATAACTCTTATCTTAAAACATACTAAAGCTAATTATTCAATTTCAAGTACTGTATTGTTTAGTCTGCTATTTTCAGATTATTTCTTAATGTCATTGTTCTGTGGAAGAATAGTAATTGAAAGAATTTGCAGTGTTAATTTTAATAAAAATCACTGCTCATAATGACTATTTTTAAATATTAAAAATTACAAAGTGTTTAAATAATCATCCATGAAATATCTGTATCTTTATTTCATGCATTTTGAAGCGCAAGAAAGTTAAATTATTCCATCCTCAAATTTTTATAACATTCGAAATATACTCTGTTAATCATTTAGTTTCATTTTATTATTTAAAAAATGCAATACACACTTATATTTTATTAGTTGCGATAAATTGAATTGAAATATAATAATCATAAACTATTTGTAAACTTATGTTTTGGTTTTGAATAATAGTTAAGAAAAAATTATCTTGAAAAATATTAACTAATTCACCACACATGAACTTCCCAATATGCATGACTGAATATATTCTAAAAGATTAGATGTAGAAAGAAGAAGAACACAAAACAAAGGACCACCCAACATTAGAATATGAAAGCATTTCACAACATATCTATAAGCCAAAAAGCTGTAAATAAATTAACTGTATGTATAGTGGTATCATTAATATATAATGTATAGTGGTATCATTAATAAAAAAAATTTAAGAAATGAAGGTATTTTAAAACTTTACGTGAAGTATTTCACTTTTATCCTTATTAGCCCCAATGTCTACTTATTGTTGACCCTGAACCAAACTCAATAAATAACGCAAGAAATTTTATTACACTCTTTTACTTAAATGACCTAATGCAATCCAGGACCATTTATTTCAACCCAAAGAACTAATTAACTATACCTCCCGTTATAATAAAGTAAAAGAAAAAAATTAACAAAGCCCGGTTTGTTCGTAATGCCATTCGGACATAGAATATATGCATATTTTTTAGTACTTTATTTATCGTCTGCATTTCTTTTCGGATCAATGCAAATGTAGATTTTAATACTATTCTTTACGGTTGATAATGACGACAGTGAAAGTATTTTTTTTCTACTTTTATTTATCTAATTGAACAAAATATAATATAAACATTGGCAGCAAAGTATTTTGTAAATGTAACAGCTAAAAACTAAAAAATGATAAAGTAAAAAGAGATAAAAAAGAATAATAAGAATAAAAAAGAATTTGGGATATAAATGTTCAGAGATTTATAAATGAAAACTCTATCCATATGATACTCCCTTTAATTCGTAATTACGCTGCTGGACAATTTCTAAGGACGGATAGCACTATCACCCATAGCAACCACAAAATGAAAGGAAGCAAAATGTGGAAAATTAGAATAAGTGCAGGATATATAGTAAGAAGAAGTATGCGTATGCAAATTTTTTTTCCACGTCTGTTCATCACGTGATAGCATTCATACGAGCTTTAAAGGTTTTGACGCGTGTGGACAGTTGTTGTTTCAAGTCAAAGCTTTACAGGAAAGATTTAATAGACGAACTTGAAATTTTTGGCATGTCTTCTCGACATCACTTAGATGATTTTAAGCGTGGCCGAATTATTGGAAAGATTGAAGAAGGGTGAAAAATAACAGATGTTGCCAGGGAGTTCGACATCTCTCACAGAGTTGTTTCACGGCTGTGGAAGTCATTTAAAACGACTGAAATGTGTAGTAGGCGGCACGGGGGAGGTCGTGTTAGACTGAATTGGACTAAACAAGACTGGGCATGCGTATTATTCTCAGATGAGAGTAGGTTTAGTCTGTCATCAGATTGTAAACGCCAATTGATCTTTCACGAGAGTGGTACTGCTTATCGCGCAGAAAATATCCAGGAAAGGGATCGATATCCGACATGCAGTACCATAGTGTGGTCCGGCATCATGATCAATGGCCGCTCGCCCGTACATGTGATTGCGAATATGACTATGTCGCGCCAACGATACATTAAGGAAGTTCTACTTCCTTATGTTTATCTTTTCCGTGGTGCTGTCGGTGATAAATTTGTTTTTATGGATGACAACGCAACATGTCATCGAACACTCGCTGTTCAGGATTGTCTAAACAGCGAGAGTATTCAACGCCTCGTATGCCCATCATGTTCTCCAGATCTAAGCCCCATTGAAAATGTGTGGAATGCTTTGGGGAGACAAGTTGCTGGTCGAAACTATCTTCAGACAAGAACACCCTCATCCGTGCACTCACAGAGGAATGGGATCAATTGCCTCAACATCTACTGGATAATGTTGTGCAAAGTATGATACGACGTGGGGAATGTTGCATCACACTCCACGGTGGACAAATCCCATACTAATTTCTTTCTTCAAGGTGACTGCTGACTTTTAGATCATTGTTCCATTTTACCGTATGCAGCATCAAATGAAAACTTTTTTTTCTTTCAGATGTTTTACAGCTTTTGTACTTTCCAGAACAATAAATATTCCTTATTCTAATGTCTGAACAGTGTGGCAACTATATTTTATCCTACTAGGCATCATGTCTCACTTAATGTTATGCAACATTGCAATTTGTGATCCGTCCTTAGCAATTGTCCAGCAGTGTATTATGTAGTGGGATAGTTGATTGTTATAACTCATGCCACTAGTGTACAGTATAATTTCAATTTTTTTAAAATCAAATGCACTATTTAAATACTCTTATGGAGGAGTCGAAGCTAAAAGCAATAAAATATATTAGAACTAATACTCGTTTAACTAATAGTAATAGATATTTATTACAATTACTATTTTTACATTAGTAAACAATCTCAATTTTTAAATATTATTATAAAAAAGATCACAATTACTAAAATATAATAGAAAAAAATTAACAGATTTCTATTTGTTAAAAAAATTACCAATTTTATAAAACTTACCGCGATGACTTAATAGTTGTGCAGAAGTTTATTATAAAACATAAATCATCGTACTCACCTGAAACAAACAAGGAAAATAATTTAATAATTTATAATTACTAATCTAAATAAAGATTTTGATAGCGAAAAAAAAGCCTTTACAATAAAAATTGAAAAAAAATTAAATTTTGAAGAATACCATGAAAAATTCGCATTTTATTGTACTTAAATTTGTAATGAATGTTGCAATTATTCATTATTATGTTTAATGATTTTGTAATATTTACTTTAATAATATGATTAATAAAACGAACTCACAATATATGATGTAATAAAGTACATCTAAAAAATTATATACATACAGTTGTCTATATTTGGTTAACTTAAACTAAAAAAGCATAGTAGAATGTTTTTAGAAGTGATGTAAACATTTTATTAAATTGAAGAAGAAATAAAAAAGAAATATGTCATTTAATGCTTTTAAATTTATAGCATAATGTGTTACGGAGTGACAAATAAATTTTATTTACCCAAACTTGAAATTAACAAAAATGTTTTCATTATTTTAGCTAATAAAATATATATTTTTATATTTAAATTTCATACAGAAGGAAAATTTTACAAAATATCAGTGGTTAAGAAATGGAGAAATATGAAATGATGAAATTTCTGTTTCACTTACAATGTATATTTCTTTACTTTTTGTACTTTAAACTTTTTGTAAAATGTTGTAGAATTAAAAAAGGTATTAAAAATATATATTTATTATAAACTTGTGAAAGTTGAATTTTATCACTTGGTTTCAGTCAACATAACAATAAAATAAGAACAAAAAAAAATAAATAAAAACGCTGAAGCATTTTTATACAAAAATTAGATATGAAACAATAATTGGTGATAAATATTTGGATTAAAAGTTTATTTCAACATTTATATCTTTTTTTCTTTGAATTTTATACATTTAATACAATTTTATCTTATATGTAAATTGCTCTATATAATAAAAAAATTGTTTTTAGTGACTGATTAATTAGATACAGATTTCAAATTTTTAAAGCAAGAATCTGAAGATAAATCTTAAGAACGGGGTATTTAATATCATTAATATTATTATTTAATGGTGTATCATTACAATCTCAATTCATTTGTATTTAGTATCGAAACTGCTATTCTTAATTAAGGAAAGCTTTCTTCTGCTTAATGTTACTATACCAAACCAAAATTGAAATATTATTCATAAATAAATTAATTCGGTTGGAATTTTTCTTGAAAAGTAAATTTTTGAAAATAGTTTTGAAATATTATCAAAACGTTATAAATACGGTAATGTAAATTAATTGATTTTTGGATAAGTTAATAACATTTGTTGAGTTATATTAGGTATAAAATTAAGATTTTAAAATCGATTATCGAAAATTATTTAGTTTTGATTCTTTAATAGATAGCTATATCAAGTAATCTTGAATTCCGTTTTTCGCTTATTACGTTGCTTAACAATTTAAAGGGTTGAACTGAATTAATTTATTCTTATTAATCATTATTAATACTTATTAATCACACACACATTAAGTACAAACTGTTTTATTCTAAATATGAATCGACAAAAAAAGTGTTAACTTTAAAACATCAAGAAAACACACACCACACATTTTCTTAAAAATTTATAAATCAATTAGCAAATTTAATATTCCTATTTAAATAAATATAAATATATATATTCCTATTTAAAATCAAAATTTCTACAAATAAAAATAAAAAATCCTAAACTCCGATTAATATTGGAAACATTATTTAAACAATTTTATTTTCTAATATGATTAAAAAATAACAACATTATGACTTAAAAATTTAATAACACCTTCAAATTAAAATTCATAGAAATATAATAATTTTTTACTGAAAAAAGTTATATTAATGTTAAGAACAGGGGAAAATTATAGAAGTAATTAGAATTTAGAATTTTTTTTATAGAAGTAGAAATCTTTATAAAAAATATAATCACACATAAAAAGGATTTTTAGAGAAATATAAAATTTTTTGATAATACCATTCTAAGATTTGCTTAGTTAAAAATATTTCTTACTATGCATTTATTTGTAAATTATGTTTTTTGATTAAAAAATAACTATTCATGTTTCGAGATTATCCAATGCAGATAGATTTTGAGCATATCGATTTTTTTTTGGTGTACCTACTAAATGTGGCATTCTCTGCGATTCAAGTTATAAAGTTAATTCAAACCATTATTGTAAAATCAATATTAATGTTTTGTCTTAAATAAAGTATATAATTTTTTTGGATAAAATTGTTAATTATGCGTTACAAACCATATAGATGACGTTACAAATATTACAAAATTATAAAAAAAAAAAAAAAAAAAAAACAATTGAAATCTTATGCACAAGGAAATAAAAACTGCTTTCGCGATAAATAAGACGATTCAGATAAATTCCATCAAATTTAAAAAACAAACAAAACAAAAAAAAAAAAAACTTTTTAGCATGCTAGAGCCAATCTCGGAACTGAACCGTTTAAATTAACCTTACAAACAAGTTAATGATGATAAGAAAAAGAATCAAAAGTTGTCAGTAATGCGAAGAAAACTTGGGTTAACTGTTAAATTTCACGTTCCCAAAGTCCGTGTCTTCGTGGGTAATGAGCCTCACGCGCTATAAGCAGGGGCCACTTGACCCGGCGTGTCTCTCTGTGTCAACGCGTGTGACAAAACTGGCCCTAGCTCCGGTAGATGGCGGTCACAAACTGACCCCGACGTTATTGTATTTTCCCTCAGATTGTTTTGCATGCAGCGCACCTCGAAAATAACGCCTCACTCCAGCAACACAACAGAAGTGCGTAAATCAGTTTTTTAGTATGTTTTCCTTTGTGCAGCCGAAAGCGGAAGATATCGGCTACTGTGCGAATACTGGACGTATTTTCTTTTATTACAGTTCAAACAGTCAGTGGTGTGCAATCGGGAGGTGAAAGAATAAAAAAAGAATTTTTTTAGAATATTGTAAATGTTACTTCATAAACATACCGCGATATTTTTTTTTTTATAAGCCATTGAATATTTTCAGGAAAATTTGAATTTATAAGTTGGTTTTATGGAAATATTTCCTCAAGATATTTTATACAGATAACCAAACAATCTGATAATGATAGAAGAGCTATAATGTGTGCTGATAAAGATAATAATAAAATATCACATTCGATATATAAATTTTTTTATCACTCTTTGTTTTTATCAAATTTTTATCTTATGTTCATATTTATCACTGTGTTATTGGAAACTAGTCATAAGAAATTTATTCTATGTTGAAAAGTGAAAATAGAAAATATGAAATAATCTTCATTTTCTTACGAAATTTGGAGATTCTAAACTGGCAAAATTTTATACTTTAGAATGAATTATTATGTTTCAGAACTTTTCTCTTTATCCCCTTTTTTTAATCATAGCAAAAAGGACCCCAGGAAAATTTGAAATGATAATTTATTTTACTTGCATTTCATGTTCTCTTTACTTTTCTTTTAACTTACTTAAAACTTTACTGATCCACTTTTGTGATTTTCATTTGGAGGTTGTATGTACATGATAGCCTTAAGATGTATTAATATTAAATCAACACACACACAAACCACCTGCGAATAGGAAAGCAACTTTTTCAATAGCAATGCTAATAACTTAACCTATGGGGAACATTAGTTTTGAATGAACCATTAATAGGAAATATTGTTTTTATAATTGAAAAATTATAAAAAACAACCCTGCTTATATATCACCTAATTCATGTTAATAGATATTTTAAATCATTAAATTTTGACCTGAAGCATGTGAACTTGTTAAAACTATAAAATATTTATCAGTAGGTAAAAAAAAAAAAAAAAAAAAGAACATTTCTTTTGTCTTATTTTATAATTTACTGAAGTTAAAAGAAGTAGATACTGAGAAATAATAATTTTACTAAAACATAATCTCAGTTAAGATCAGAGAGTTAAATGACTATAAAAAACTTCTTTAGTTGATAAGATAATGTTTAGAAATTTATTATATCTGCTTTCCAGGATACAAAATGAAGTTTCAGCAAATTTTGGGCTATTCAAGATAACTGGGATGGAAGACTTTTGTCACTGCACGTACTCTGAGACACGATATTATGTTGTTATTCCTCTTCAGCTACAGAGCAGAAGCAGAATCATAAATCTCTCTGATGGCCATTTCTGTTACGCCAGAAAATGTTTTTTCAACCTTTAGTCCCGGAACACCAAGCGGCAACTTCATTTAGCTAAGATTAATGACGTAGCAAAATCAACTTCTTTGTAAGAAATATTTTTCAGTTCTGTAAAAATGGATATTTAATTATTTCAGCGATTGAAATAGAAACAATGGTTTGACACTTCTGGAATAATAAATATGTAATTTTATGGGTAAAAAGCTCACTATAAGGAAATCTTCCTACAAGGAACAGTTCATAGCAACGAAAAGTCCATTAAAGCATAAAACTTAGTAAATAACAATAGTGAAACTTTTACCTATTTAATATCACAAGAGTCATTTTATGGTATATCTTCCTTATATATTCATTTTATTGATTTTTTAAAATTTTTGACGCGAGAGCTTATAATATCTCAAATTATTTATACACATTATCATTTCTTTATTTGCAACTTGAAATTATTAACAAATTTCTCATAGCAATAGAATGTATTTAAAAAATAATCCATGATTGAATTATAACTGTACTAAAACGAAGCTACATTTCCTAAATTACTCGGGGGAAAAGTTTTAGATAATTTAAAAATTGAAAACAAATTGGGTAGGGTTGCAATTGTTCCGAAAATAAGTACATGATAATTAAACCACATCAAAATTAAAGTATTACCCTATTCAAAATCAATAAAATAAAACATACTCATTCAATTATCAGATAACATTTAAAAGTGAAAAAATGAAAATACTGAGGAGTTAAGAAAATGTAAACGAGAGCTTTCTGATGAAAATAACTAGAAGTATATAGACTAGTAATATTATAAATTAATGATTAAACCTTCATTTTTGGGAATTTTAGGCATGAATTGAATGTTTAGTATTACCAACAATTGAAAATTTTTTAAACATATCTCAACAACGAAACAGTTTGCAACATATCTGCATTTTGACGAATTTTTCATGTGGAACATAGCAATTTTGTTTTTAAGAAAGTTTACTATGCCCATAATTATTTTTGCATACTTTCAAAGCACTCGTAATTCAACTAAGATTAAAATTTTTAAATTTTTTAGTTTTGAATTAAAAATTTGATGACAGAAGTCTATTTTAAGTAGTACAAATGACTAATAATTGAAAATAAATGTAATTGGACTATTTGAAAAGGAACTTCATAGTAAAAAAGTAGTTTTTAAATCTTTGTTAAAATAAGTTTCTGATAATACTCCTAATTTGATATTGTATATTCTTAGCGATTTGATTAATATAGTAATCTATTATTGGTTTTTTAGATAATCTAATATATTATTACACTTTCTGCTCTTGGCAATTGAGAATAAAATAATATATATCCTTCTTTCTCCTCAGTGGCATGATAGCCCTGGGTGGGCCCTGTTTCTCTCCCAAAAATTTTAAAATAATATATAGCGACTAAATATATTTTTACCAATCGATATTGTTAGATTAAAATGCTGATGCAAAAAATAAGCTACATGGTTTTAATTTAAGAGCTTTAGATATTTACATTAACGCAGATTAAGTACTTAAGGTAATTTCTGAAAAAAAGAAAAATTCAATTTTTTAAAACATTATGAAAGTTTATGTAAAATACAACATTATAAATAAAATATAGCACTAATTGATTTTTTGATTCAGAAAGGAAACCAATGAAAACCCAAAAAGCAGAAGAGAAGCTTTATAAGAATAACTCTAAAATCTCTTAATATATCATTTTGACTAATAAATTTTTTAATGTACCATGTTGCTTAATAAACGTATTATATAATAAATTAGGAAATTAAAGGTAATTTTTTCAATTTTGTTAAATGATATTTTATATTTCATATTATTGTAGTTTGTTTTATAAATACGCCATAACAATAAATAGCATTTATGTAGTGTAATAACTTAAAATAAAATTTCTATGATGAATTCCAAAAGCAATACATTTATACTCTCTGTTCCATGCCCATTACAGCATCAAAAATTTTGATTGAGAACAATAAATATTAATGATTGACATTACTAGTCAAAATATAATATTCTGAATGCGGTTTGATTTTGTTTAATAAAATTACGTATTTGTAACTGAAAGTAACAAAACTGTGAAATGGAAACATCTCAAAACATCCGACAATTATAAATTTCATTAAAAATGTGATTAAAAACTCAATCACAATGCTGTAACGCAATTTATATCGATTTATAAATTACAAAAATTGTAGCGCAATTTTGAAAGTACAGACCTATTTAGATTAACCATTTTTTCACTTACGAATTTCTTTCTTTTTTTTTTTTAAAAAAAAAAAAAGAATTGATCAATCAAATCCAGGGATAGAGATTATTGAATTTGCTTGCCCTTGTCCTTTTAAAACTTTCTTTTTTTCATTTTAAGAGGATGCTGTTTATTGAGGAGATTAAATCGTCTTGATTGACAGCTCAATAAAAAAGGAGCCGAGGACTCAAGGATAAGAAGTTGGTAACATTAAATTTAAGAAAAAGTAACGCACAGTTATTTTTTAGTTAAAAAATAGCATAAATGTTTTGTTGATAATTACCAGTTGTTGAAAGAGGTAATTCTTTAATGGTAATGTAAATCCTTTATGGTAATTTCTAATACTGGTAATAATAATAATAATAATAGAGTTGTAAATAGGTCAATCAAGGTTTCCGAAGTTAAATTTTTGTAATCCAAAATGACTGCTTATCAATTAATTTGATTGAAAAAAAATTTGAAATTTTTAAATTTATATTAAGCTTCTTAAAACAAGAAAAGATTGCTGTACCTTATATTAGAAAAGGTTTTGTGTGTGATTTAATATTTAATATTATTAAATTTAATTAATAACATAAAATTTGAAAGCAATTAATTTTACACCTATAAATGTATAGAATTCTCATTTATAGTTCTATAGAACTTTTAAAACTTGAATAATCAATCACTCAATATAAAAGAAAGCAACACATTTAATTTGTATCATAATTCATATAAACTATCTATTCCATAAATTCTCAGTTTCATTATTAACATTTACAAAAAATTTAGATTTTATTACATTTTGATTTTTTTCTTTTTGTCGACTCGAAGTTCATCAAGTTCAATTGTTGTAATTTTAATCTGTGTTTCAATTGGTGATGTCGACATCTGATACCTTCTTTCGCAAATATTCACAGCTATATTAGTGAAGAAACATGAGAACTTCTAACTGGTTGACTTGCATTGCTAACTATCACTTTTGCAACTATTAAGTGCTGATTTTGGTTTTGTGTTCAAAAAGACTAAAATTATTTTTCCTATCTAAATCTACAGAGCTTCGTTGGTTGGGGACGTGTCCACGTTAATATGTGACGTCCAAAGTCCATCCGCTGCTGTGGCATGCATGTGGAGTGGAGGTTGCCATCTAAGGTCGTAACCTCGTAACCTGACCGTGGTTCAAAATTACGAGGCACTTGGTGATGGGCGAGTATTCCAAACCCGTTAACCTAAAAATACAGTCCAGGGCTCGCCTACATTGCTATGTATGTATCTAAATCTACAAATATTTGTATTTGAATAAAAAATAAGACTATTTTGCTTAATTTTTAACTATGCAAAAGTCAAAATAATAGTATTTAACATAATTAACACCAGTGGTGGAACAAAAGATCGTATATGACTGAATTTGATTGTGTTTGACAAAAGACTAATTAAAATTATTTTCCTTACCTTAATATACTATAAAATATTATATGAATGAAAAGACTATTTTGCTTAACATTTAAATATGCAAAAGTCAAAATAAGACTTTATTTAGCATATGGAAAGCGCAAATTATGACTTTATTATTCACTTAAAAATGATAAAGTAGGATACAAAAAGGAAGGAACTGATTATTTTATAACTAAATCAAGTATATGAAACATAAAACGCTTCATAAAAAGATAGGATAGTTTAAGTAAAGTAATCACAAAAAATTACAAAAGAGTTAAATAGTAGTTTACTTTTTTTGTATTTTGTAATATTATTAAAAAAGTATATATATATATATATATATATATATATATATATATATATATATATATATATATATATATATATTTGCAAAATCAACAACTTTAGGTTGATTTTCAGATTTAAGATTGTAAATTAATCAGATTTTTCAGTCTTACATTTACAAATAACGATTTATTTGACAATATTTTGAAATAACTTTCTAATCACAGTAACTTTAAACCTTTGCTTATGATTTTTATTTTCAAGTAAGCATGTAAATAATGTTTCATTCACCTGCAAGTAAGATTTTTCTAAAGTTTATCTATTCTGACTACACACATGTAATGCATTAAAAATAATTTAACAATTTTAATTAACAATTAATATAAGATTTGTATTAACACAATTTAAGATTAAATAGAAACGAATCCATAGCATTCTAAATAAATTATTTTAATTTTGAAATTTTTCATTGTTTTTTAAATAGAATTTAATAAAACATTTTTAGGAAAAAGTAAAATTTTTAACAAAAAATATTCATTTTTTAAAATTATACACAATATCTGAAATAACTCAAACATAAAGGGCTTTTCTAAAAAGTAAAAGACAGACGAAAAAAAATTCGACAAGAGATTATGTTGAAGAAAAAATTTTATAGCCAAATTATAAAACAAGCATAAAAATACTGTTTGTATTTTTATTTCTTGTATTTGATCATATAGTCAAGTCTTAATTAGAATTTATGTCTGACTTGTCACCACCACAGTACGTATATTATAAATATGAATAGACATAAAAACACAAATTTTCCCATTTAAATTTTCAATCAAGATTTTAACTGAATCAAAAATCGCTTACCACACCCAGACGATATTGTCAATGCTCAAGTGTATGGAATAATTTCCACTTATTTTTCTCAAACTTTCGAAAAGCGAAATTCAGTTTTAATCAAGTAATTATAGGCTAGACCAGATTTTGCCGATTGATCACTGAGTAAAATAGAACAGACGATTTTTTTAGACTTCGAGAATTTTTTTATTTTCGCATAATGTCGTCTAACATTTCCCCGTATGAACTGAAAAGTCTAATTACATGACTCGAAGAGAAGCTAACCGTAATTTGCGTGGCAAAAGAATGATGGATAACGTCAGTTATTTAGCAGATATACAGAAAAAGGATAAAGAGTACAAAAATAAAAACAAAATTACTCCGAAATATTTTAAGACCATTATTTAGAAATAAAAAATGGCTTTAAATAAACATACATTTCAAATAAATCTCAATAAATTTCAACTCAGATAAAAAAAAAAAATACGAGGTACAATATGTATAAATATATGCATATATATACACTCACATGCACACTACTAATCATAAAATCCTTATCCGGTGAAGATATGAGAATAACAAAAAGACATTTATTGGGAAAACATATATTTCTAGATATGACAAGTGATTAAAGAAATTTAGAAGTACAGGTGCACAGAGAAATTAGTTACCAGAACAACTATAATAGCAATAACACTTATACAGATGGACATTCAGTCAAAAATAGATTGACTGATATTTATGTAGCGATTTCTAAACTTATTGACAGTAGACATTTTGTATCTAGGAAGATCCACATAATACTAGCAACATGGTGCTATAGATTACTCTGGTGATAAATAGCGTTTGCCAAAGATCAAATAAAGGCTGAAGCCACGGGTCTTATCAAAACAAAACTGTAAGAATTATTATTCTAAGTGTCCTCAATGCAAATGAGGAATGAGCGCGTCTAAGGATATTTTATAATATTATTCTTAGTAATGGTTTAATATGACGGTATCGAATGCACACTGGTAATGTGTGTTCTTCACAATGCTGCTAAACACCCATGCGACTGTCATGATTTCTATGAATAGAACTCGGATTTGCTTGAAAAGACAAACCATGCATTCAATTTCGTCGTTGATCGCATTATTGAAGTCGCTTCTGTCTCTGCTGTAACGTCAAAAGTATTTAAGATCCTGGTTGTCGAACTGACAGTCCATATTGTCATCGATTTGTTCTTACAGACACCTATTGACTTCCAATCGTTCCCATATTTTGACTCAACTCGGGACACTGATGTACTATTCACTAAGTTCTTGCGAGTAATATATCTGTTTTCTCGGAGTATATCGAGTCACTGACTATGGCGATCCCTGTAATCGTGCTGAACATAATGATTTCATGTAGTCATGATAACTAACTGACACGATCAGAAATACTGTGATTTAATAAAAAACGAAAAAAAAACCTCTATTAAATTTAGAAACTACTAGCAAACATTTTCCTTCCTACATCAGGCATCACAAAAAACTTTTATCATATTATTAACAACATTCAAATATAATTTGTATGAAAAATCTGTTTTACTTTTTCCTCATTTAAGCATTGTAGTTTAGCTGAAAAGAGCTAATCATTGGTGTATTTCAGAATTTTCCTATAGTAAAAATTTGATGAATGTAACACGTAGCTTTTTTAGTGTGTTAATTTTAATAGCCAGTGTTTATATGTAATATATAAGCAAATAAAAATATCATTTGTGTAATAGTACATATCATTCAGAAAAAAGATTTTATAACCTGATCAATGCAAAAAAAATAATTTATATTTAAGAAATAATGAGATATTAATTAACTAATGAAAAATTTTAATGCTAAAATAAAATTAAATATAGCGAAAATAGTCCCTTAATATAAATTAAAACAAAGAAAGGAAAAACCATTTAACACTTATAATAATTTTTATGGAAAAATTATTTATTTTCCTACAATTATTGGAAATGTATACAGAAAAATTGAAAAATATATGAGATTATGAATACGTTTATTTTTTTAAGATACAATTCATGCCAAATTATTTAAATTGTATGTTTTATCTTGTTTTCTTATTTTAACGTATCTTTTGTGCTCTCCCTATAAATCAAATTACATTTTTAAAATAATGCTCCAAAAATCAATTGAAAATTCATATTAATTATTAAATTTTTTGTTTATTTCAGAAAAAAAATATTTTCTATAAATTTTCCAAATAGTTTTTTTTTTTTTTTTTTTTTTTTTTTTTTTTTACAAATTTAAGTAAATTTGGTATTGAGAATTTAAGGAATGAAAATAGTTTACACGAAACTTGATGCAAATTAAATTCACAAGAAAAAAAATTAATTAAAAACGGTTTCTTTTTCCTGAACTTTGATTAAAATGAATAAGAATAAAAAGTAGTCTCTCGAGGAATTTAAAAAAAAATAACCTGTTTAGTTGGGGGTAGGAAAGATAATAGAATCAACAGAAGATGTGAAGCGCGAAATGTACACAATAATTTTTTTATTTTTATTTTGCTTTCTCCAACAAAATGGGTTAAACATACAGTTAGCAAACAATTCCTTTCGACCGCTGTGAGTTCCATTATACGTCGTTTGGCCTTTCAACACTTAAATAACAGAGGAGGACCCATTTAACTTTCACTGCGACCCTCTCAGCATCCTTCCCTTAATCTTCTTTAGAAGGGAAACCAACTGAAGTGCAAGCATTATTTTAAAGCCCTTATTTACCGAATCTCTTATTCATACTTGAATAAAGATGACTTCACATCATCGGGGTTAACGTGCCATTCATTTTGAAGTTTCACACCGCTTAATATTGAATTAAAGAAATTTCTTATTCACTAAACTATAGAAATTAGTGAATATAAGGTCACGCACTTGTAGTGATCTTTCGTTTATGAAATACTTGGTGGAATTTTATTATTTTCAATTACCAATTAAACTGCGTTTGGATGAAGCTACAAGATTTAATGATGGTAATTTCATAAAAATCGTTTGTTGCAACGAAATTATGTCATCGTTTGGTATAACTAATAAGAATATTAATGTATTATGGGCGTTTTTTTTAAATTAAATTATATATTTAAATATAAATAGTTATATTTTGAAATGATGAATTGCATATGAATAATGCACTGATTTGTAATAACTGATATTTGAACATCAACTGTGCACAAGTTTACAAAGATTCAATTAAATGTGAAAGAAAGGAAAAGCTGAAAAGTTTTTAAACTAATATTTTAAGATTTTCTTAAAAATGTTACTTAAAATTGTTAAATAAAAGGAATATAATAAATATCAGTGCTATTTAAAAAAAATATCTTCACTGAATAAATGATCAAACAAATATATATTCTATGATAATTTTTATTTGTAAAAGTGGTATGTAGATAAAAAATTATGAAACCAAATGTAATCTAAAATTGCATATAAATTGTAAAAAAGGAATGATTAAATATTATGACACAATTGTGTTGGGATATTTGTAATATAACTGATCAATAATAAATACATTTAAATAAAAACAATAATATCTGATTAAAAAGAAAAAATATTTGCATGATGATTTGCAATATATATATATATATATATATATATATATATATATATATATATATATATATATATATATAAATTTATAGGTTAGGTCAATAATTAAATTGTATTTTAAATAATAATTTCTATTCATGGAAAAAACTGAAAAAACTAAATTTCAATTATTTTAGAATTTTTTGGAAATAAACGTAATTTTAAAGTCATAAAAGGAAGCATACAATTTATTTAAATTTTATCTTCTATGCCGTGATTTATTTTACTCAGCAAATAATTCATGAATGCGAAAGGAAAATTTAAATAAATCATAACTGCGTTTTCATACTGAGTTTTAATATAGATCTAACGATATTTAAGATCTATAAATATGCCAATGTTAAGATTTGTATGTATCTCATATCATAATACATATATAAAACTATCATTAATACATAACAAATAATCATATTTTAGTATTAATATAATTTATAATCAAATGCAAAATACTTTAGATATATTACAATAGGCTACGATCTTTCAAACTGCACTACAAATGGAATCAAAATTATTATAAGACATACTAAAATAGAGCATATTCATGATCCATAAAATAAAAAGGTCCCAAAATCATATTTTGATATAGGATTCAAAAATTTTTTAAATTTAGTATTAAAAACATTTCGGAAATTAATCAAATAAAATTCAACAGGAATATTTTTTGTCGCTAAAATTTAAACAAAAGGAAAGAGACAGTATTTATGTATTGCTCATAATAATAAGTAAGTGAAAATTATTTTATATACGTCAAATAAAGCAATAATTTACATATATTCTCAAAGTGTTAATTATTGCATTTCTTGATATTCTTGAGTAATTTTTTTTATTTTAAGACGCTAATACAACAATATTACAAAAATGTAGTTTACTTTCGCCTTTGTTTCTCTGCAGAAGTAGAATACTTTCAAATTCTTTTTAGATATTAGTTGATCATCACCTGAATTTCATTTAGATGCTTTATAGGGTAATTTAATGTGAATACAAAAATATTACTAATAGATACAGTAACTTAAGTGACCGTGAGGTCAGAAATAACATGAAATAAATTTTTGATTACATTAGATTTCGGGCACTACTAATAAAAATAGTATACAGGAGTAAATCTTTTATTTATCATATATATATATATATATATTGACTTTTCGTTTTCACTACCGAAGGTTACATTTTGATATCAACCCCTATTGAACAGCGCGTGATATTTGTTGACAATTTGCACGTATGATTTCTAAATAGGTAGCTCAGGAATTTTCTAGTTTTTCCTTTGCAACACTTATATTTGGTCTAATGTTCCTGCGAAAACGGCCAACTCCACAAAAGCAAAATGAAATGGATGTCAAAAATTAAAAACAGCGTTTATCTGTTAGTTTATTTATTAAGTAGTATCAAACATTTATATGTTAAAGAAGTTTATAAATTTGTTATATTTTCATAGAGCCATGCAAAACATTTTGTTATACATCATAAGTTTAAATTTCCTGCTTAAAATTCTCATTGCAGCAAAGTGCGAGCGAATTTTTTTTTTTATAAAGGAATGAAATTACTTGTTAACACTCTAAAATAAATCAACCAACCTTTGATTAACAATCTTCAAAAATAAGAAAACAAAAGTACATCTGTGTGGGAAAATTTACATGCAAATTATTTTTTGCTGAAGCAAATGGAGCGTTTCTTTAAAAATTATTTGCTTAGCTTACAGATTTTAACCGTATTCTATGACATTTCAATAAACAAAAGATTAATTGACAAAAATCAAGTTATATTGTTGTTTTTTTCTTTATCTTTTCTCTTAAATTCAATTTTAGTTCTAAGAATGTTTGAAAAATATGCATTCAAAATAATAGAAATTCAAGGTGAAAATATTTTTTTTCAATGCCCGGTCACTTAGATAAAAATATGAAAAAATTATATAAGTTTAGGCCATTAGAAAAGAAATTCACAATTAATATAAAGTTGTATAGATACATGCATTCTTTAATTAATATCCTAAGTAATAATAATATTCTAGAAAACTATTTGTTTTCATAGTGCAGTAAGTTTTATTTGCTTACATAACTACTAATTTGTTTAATCTATTTCACTTACATTATTATTAAATGTTTTTATCTCTCCTTAATTATTTAAGAAAAATTATGTTATTGTAAAATGAAGATAAAATAGCGTAAATAGTAATAAAGTTAATTTAGTTACTCTATTTTTCATAGATTGTAACATGCTATTCAATGTATTGAAAATACAAGTAAAAATTTCAACTTATTTCTGTTGACATATATTATTTACGCTGCACAGAATCCTTTTATTTATTTTTTACACTAAGAATATACCTATAAATTTGAATCTGAGCTAAAAATAATTATTAAATAAGTAGATATGAATTTTAACTTTAATGTTAAGCTAATTGTAACACAAAGGAAATGCATTATAAACTATTTAAAATCACTTAATAAATCTGAAAATAATAAGCTGAATTTGAAAAATGCAAAATCATGGTAATAAAATACTTGGCCCTTCTTCATAAGAGAATCGGAAATAAAAGAAAAGGCTTTTTGAAATGATTTGTGTAAAAACTATAAGGATAAAAAAAGCAGTTATTTCCAAAACTTAGAATTCCTTCCAAAAAATAATAGATAATAAAGCTTATATAAGTAAAAAATTATGTAAACGAATACAGCAAATAATGATAAAATTGAAATATGAACGGAAAATAATGCATTTATCGAGAAAATAAAGAAAAGCACTTCAGAAGTAATATAAAGATATTCAAAATGGGAAATAAAGTAAGAAATACATATAAATAATTAGGAAATATTAAAAAGTGAGGAGAGATAATATTATTTCTAAATTAGGAATAAGAAATTTATAAGCAAACAAAGAAGTTAAGCACAAACAAAAAAAGTATTATTTCTGTAATATATATTTTATAATATAAGAATTCAAATAAATATGTTTGTTAATTATAATTTTGGTATTGAAATGAAGGGAATAAAATTTTTGCATTTAAATATTTGAAAAATGTGTTTGTTTTAATTTTTCTTGATACATTTAAAGAACGTAGAAAATATTTCATATAATTCAAATAATTTTTTCACTTGATAAACCATATGTATTAATTTTCAACGCTCATTAGTTGAAACAAAAAAATAAATTTTAAATAAAATATCGCATCTTGCAATCTTATTAGAAGTGCGAAATTTTATTAGGTTTGCTTATTCAAAGTTTCTAAAAATGATAACTAAGAGGAACTTTTTTCAAAACTAGAAAACTATGAGTTTCAAAAGTACCTAATTATTAAATTACTCTAGGGCACATTTAAGATATTCTAGATCAATAGGGGGGAAAAGAAAATAACATTTTCTTCCTTGTGCTATGCATTAATGTGAAGAATTACACTAATAAAAGTACACCATAGTGTATTCTCTTAGCATTGTAATTTTAATTTAATAAAGTACTTAATCAGACCATTTTTTCAATAATAAAATGTCTGCAATAAACTTTGGATATCTAATAAAGTAAGAATGTTTCCTTAACTGTAATTCCATAGACAGATAAGTAACAATAAAATAATTCCAGACATTTTATGTAAAAGAATACAGCCTAAAATATTTCTGTTCATTAAACTGTTTTACTCGTGGCAGTAAATGCCTACTTTGCATATAAAAAACTACTGTATTATATTTTAATATTTACAGCTAAAATAAATTTAAAATAACACAATACCTACTATCAACGAACCTTCATTCACAATGCAAATTCTTTAAGATTTAGTGTTGGAAAATGATTTTATGATTCTCATTTCTGAATGTTTCTTGCATTAAATATAGTATGTTAACATTTACGACCCTGACAGTGACTACAGAACCTAAAAATTGGGGGGGGGAATTACCTACCCCCCAATAAAAGGAACTAAGTAGTCTTAATTTTTTTTGAGTTACTACATTTCAGAACGTTTGGATTTTGTGTGTTGTAAATGCTGCAGCGGGTGTATGTTGTTCAATTAAAAACCGTCTGCAAAAAATATTTGACCACCTGAATGAAAGAAACAAAAGAATTTTGTTCGTCTGGTTTTTTACAGTAGACGCTTTTCACCAAAACAAAATTAATAGAACTTTTCTGAAAGTAAAATTTCTATTTAAATCTATGTGTTTCTTTCTTTCTTTTTTTTTTTCTAAAAAAAATTCCCATTTTTTTTTTAAATGTCATCCCATTAGTGAAGACGAGTAAAAGTTACGAGTTGAATGACTTCGGTGGTATTTCGAATGTATTTGCTTAAAAGTATGTTCTTAAAACAATTCAAAATCCAAACGTGTGAGTGCTTAGAAATATAACATGACGAAATAATACAAATAGGAAGCAATTTTCTTCAAACAAAGAGTCTTTTAACTTAAAATACTTCTTTCACGAAGGAAATATTGCATAAATTGTATTTTTGTTTCTCATAGAAGCAGAGGCAGGAATTAGAAGTTAACTGAAAAGAAATAATTTATTTTGATTCAGAAAATCTGAGCGAAAGTCATTTGGCCATTAGAAGTTAAAGCAACATTAAAAAAATTTTTTTTAATTCATTTGACCTTTTAAAGTTTTAAATTTTTTTTATTATTTTCTGTCTTTAAAAATTGTTTACCTTTTTTCTATCTTATTGAAATTCATATATTTTTAGAAGCACTTTGATTTAAATTTAATTTGATAAAACCGACAGACTGTTAATAGCGAATAATCTTTCTCAATTCAAGAAACTATTAATTTACTTCACTCAAAAGATTAGGAAGTGAGAAATACTATTAACACATCATGCATAAAATAGGTTATAATATATATCACAACATATTTAAAATTGAATAATATGTCTATGCAACCTTCTGTATTGTTCAAAACAACTGAAGAAAAAATATTTAAAACTTGAATATTATAAAAATTATGTTAATAAATGATAGAAATTCACTCATCGCAGGTGAACGTTTATGAGTGAGAAATAGTAATAAAAATTAATTTCAGACAAGAGACTGTTTATAATACAACGATTTGTTTTTTGTGTAGAACATCAGAGGTTTGATGTTTAACTTCGTCAAAGAATATAGGACTGAGTGGCCTATGCATTTTAAATGTGAGGCAATCGAAAAAATTATGAAAAACAAGGTATGGAATTTTTGACAGCAGGTTGCTTAATTAAGTATCGATAACCTGATTGAAGTAAAGCATATGAAATGATTGGCTATAAATCAGGGGAAAGATGCGTGTTTTATTGTGACCATGAGGTAGCGTATTCTATGTTTGACACAACTGAAAACCGTCAGCTGAGAGACTTATTCACGTTAAATACTCCGTGGATTTCATGTTCCATTCGCTGGTGATTAGTTGTGTGAAAGGGAGAGGGCTAGGTGCTAGCTTAGCTATCGACTGTATCACGTGACCATGATTTAAAACTACGATAAATCTTGCAAACGTTCAATAGCTTCATTTTTCTGAAACAGTTGAGCAGAATCATAACCTAATCAAAAATAAGATATCACTGTATGATCCTTTTTCGCTGGTTAATAAGATTTAAATTTATGATTATTTACCTGATGTAAATTTCTGAATACAATAAACGGATTCCTTCTTGATAAATGAATCCAAACCAAAAATAAGAAGAAAAATATATATTACTATGAATGCAAAGTGCTTAACTGAGAAATATATTTTGATAAAAAATACTTGTTCCATGAAATATATTAATTTTTCATAGTTGATCTGGGATTTATTTAGGTGTGGTTATTTGCATTTCGTTTCTCATCTGATGATTCCGTGTTTGAATCCCGGAAAAATTCCAGATGTATAATCAGTATAGCCATTTTATTATAAAGCTTAAATGGAATCTGAAAAGCGAGTGATTTAGCTTCGTTTCAACACCATGCGTTTTTCATTCTCGTTTGCGGATATGTGCGTCAAAACTTACATTAAATTGTAGATTAATTCTAATGTGCAAAAAATGACTGAATTGTGATAAACTAAATCAAGCGATTTTATTTGCTTGCATTAAAATGTACGAATATACTCATCAGAAGTTTGAGAAGATGTCTTTAAAATATTCACAGGCATTAGTAGAAAAAGCTCAGTCTTGTACTTATGAGAATTTCAGTAAGTTGCTAAGTATTCTTACAGAATTTCTTTTATCTCATTTATCTAGCTGTTTTTGTTTCAGAAATATACGATGTATTTCTCTGGGGGGTGTAAAATGGGGTGAGGCAAATGCATTTTTTGATCTAGAAGATCAAGAGTTTGATTTTCTTACTCGTTTGGGCAAGTTTTATTCTTTTTTACTCTCATAAGTTTTTCTCGGTTTTGGAATCGATCATGTCTAAGTTGCAGCTCACTAGGGTGTTGTCTAGACATTTCAAGGTCACGGAGGACACCTATGGTTGCTGAAGACGAGATGGTGAGTTACCTTGGCTTTTCACTAATAAGAGATTCACACCTAACTATTCACTTTAAGAGCACTTATTTGAATCACAACAACCTGTTAAAATCATTTTATTACATAATGACACATCTTGCCAGAAAGGCGTTAACAAGTGCACAAACCTTGCAGTTAAAAATTTGCTTAATAGCAAAATTGAATTCTGATTCATTTTTCTAACTCCTGTAAAATTCTCTCTTTAAAACTTTTAATATTCGAGAAGTTGATAAATATTTTTAAAATATGTAAATTGTGTGAAATTTAGAAATGCATAAAAATTTATTTCTGCAAAGTATGCATACATTTTATCGTTTATTCCTTCTTCCATATATTTTTGTGTCATCAGTTTATTTTGTTACAACAATTATAATCAAAACAGTTATAATTTTAAATATATTTTTCTAGAATTTTTTTTGAAATTAGATTATTTGATTGTATTTTAGATATTGATAAAAAAATTAATCAAGTACAAGAAATTATAATATATATTTACGAGGATTCCGATATTGAGTATTATATAAATTTAGATTGTTACTTTCAAATAAAATATCAACTTGGCATTTTGGAATAAATAAAAAGTGTCATCAATTGGCTCATTGTAGTTGAAACAAATATTTCTTACTAAATCTAAATTTACACATTAGAAATGTATGTTTTATATATAAAATATGTAGAGTAAATAATGTTTTTTGTTAAAAATGTTATTGAGCGATTTGCACTAATTTCTGGTACGTCTTAGGCTGTTTCTATAGAAATGCACAAAAGATTCTGCGACATTCTTCAAATTATTATATGCATATCGTCGGAAAAACTATTCTTGCTGATTAATAATACATTATTAACTCACATTTATATTTTACTTTTTTCAATTACTTCCGAAATATCTACTGTCGTTACACATCAAAATTACACCATTAAAATAAAAATTATTGGTTGTTTTCGAGAAATTAAATAAAACGAAAAAAAAGACAATTTTTATTCAAAGACAGAAAAGAAACTACTCTACTCAGTTAATCTTTCAGATCTAAACTGCATTAGTTTCGCTCCAAGACTCATACGATTTAAAACTATCAATCCAGAAGACATTCAGATGTTTCAAAGGGTAAATGAACCACACGAGTAGCAGCGACACAGACATAGTAATTTCATGAATATTCAATTACCAAAATTAGAAACTACAATTACACATTGCAGCATTATACCTAATTAAATATAATTACTTTTTGAAGCAAAAGCAAGTTACTAATTACTCGATTCTTAGAGGAAAAACTAACGCGTGTAATGTAGTCTCCACAAGACTTGCTCTCAAGTTGTTCTAAAACAAAAAATACAATCATTAACTTTTATTTTTGACACAACGCTTCCGAAAGTTGGAGCTGTCTTTGAAATAAGGACAAGTCAAAGAAAAGTTGGAGGGAATAAGGCATCCTATTCTTTAGCAAGCAAATACTCCTGCAGTAAAAGACACCTCTATTTAAAGATCTAGTTTAGAGCTAAGCTGAACCATTAATGGTAGACATCGAATTACATTTTGACATACGCCAAAACAATCATAAATTTTTTTTCAATTATTTATTCTAACAAGTGGTGTAAGCACCGAGCTGTTTACACGAACGGATGGTCGCATCAGAAGTAGAGCTGGAAATATTACATATGTCAGTGGTAACAGAGAACCCATTGCTTTTGGCCATTGTTCCAACGTTGTACATTGTTTCAGAGTAGTTTTTTTCCCCTTTTCTCTAAGACACGCGGAAGAGGTAAAGGAGGAGTAGGTCAATAGTTTCAATAATGTATAAATGTTTTATTATGTTTGTCAGGATGTTTCCATTGAAGGAATTGATAAGTATTTTCAATCGTAAAATAATAACATAATTTATAAATTTTAACAAACTCAATTATCTGATCACATAAAATACATTATTTTTTTTAACAAATATTTAAGCTATTTTTTAAGTAAGAAGAGCACTTTGAATTTAACAATTTTCTTCCTCTAAAATCAAACATCTTTTTTATCTATGCACAACAGATAATGGGAAAAGCAAAAAACAATATAATACACATTATAATTATTATAAGCTATAAATAATGATAAATATAATTAAAATCTAGAAAAATTACAATTTTTCATAGTTTCTCCTGTCGGAATATTAAATAAAAATTGCTTTGTTTCTTTTGAATGGTATTAAAGCAAATTGTTTTAGCTTCTATTAATGTCATGAATACCACCAAATTAATTTTAACGATCTTTTTTATTGATTTTTATATTTTCATTAATAGTTTTTATGAGTTTGTATATTAAGATAATTCTTTCATTTCAAAAGTTGCTGTAATTTCACTTAAAAAGATGTTATTATTTTTTTTCTCAGAAAATGATATGAGGAAGATCTTGAACATTTTCTTTAGCATTAACTTAAAACAGCTTTCTGTTTACTTGTAACCGTAGGCATATAAAAAATAATAATTTCGAATACCCTTATAAAAATAATTACATTTTCTGATGAAAGAAAATTGTCTATTTTCGATCACAGCAAAAACGTGTCTAAGATTTTAATAACAATTTACAGTTCATTTCAAGATATTCAATTTATTTTTGCGAGACAGCTTATTTAATCACTTGATAAAGTTTCCTTATTTGCTTAAACACTCACAGTGATTTAACAAATCCACTGGAAATGCTACTTTGAGATGTATTTGCAATGCCAAGTTGATTTTAAGGCTGGGAAAATTGTTCAATACTCCGGTGTCATTGAACTGAAGCAGGGAATCTTTTTCAACAGACTTTTAAAACGATATTTACGATGCACGTTAACGCAATGTTAGGATTAACGCTTTGTTTTTCTAATTGTTGAAGTTCTTTCCCAAATATCCTTTCATCTTGATATTTTTCATAGATAAAATAGTTTAAAAAAACTCTCTTTTTGGTATTAATAAATATTTCAAAATGTTTTGCGTTTTATTTGCCACAGTGGAGGTCTAATATAGTTGTAAGCACAAACACAGTGGAGAAAAAAACACTTTGGTCAATGACAGAAGAAAAATTAAAATATTATTTTTAAACACAACATTTTTCTGTCCTTATATTTTGTTTTAACAAAGTCACGTAATAATATTTTCAGAAAGTGTATGGGAAAATATATTGATAGAGATGCACAATCAGGTATAAATTCCATCAAAAATCTCAAAGTAAAGAAGAAATGTGCGTAAAAATATTTAAAACCTATTTATTTAAGCATGTGCATCAACATAATTGATTGGCTTTCAACTTTTAAAATCAAGATTAACAAATGAATTGTGATGAAAATATTGAAAAATTTATATATTTTAACATATTGATCTTTAATCTATCTTCGAACTAATATTCTTCCCACTTTGATAAAGTAATTTAACATTGGTCGTAACTATTAGATTTTATTAATGCTTGAAAATACAGATCATTAATTATAACTTTAATAAATAATTGACTGCATAATCATTATATCAATTATCAGTATAATCCATCTACAGTTTTTCAATTTCAAATATTTGAAATGGAGAAATTCATTTGTTACATATGGCTATCTCTAATTTGCGTTGAAACCTTCTATGCCTTAAGAAAGTTGTTCTAACAATCATTTGAAGGCCAATTCGTTCTATAGCCTCTATAAATTATACTGACATAATCATTAAAAAGTTTCATCATTGTTCTGGTAATCATTATCCTTCACAAACTAAAATCCCTACAGTTAATTTTTAAAACAAGAATCACAGCTTTATTTTTACCTAGCAGAATGGGTTATCTTACATGGGGTCATCCTCACTTCCAGCTTTTCCTTTGAAGTTTGCCATGTGTAGTATGTGAAAAGAAGAAGCCTCACTCTTTCTTAACGATGCAATAGAAAACAAGCATGTCGAAACCAGCTTTTGAAATGTGGCAAAGTATGTCAGTACGTTCCTTTTATTATTTATTAATAAAAACATTTTCTCCCGTCTTTCCTTCCTGCCTGCACAGGTGTGCAGCAAGTCATGCTCACCAACAAAAATTCGTCTCGGATAGTGAATAAGATAAAATATGGCTCTACATCACACTTTTGCATCATTCATTAAAAGGAAATTTCTTTTTTTCTGTAACTATGATCTTAACTTTTCCTCATGTGGAGAATTTTTTTTATCCATACCGAGTGTGATCGAGAGGTACGTCATTTCTCGGTCAAATACTGATTTTTACAGAGGAATTTAGATCCATATCAATCTATCAATAGAAGGTTCACGTGATGCATTTATATCCTTATTCGAATAACTTACACAATCTCTATTCTAATACTCAGAAAGAAATTTCTGAATCAATATAAGACTTGACTTATCAGTAGCTTTTCACTTATATGTGATCAAATTAGAATCACACACACATTAATGTTATAATCTTTATTATATACTTTATTATTTAAAGTGAATTGAGCTAATTATTATTGCAAGATTAATTCCATGATTTATATACACAATATAATATAAAATACTTCCCCAGCCTGCCAATTATTTTGCTTAAGACAGTAAAAAAATTAAAGTATTAATTTCAGAACACTATATTTTTTACCACGAAATATTTTAAGTCTGTGGATGTCAGATAATGATGTAAAAATACACTATTCTTTTATGCTACTAGTAGCTTAAAGCTGTATAAATTTGATTAGTAAAGGAATAGATTAATTTTTATCTTTTTTTCTGTTCAGTTACATATTACTGTGCAGGTAAAATCAACACATGTAGCATCTTATGTTGCTCATCTAATTAGGGGTCAAGGAAAAGGTGATGTCTTACATGTAGATATCGTAACTTAACTGTGGATTAAAATAAGGAGGTATTTAGCGAATATGGCTTATTATAAATTTAATACATTACTGATATTAGCGTTATTTTCATATTATTTGAAAAAAAAATTGAACTCATAATTTCGCAGTGTTTATTGTTAGTTGTTTATATCACGATTATACTAATCACTTATAACGATTATAATATCATTTATATATATTAACCTATATTTCAACTTTTTACAGATAGCTATATAAGTTATTTTAGTGAATAAGAAGAAAATTAAAAAGTATGACTTAAATTAATGCAAATGTTGATTGTTCATCAATTACAATCAAATTAATTGCTGAAAAATGATTTTGATCAAACCAATATTTCTCAAATTGTTATCTAATTTCACTATAATTATCAAATTCATTTTAATAGCTGTGATAGCTTGCTGTTGCTTTCACATACAGAAGATAACAACTTCTATGACTAACCAAGTCCAAAACCATCAGTCCATCAATAAAGTTTTAAATGCTAGTCAAAATAAGTTTTGTAAATAAAGTTGTTAGTCAAATTGTCGACTTTATCATAAATGATGCTGTAGATTTTTATAGACATTGGCTGCATTCAGCAATTTCGATTGGCAAAAACAAGCAACTGGAAATAAGTGTAATATAACTAATATAATGTTTCAATAAATATACGAGTATCTATATTTAATTTAAAAAATTACAAGATCAAAAATTAGAGACAACTGTTACAGATAAAATTAGTAATTTAGATTTTATTTAGGAATAGACACAGTTATCAACAAGATGATTAAAACCTCAAATGCTAAATAATGTCAATTAGAAATTCTATAGAAAAGTTCAACAAATGATAAAATTTTTCTGTACTACTTTTAACATTTCCTGACACATTAAAAATGTATGAAATGTATTTTATTACTAAAATGTTAAAAAATAAGAAATACCATTCTCAGTGTTCAAAGTGGTGGATGTTCTCGATTGTAAAAAAGACCAACGCCAATTTTTTTTTGAAGATTATTAGGATATGTCTGCGCGCGAATTTATAATTTAATTTCTCTTCCTAAACAAGAAAAATGCTATGTAGAATATCAGCTACATCTTTTTTACTTTGTTTTTTTTCCCGCTGCATGTCATTCATATTGAAAAAATCCCGTCAAGCTCAGTTGGTCAAGGTCATATCTACCTGGATACTAAGTCTGTTATTGATGAGTTTGACCGACAGATGAACAATTCTTAGAATTGTCCTGAAAAATTTTGCTACGAACACACATTACAAATCGGAAACAATTTACCTCTTTCTGTCCTTTTCTTGCATCTCACAATAATCTAGTTTATCTGAACCGACAACAATATAAATTGTTTTTTAGTTACTTCATAGTAAACTAAAAATAAAATGTACTAAGCGGATTCTCTTTGTGAAATGTGTTTTTAGGAAAGGAAAGAAATGAGTTCACAATTTTGTGTCTTTTATGTTTGTATAATACTAAATCTTTCTTCAATGCTATTAGATTTCGATAAGTGCTTCTTAGAATCTAACAGATAGGAGATCATGAAATTCAAGAAAAAAATAAAAATATTAGAAACAGTTTTGAAGTAAGAAAAATAATGAAAACTATGCACTATAAAATATAATTGTTACGATAGCTTATAATTAAGACAAAAACAATATAGATTGAGTAAACAATAGCTTAACAGAAAACACAAAGAGTAAAATTTAAAAACAAGCGTTTAATTAACAAATGTTTAATTCCTTTAAAATGCGCTTTAATTATAAGTAATTAATAATAAGTAAGGACGCTTAACTATTGAATTAAGTTTAGTTCAAAGCAATGGACTTTGAAGCGAAATACAAAATTTTATCAGATAATTAATATAAAATATAATTTTGAAAATTATAGTAATGTAAATGCAAATGAGATAATTCTGGTAAAATTTGTGAATATGTATCGAAAATTATTTTTACTTTCCGTAATTATAAATGTGAAGCAAGTGTTAAATTAACAAATAGAAAATAAGATTAAAACATAAACGCATCCTCTTAAGGTAATGAATATTGCAACACATTTAAAATATATAAGTTTTTTAAAATAATATTAACTTTTCTTTTGAGTTTTAATTTTCAAAAATCTTTCATATTCTCAATCCCAATTTTTTTTTTTTTTTTTTTTTTTTTTTTTTTTTTTTTGAAATTTTATAATTTGTTTTTTTAAATTTATTGTAGTTAGTTAGAGAATTTTGAATAATGTGATTTAAAAAAAATATATTTACTAAGTACATTAAAAGTAATAACTAAATGCATATTAAGATGAAACATCTTTGGTTTTTTAAAATAGTAAATGTACACTTCCGACGAAAACAAATAATATTTCAAACTGACTGTTAAAATTTGGTAGTGGAATGTAATTTATTTAAATGGAACGGAGAGAGCTGAATTAATTTAAAACAATTTTAAAAGCAGGACATTTTATTTCTACTTTTCAAATAAAAGAAAAAAAATTTTTTTTAAGTATTGCTTGAACGAAGACTATTTTCATTCATACAAATGCCAATACATCATGTTCTATTTAAAATAAATAATATTTTTCAGAAGTCCATTCTTGTTTTACTTTTAATTTTACCAATTCAGCTGCACAAAATAGAGTTAATAAAGAGCAGTTTCTTTCCAGAACAATTGAACATAATAATAACCTTCCCAAATTACAAAATTAAATAACCATAATGATATAAACAATAAGTGTCCTAATCCAATTCTTAATCACATGTCACTCCCACATAAGAGAAACAAACTATAATGAAATTATTTTACAATGTGTTCTTAACTCGGGCATACTTGACCATAAAAGATATTTAAAAAAAAAAAGAAAGAAAGAAAGAAATACCCTTGGCCTCAGATTTTTTTTTATCCTACAACAGATAACAATCAAGAAAAGTATCAAAATAAATATACTACGCAATCAAACAATCTAATTACCACCTGTTCTAGAAAATGGAACGCTACACTCAACAGTCATAACCGCTTTTATTTTATTAACTCTATCTTGTAAACATCGGTTTCTATAGCTAGTGAACTGGTATTGTAAAAGTGAAACAGCTCAGCTTGATAAAGCAGGATTTTGAAGAATGGCAAACACAGTTAACAAGGAATGCAGTGCTTAAAAAAAGACCTTGTATTTATTTCATTAATAATCATATATTTCATTCCATTTAGGTATGATAGTGGAACATTATGACTGCTTGATTGGCAGCCATTGTAGAAGAGCAACGTATAATGTGAGTATAAACTTGCTATTAAAATGATTAACTTTACTTTCAGTAATGCATGTATGAACTTGGCATTCTTAGCTGATGTGTCAAGCATGCGGCTAATTTATATTTTCAAATAAATGATTCATTGAATTGTTGTTGTGCGTTTTTCATATGATTGAGGAATTCAATATTCGCATTTTGGAGGACATATTGTATATATTGTTTTGATTTGTTCTGCCAAAAATTTCTAGTTTTTTTCATTCAGTTAGAGGAATTTACGCGAAAGGTTTTTCTCTAAAATAATACCTATATTTAGTTCATAATTTCCACTTTAGTGATATATTCAAAGAGGACGAGGATTCTCGATTCATGGTGCTTCGAAAATAGTTTTACTCGAAAATAGCACGTAAACTATGCACATATATTTTCTATTTGCTATAAGTTGGAATTCTCACGTCTAAGTGCTGAATTATTTTCTCTATGCAACCTCTTTTCATTAGAATTTAAAACAATTATTCATTTGAAATGCAGTTGAATGTTTTTAATTATTGTACAAAGCTCTACTCTGTACAATAATTTTATTATTCAAATTAAATTTATTTTACACATATCTAATACAAATGTTAATTTAAAAAACCACAGAGAAATATATTCGTAGATTCTATTTGCTTTGCTGATACGAAATGAGCTAATATAAAAACAGGAACAAATGAACATTCCAAAATATCAGGATATGAACTTTCGTGATCTTCATAATGTTAAACTGTAAACTTAAAAAAAAATGTTTGAATTATTTGTAAGCTAATAGTTTCTGAAAGCTTCCCGAAAGTAACAGTTTAATTATTTCAAATAAAATTAACTCCAAGTACTTATAAAATAACTGCTGAGCACTTTGGTAAGATTTCTTAAATATACAATAGAAGAAATCAAAGATAGAGCACCATATTCGTATCGAACAAAAGACGACATTGGAAAAATGTCGATCCATTTAATATTAAATGTGTATATAGAAATGTAATTGAAGGTTTTTCTTCATCAACCTTCATAGTAAGTCGAACCTGGCTTCTTCCACTCAGAGAAGGGACTTAGATTACTGATATATTTAACAGAAGTTTAGCATGGCGTTCACGTCTTTTAATGTAACTTAATCCTTAACATTTAATTTAAAAAAAATTCCGTCCAAAAACAAGAATTCGTCTAAAATTTTTATTTTACTTGATTTTGAAATAATTAATATTAATTATAATATTCTAATATCATTTTGGAAGAAATTATTTCATAAACTACTGCTAAAATTATATTAGGAGAAGAAATTTTTCTTCATCAAAATGTTTCAAAAATAAATTTTTCTTTAAAAATTTCTTTGATTATAACATTAAAAACTTAAAAAAATAACTAGAAGTAACTGAAAAACTTAAACTGAAAAATTTACATGAAAGTGAAACTAAAGTTGTATAAACCAAGATTTGTAATAAAATTTTAAGTGGTTGAGCATTTAAAAAAACTGACAGCGTATAATAGATAGTGTAACAGCTAAAAGTTAATGCAAGGTTTTTTTTAAAACATATACAAAGTATTCAATGCAAAGATGAAATTTCAAAAATAGTAGATCTTATTTTTCATGTTATACGAGAAGCAGCTTTGAAAACTTATAAACAGTTCTTCCTATGAGTATACGCATATCAAAAAAACGAAGAAGTGAAGCCTCCATCTACTTTTTAAACAATTGTTAGAATCTAACATAGAGTCTTCTATTTAAAAGAAGACAATTCGACCACAAAGTTATGGTCAACTTCTTGAATAACATTAAAAAAGCACTGAATGTCAACTGAAAATAGACTAAACCATGGGTTTGCAGGAAAGTAAATTTAATAAATGTAAATTTATAGGATAAAAAACTTTTCTATACCAGTGTTTAAATTTTATAAATATTTTTTAAAAAATTAAAAAGCAATATTCTTAAATGCAATTATAATTTTCCTGTTGTTATATTTATGGTAAAACTAAATTATTTTTATAAATTAATTTTATTTATAAAACTGAATTTTATTCTACTCAAGCTCATTTTATTTTAAGATGAAAATACATGAAAATCCTTTTTTTAATTCGAATATAAAATGTAATGTGTATAACATTTCTCACGAAATATATAAAATTAATAAAATCTATGTGTGTGAGTGTGTGTGTGGTCATTAAAGATAAAATCAAATTATTTCTTTGATAAACAAAAATATTTTCAACTCTCTATACGCTTGTTTTAAATTTTATTGGTGATTTTGAATAGTTAATAAATGTCATAAAAATAAATAATCTTTTAGATAAACTCATTTTTCAGCATTAATTTTTTTAATAAAGCTAAATTAAATAGTAACGATGACGAGATTAAAATATCCTTTTCGAAGTGAAAATTGAATTCACTTTCAATGACCTTTCTAGCAGCAGATTCTTACTCGTGCGCTGGAACACGAGGATACAAAATCCAATCCTATCGAATCTCTCGCCAATTTTAAGATTCTCACAGATGGTTGGTTGATTTTTCTCCTATCTTTCCATTGTTTCAAGTGGACTTTGTATTCATCACCAGTGTCCGATGGTCTGGCTAGAATTTCAATCAATTTAACTCCTTCCCCTCCCCGGTAACTTTCTATTTTCACACACCAGATGTTCTTTTCTCTTGCCGCTAAATTCGATTCGTCTTTTTTTTCTCTTCAATTCTTTTCTTAATTCGAAGTATAATGAAAACTTTCAGAAGATGGAAATACAATGGTAACGCAAAGAGAAAAAAAAAATGAAAAATTCGATCCACACAAATAAATTGTATCGGAAAAAAAAAGATCGTTATCAATGTCTCTGAATGATCATCTTCTTGTTCAATAGTGAAATAAAGATAATAATTTGTTTTAGAGGAAACAATTGAGTTTTATAATGTTCGCTCATGATTTGTTAAGAAATATTGTAATAGTATATTACCAGAATAATATTGATTTATTTTTAATATAAGAACATGTATTTTTAAAAACAATTGAAACTTTTATTAAACTATGAATATAGTATGTTTAAATTATTGGTAATAATATTCAAAGAAAAGCGAAAGATTGATTCTCTTCATATAACTGTGTTTTGAAGTCGGGAAAAGTTCCAATGGAAGGAAAATTTTCCAAAAAATATCTTATTTCTTGTACATAACTTCTGCTAGTTCTAGTGCCAAATTGCTATTGTAATGACTAAAGAAATATTTTTTCCTAATTTTTCACACATGTATTTTTAAATTTTTGAAAGTAAAAAGAACTAATTTTTCGCTAGCATGTTTATATCTGGCACAATTGATTTCTGATGTCAATTCTAATTACCATTCTATCCAAAAATATGATTTTACTTTATGTATATAGGTTAAATTCATTTGAAAATTAAACGTTTATTTCAAAAACCAAGAAGTGATTCCTATCATCTAACAAATCACTCGTACTATCAAAAAATTCAACATTGATAACTGTTTTGAATTTGTTAGACATGTCATTCATTATATTATAAACAAATACGTTATATTATATTATAAACAACACATTATATGATACAATACATTATATAATAAACAAACAAAAAAAAAAGCATTTTTGTGATTAATCCATAATTTTATTACTAGATCCACTCACTTCTCTTGATTCTACCTTTCAATGAAACGTTCAAAATAAAATTTTGAAATTATCAACTTCCAAGATTCTAATGCTCTAGTATTAAGAACATAATTATTCTTAATACATAAGTCGTTATGTGGAGCAGGAACTGATAATCGTCAATAGGAGCTTAATTTTATTTCGGTTACAGTTACATGGTAATTCTTTTAGTAGAAGGATTTATTTTGCTTTAGCGTGTTTTTTGTTCTCTTCGGTGTTCGGTTAACCGAAGCCCTTCTGATAGTAGCCAATTACGAAAGAAGAAAAACAGGCTTCGATTTCGGGAAGGTTAAAAATCATAATTGGGCTTTTGCAATCATGACGAATGTTCATAATTCATTGCGCATTTTCTATTGAATCAAACGGAAAGGGATGCCGTAATGGGCAGTTTTTAATGTTGGGCAATCTTCAAATCACTCGATCAAACTTTTAGTGATGTCTTTCGCAGCAATATTAGGATCTCTTTTAATGAGGCATTTATTTACTGCTAAGACATGTAATCATTTAAAATTCATGTCTCATTCGATGAAATGAATGCATATTATCAAAACATTTTGTTAAGGCCGTATTTACAAAGATACGTGTACATTCCAACTTTAACAACAGACAAGAATATACAAACTAGTGCAACTGTGAATATACGTTGTGTACCATTAAATTTTTTGAATCAAGATTACATTATCTTAAAGAAGGTAAAAAGTGGACAGTTAGTTTATTTCTGTTGCAAACTATTCTGTTTTGTTTATTCTGTATACTTAACTTCCCCAATTTCGTTTAAAAAAAATTACAACTTACTTTTATTTGAGTAAAAACATTAATTTTTAATGGAGGATAATTACTGGAGCTTCATTTATATGTAAAAAGATAAATTTGTTTGCACTAATCATATTTTTAAGAGTAAAATAATATTATGCAAAAATTATATATGTATATATAAAATAAATATTTTATTTTATCAGATTCATATTTTGGTCAACAAATATTGGCAATTTTATAACAAATAATTCACAAGTTTCATAATCATAAGTTGGGTTTATTAAAGAATTTATGATTCGTTGAAAATGTATATCTACCTTTTTACATATCCATGTAGCAGAAATATTTTACATTTACTAAATTCTCGAATGTTATTCAATTCGTTATGTAGAGAATAAATAAGTTGATTCTATTTTACACTTCAAAGAAACACTTTTAGACATTACTTTAAAATATCACGTAATGAAATTTTTTTATACGCGAGGTCATTACCAAATTTTGCATTCTAATACATACAGTAATTTCATACTGTAACCCAGTTTCATACAGTAACCAAAGTATAAAGAATTATGATGCAAGAGTAGGACATTTTATAATGTAGGCAGAAATATTTTTTAAAAACATTATCTGGGTATTAACCCCCACGGCTCGTTTATAGAACAAAGGGCCAAACGAAAGCAAAAAAACGGTGAAATGAAAGTCCCGCTTTCTTTTCCCACTTGGGGTCGGTATCAGAAGTTCAGAGTTCGCAGACGCTAATGAAATTTAGATTCCTCATTCCTTTATTCGAGTCCCCGCCCCCTATCTTGAGATTAGAACAAGAATTATTCTATTAGAATACCCCCGGAAAAAGTGGGTCAGAAGCTGTCTCGGCTTAGCAGGGGCCAAGTGAGCACAACATGCCAAAGAATGAGATTCTTGTCCTTAATTGTTTTTGGTAGAGAAAAAGTATTAAGACATGGCACGCCTCTTCGATAATTTGCACTATTAATAAAGTTTTGAGAATTGGACACACATCTATTAAGTGGTAATTGTTTAGTTGTTCTATGATTTAGTTTCGAGCAATTTAGCAATGGTTTTAGATAATATGCAAAAGGTTCAACATCAGTAGAAAGAGACGTTTAATTTTCTAAAAGTGAACATCCGCCAACGATGTTATAATCATTGAAGGAATATATTCAAAACTTAAAATAAATCTAGAAATTATTTTGAAAGTAGTCACACACTACTAAAAGTACTGTGATTAAAGTGTCAGTTTGAAATTTATTAGGAAATATTTTAGCTATATATGTGATTTAAATCTGTAAATTACGTTTTAGCACGAGAAATAGGAATAAAGTTTTATTATAGTAAATTTATTTTTTAGTGTTAAGCTTAATTTTAAGAACTGACTAAATTAAAAGTAAATATGAAAATATACGAAGCAATAACACAAGACATAAATAAAACACTGTGAATATCGAGGCTAATCTAATAGATATAGATAAAAGTAGGAAAAATCATATGAATCTCTCTCTAACATTTTAAACACACAGGATTAAATTTTGAAATTTATTTTAAGCATTCATATTACTCAGTCAACACATGGCATTGCTGGCCAATTGGTTAGAGTGCCTGACTACCGATAGGGAGGTCCTGGATTCGGATCCCGGTTCAGGCATGGATGTACTTTCTCTCTCTCTCTCTCCTTTGTCCTTTCCTTGTGTGAATGAGGTGTGAATGGTTGCCTACCCTATAAACAAGTCCCTATGGTATGTGTGTGCACTGAAAAAGTCGAACTCCACACCAAATACGGTTCACTTGGAAATGTGGAGCAGCGTAGCTGGCACACGAGAACAACAACAATAGGTAATTTTTCTTGAGAATTACGAGTTCAAAACACGGTAATTAAAATTAATAGATAAAAAAATTAAGCATTAATTACTAATGAATACTTTATTCTACGTGATTAATTACTAAAAGACACGGGAACGCATTAATCGTTCTACAATGACTCTATCATTATCAAAACATTTTCATATTACAGAAATGAAACAATCAATTTGAATGTTTAGTTTAAAAACAAAAAAATATGTGCTATTTATTCGTTGAATTGTCGTATCTGTCTTGTCATAACAATGAATACAAATATTAATAAAAATTATTAATATTTCTTATGATTGTTAAAAATACTTTAAATGGAAATTAAAGGAATTTACGAAATAAAAATGGGAATTTTTGACATAGAATTCAAAAATTTTAATAGTATATATAATTTTTGCTTAAATTAATAATAAAATAATAATCGATTAAAAAATTTAGATTTTATAAAATTTTTAAAAAATAATAGGATTTAACAGTAGTGTAATTTCATTTATCTTTTTCGTAGAGAAATGAAATATTTTCCCATGATATTTTTTTCATTGTTTTTTAGACACAAAAATATCTTTGTGAAAATTTATGAAAACTAATAAATTGTAAGATCCTTTAAAATTTGCACTTAAAGATTCAGCTCTAAGAAGAAGTTTGTTGATTTTTGAAAAGTAATTGTAAACTCGCTCAAGAGCATGTGTTAAAATTAGGTCCAGCTTACTTACTGACCAATATAGTTCTTAGCATAACGGTTTATTCACTTTTAGAAAAAAACTAAGCCACACCTGCTTACAAACAAGTTTATCTGTTTTTCCTGCGACACAAAAAAAAAAAGAAGAGGAACGCACAAAAGCATAATCAATACTGACACAAGCTGGACTCGTCTGCAAGTTATTTTTACTTCTCCGAATCCTAACTCCAGCAGTCTTTGAAAGTGTCCCAAATCAAACATTGCATAAAACATCACCGATAATCAAATCGCACTTATATATATTCATGCCTTTTCTCTCAAATAGAAAAAGAAAGAAAAAAGTAAAGCATGAAACAAGTGCCCCCATTCTCTCCAGGTGTGCACAGTTGAGGAGTCGAGCAAGAAATCATCCATCACTTTTGCCAACATCCTTTCGTTTTAGATCCTGAATCTCTCTTCCACTCGTCACCGTCCTTGACTCTTCCTAAAGTCCAGCCGGGGTTGGAACTTCGTGCCGAGAATACACGATTCAGACTTTTACCCACCTCTGGTGGTTACATGTTGGTAGGATAAAGAAAGTTCGGGTTGGCAGGGATTTCAAGAAAACAAGTGGTTCTTTGGACAACATGAAAATGCTTCTAGTGAAGTTGGTAAACTGTCTCATCCAATTACCCACGTACAGATGATGAGTTTTGATCTTTCGATAAAATTAGTGTTCCATCTTATAGTAGCTGTCATAGCCTGAAATGGCAATGTGACAAACAATTATCAGATTGAAAATATTATGTAATGTAAAAGGGTGGCTCTGACATTATCAGTCACGATGTTTGTTTCTAACTGAAAGCTTTCTGTTTTCCTTTACTTTGTCATTCGAGCGAAGAATTTAATTGGAAAAAATGGACTATATGCATTTTTAATCAATCGTACTTAATAAAATGTATTTTCTCAAAGAGCTGAGTCGTCGACATTAGTGCGGCTAGATTAGAAACTTTTAAAAAATTCAAGATCCATTTCTGACTAGGTTTCCGTTCGTTCTTGATAGATGTTCCAATAAATGTCATGTTTGTCAATTATAAACAATGAAAAGATAGCATTTATATGCCATTTTCGAGACCAATAAAAATGTGTCTGATATTTTTATTGTTTGGAAAGCTTCCGTTGTTTCTCGATTTGAATGAAAATATTATAAATCATATATTTGGTAGTTAAATGCTCATTTTATGTAAAATTCAGTCTGTATGAGAGATGGAGAACTAGTTTACTAACCTGCATATCACTGTATTTCAATTTCTACAAAATAAATTTGATTCGCGTTATCAATAAAAAGTTTAATTAATGGCATTATGTAAATTTTAATTTTTCAATAAACATAAAATAATATTATTTAAAATTAAATAAGTTATTACAACAGAAAGGATAAGAAAAATGCTATTAAATCAACAAAAATAAAAATAATGAATATCAGAATGGGCAAATGATGATTAATTGTCAATTTTAAGTTTAAGGCACTTTTAGGAGAAATAAATAAGCAATTATGTTCCATAATGTGGAAAGTTTAATTCAATAGTTTTCAGAGAGAGTTTATGTTTGAAATATGTTTCCTTGATATAAATTGCCCACATTTTTATCAAAATATTATTAATGAATTATTTCTTACCATTGAACATCCGTTTTTAAGTACATTTATTTTTATATTCATAGAAATTATTATTTAATTGTTTTTATATTTAATTCTTTTTCTGTAAACTTTTGTATTTACGTAATTTTTACTCCTATATAGGCATTTTACAAAAGTTATAATGAGAAATTTCTGCAATTAAGAGAAATTATATTTTGAAATATTATATATTTGAAAGCATATTTTATTATATATATTTGAAAGTATATTTTATTACATATTTGAAAGTGAATTAAGAACAATACATTTAATTACTATTAATTGATTTAGTTCAGATAACATAAAAAATAGCCATGTTTTTTCATAAAAGTATAAATTAAGCTAATTTTTTTAAAAAAGCAGTCAAGTATACATATATATGCAAAATGATAGTATAAAAACAAGTTTAGCAAATCTATTCTTAAATTTAACAATGAAAAAATGTAGTGATTTTTTAGCTTAAGATTTGATACATTGAGGTATTTGGTTTTCAAACCTTTTGCTTTTTCCTTTGACACACAAGCATAAGAAACACAAAGAACGAAATTCTTTTCCGTATTCCGACTACAGCCTATGCTAAATTAAATTAAGCTCAATCACGGAAAGCCTTGAACAGTTTATGTTATGCTGTCAGAAATATGTTGTTTATCAATTTAGTCTCCATTTTTCAGAAAATTTGTAATAGTATGGGCCTGTCTATTTCCGCCTGTTTGAATCTCATTGCTTTTATAATTAAATGTCCTGTCATAATGCCGTCAGTTAAATGACCACCCTAGTTTATAAAGTAAAAGGGAAATAATATAATGTTATTCCCTAAGCATTTGAATGTTATAGATAGATAATGAAGTGAGTTCCAATAAATAAATTATAGTTATTCCATCAATCAACACGTAATTTATTAAAGCTATCAAAAACGCACAGGGAAATGAATAACAATGATACGTCATTCCAACCTTTGCCTGGCATCCAGAATTCATTCACACCCCTCCTCCATCATGCTTTTGACTCGCCATCAGATTGAGAAATTTGATTTGGGAAAAAAAGGACGTAAGTCCACCCCTTTCATGAACTCGACCTTGCTATCGGAGTAAAGATTGCGGTGTTGGTTTTCGACTGGCAATCAGCAGGACGCTTTGGAGGCCGCGTCACACTCAGCCGATTGGGAATTTATTACCTACGGGGAGTCTGGCATCTGTTCAGCAGTATATTTCATTGAAGATTTAAATCTTCATATACCCTATACTAATCCGATGATGTTACTTCAGTGGTCGGACCCCTGCACTGACAAAATTTATTACTTCCCAGTGCATCAGCAGTGTTTTTTGTCGTAAGGAGAATGGTATTTCTTACCATAATATTTTTTTACAGCTAATAAGAGAACTACTTTATCACACAATCATTCTTATTTACAAATATTCATGATTCTCAATAACCAATATAGCTCGTTTTGATAATAATAAAATAATTCGTTGAGATACTTAAATAATTTTTATTTTTAAATTACAAAACTTATTAGTTTGCCAATCATGGTTTTGAATCATTTTAAAGATTGTATGTTAATTTTGTAAATTAATAAGTTAAGCTAGTGATTAAAAATCATTTGAAATTTTCATTGTTACTTTGTAAATATTTAAAGTTGCTTAAGACTTTATAAGATCTAAAAGTTGATTGCAAAACAGATTTCTTAAGAAAATTGTTCATTCCTATATATTCCTATTTTTTGAAGTCATATGAATGAAAAGAATTAAAAATTTGATTGAAGTAAATTGTTCGATAATTAAATTTTCCCTTATTTTACCTCAAAATGTTCTTAAGAGAATAAAAACATTTAGGTGACAATAATTTGAGATCTCAGGTAATAGTTACATAGAGTCATAATTTTATTTATTATATCGATTATAAGCAATATTTTATTAATTTTGTAATGGGAACCTAAATAATAATGAAAAATGAAGACGTATCTGAAAACTAAATTGATTTTATTGGGGTTTAATTGAATTTTTTCAAAGATATAAGCTTTTTGGTTAGAACAATATGACTAACTAAATAAAAATATTTTTTAACAAAAAATATTTAGCTTTATTATATGTTGGACATAGCAGTACACTGGAGTGTGTAAGAGATTTTGTAACAAATATTAACAAAAATCATATTAGTTGGTTTAATTTAGCATTCCTTAAATTCTACTCTTAGTAATGAACTAAATATGCATATATAATGCACCTATTTATTGTCTATCTAGATAAATAAATAACATTTTTTAAAAATTTAGATATAGTTTTGGTTTTGACTAGAATAAATAATATGTATTCATTAGATATTATAATATTCTGTATGAGGATTTTTCAAGATAATTTTTGAGAATTATTCTGATTATGTATGTGATCCTCTTAAAGTATGTGAAAGCAAAATATTATGAGTAAAAAGTCAATTCAGATGGTACATATATTGTGGATATTAGGCAAGTAAGTGAAAAGCAATTAATGCGTGTGGAGGAAATGCATTTTTTGTATATTTGCTTTAAAATTATAAAATTTTTAGTTAAACTATCTTCTACATCAAAATCATATTTAGCATATGTAGACGGTACAGGAAAATGCTTTTGTACACGTATACAGATTTTCCCATTTACGTAAGATTTTATTTTTTTGTGCATTAATCTGTAAATAAATTATCGAATGGGTATCATTGATTCTCAACATGACATACAAAAAGCGCATTTTAAACTGTGCTTTATAAAAATTTTCATAAAAGTTCTTTCTTCTCCAACTAAAACTGAGTGGTTGGCTTGGTTTGCTAGTCTTTCAATGGTTTTTTTCTGCAAGCAAAGGTTAATTAGATGGGGATCTACTATTTATACGAATTCCAAATCATTGCAAACACCTATAGACCGAGTTGAGATTCTAACTCGCAAACTCTTGATCCATAGATTAGATTGATAATCAATCGGGTACAAGCTCAGATTATTAAACTTCAGCTCGTGTACCCCCCCCCAAAAAAAAAAAAAAATTACCGAAAAGCAATGGGAAAATCAAATCAATTGAAACTGAATATTGTGAGTGGTTATAAAGTATTCATTTTATGAATATTTTTACAGTTGATATGGATATTTACAATAATTTGCTTTTCAACATCAATTAAACTTAAATCTTAAAAGTTTTCTTAAAAATAAACAGATTTCATCAACCTTCAGAATTTTTTTCATCTGAAACTGTTTCTTATTTATACCAGCTTAATACAATGTTAACAAAAAGATATAACAGTTACAAACATTATTATTCGAGTGCAGTTTAATATATAAAATGCTAATGAAAATGAGCAAATATGTCCTTCTGATAGTTGAAGTAATTTAGAAGGATTTTTTTTTTTTAAATTTATTTCTGTATGTTTTCTCATTTTTATAATTCCTTTATGCAATAATGATTTTTTTTCTCTATTCTGATATTATTTCCAAGTGAAATAATATCGAAATCTCAGAAATACACATAACTAACAACAACCAATTCATTTCCTTGTCGTCCAAAAAAGAAATACCATCAGGCAAACTACTTAGTCAATGAACTCTCTCAGGATTTCTTTTTTTTTTTTTTTTAACTTGCAGTCTCTACTTTCAGAAATAATTGTCGTTCGCAGCAAAGAAGCCTTTTATTACTCTGAACTTCAGTTTAACCAAAGTGGAAGAGGAGGAACCGTCGAGTTCATATTCAACCACAGAACAGCGCTTGGGACATCCACCACCAGAAGAAACGAAATGTCCTACGAGTGTGGCAGGAGTCAGTCACGAACAGTCTGATGACTTGAAGAAGAAAGAGAGGGAGATAGGAGTAAAAAAAAAAAAAAAAAAGATTGGGATTGATTCTTCGAGGAACCATTGTCGATGGGTCTAGGGGATGGGTGGGGCTGTGCAGCAGTGAGAAAAGGTCAAGCTACAAATTAAGGAAGTGACATTCAATAAGCTTTGCCACTTCCTCGATGGTCTAATTGGTCGGACCGACTGAGTAAGTGTCACGTTCAACAGCTACTGAAAAAGTGAACTGTTGATCGTTCCTTTTGTCTTCCTAGCATGGGAAATCCCAATTACAGTTTGAAATTAGGGCTTGGTTAAAGTAATCTATTCAATTTGTGATATCACTTGTTTTTAATTCCAGTTGAAGTGAAAAACTAATAAAAATTATATAATTTATAATTGGAGATTTGCCTTTAATTAATAATCAAGATTTAATTACAGAGTTATTGATATGGAGCACGGTTGAATTTACAACAGTTCAAAAGAGATAATGATTCTACAATTCTTTTAATAGTCGTATCATTCATTATCAATCAATTTGATTAACAATTTAAGTAATTAAAAGCAATGTTGTGTCACCATGATACTTGCTACATGACAACAGATTAAAATGCATGCACCTTTCTTGGCTAAACGTTTTTTAAGACTTGTAATTAATTTTATATATCACTGATTACAGAATAAATCAACTGAAGAAGCTTGACTATTTTATGATACCAAGCAGAACATTTTAGAGGTTCTGACAGTGGAAATCAAGTTCTATCTAACATATTGAGCTCTAAAGTAATACTTGTGTCGTCATACTGGAAAATATAGTAAACATTTTTAAGATAAAATATTTGAATTAAGTGTTTAATTATGAAGACTAAAAATAGTGTAACTCTATCATCGAGTTACACATTAGTAAAGTAACAGTTTGAGTAAGATAGCCTTAATTTATATGTAAACCATTGACTCATAATTGAGAAGTAGACAATAAATGTATATAATAAACAGCAAGTGAGAAAATAATTTTGAGTCGAATTTCAAAGCATAGATTTTCAAATAAAACTATACGGTTTATACAAAACTAACATTAATGCGGGACTTAAAATGCAATTTCGTTGTAGAATGGTGAAAAAAACTTTTTTTCTTGTAGTAAAAATTTTGTGTAGTAAAAATAAAATAAAAACACAATTATTTCTAAAATATAAAAGAAAAATTACATCACTGAATTATCAAATTAGAAATAATTTGAATCATTCTATAAAATATCAGCGTGACAAAAATTCAATAAAATGAGCTAAATACTTTTCCTAGAGAAGGAAATTTACTTAGTTATAAATTTTCTAAATATAGTATTTTTAAATTTCAAAAAAGACATATTCTTTACTTCTTCCTTTCGTCCAATTAAAGGAATTCAATATCAAATTATGGGTCCAGACACACACTGATTTAACTGAAAATAAATCTATAAAATTCATATCTTGTCACATTTACTAATTTTTTTAATACCGCCTTATATGTCTTTCACTTCATTAGTAAATCATTTTATTTATAAAACTAGAGTTCTTCATATTTTATATAAATTTTATGATTCATTAATAAACTATTTAATTATTTAAATAATTAAAAAATAAAATTTAAAATAAAATGACCTGCTTGGAAAACAAACATTATAAATGCAAACTTTTTTAAATTACTTATCTGTTAAATAAACATAATTATGTTTTTCCATTTCCAAACGGAAACCAATTTAAGCATTTTTTCTACTAAATATAATTGAGGAAATTAAAAACAAAAGGAACAGTAACCTACTCCACCTGGTGGCTACGAAGGATATTAGTTAAATTTTATTTCCGCCGTCTGAGAGAAGGCCAAGGACTGATCTATCGCTCTTTAAGAAAAAAAAATTTTAAAACCAGTTTTGAATGAAAATGAAGATTCCGCAGTTGTAAACAGGACGAATGACGATGTTGGAAGTTGTTTCAAAATCTGAATTGATTGATAAAAAATGTCAAGAGGTATTTGTCTCTTTTCCTGAAGACGTATTAAGAATTCCAAGGGACAACGGAAGTGAATACGTGGTGTAATCTCTTTGTGAAAGAATAGAAACGTAATCATACTTAAATTAGAATATTTTTTAATTCTTATAAGTATTTGTAAAATTGATGAATAAAAGTCAACTTTACGATCAAAAACAAATTTATTTCAAATTATTTGATATAGACATTACATTTGATGATAAATTTAAAAAATTTATTTGAAAAACAACTCCCTACCTTAGAAAGAGAAAATGCCCTGTTAGCAATTTCCTACTAAGGAAAGGAGAGTCTAAATTAACTGATTATAGTTAGAAAGGGGTAAAATTACAAAAAATGATAGAGTATTTAACATTACTATTTTATTTCTTAAAACATTGTAGTTAAGAAATTGGATTTTATTAAAATACATTGTGCTTAGTAGTTATTTCTTACAACCAATAATTATTTATTATTCCTAGTGTGAGAATGTGTAGAAAGAGAAACCGTTCATTATTTCAAGTCATTAAAAATAAGAATTCCTCCCTTTTAAATTATGAAATATACAATTTTCTATGTCCTTCTGGTTCTATTACATTTATTAAAAATTCCTTTTAACATTACACTAAGAACTAAGCAAAACAAAAATAAAATCATATTGGTGGAAAATTAAAATTGAGTGAAATATTCATGTTAAAGTCTGAACGGTTGTTGGCTTCGTTGAAAAAAATTGGGTAATGGGTAGTTTTTTGAAATGAATAATTCTTGCAAGAATTTCATTAGTATTTTCACATCATAAATTTCATTAATAGATTTAAATTTAGAATTCTAAGATTTAAAATTATTAACAAATTCTCTTTTAATGGTAATGGAAGTAAAAAGAATAAGAAAGAAACAGGGAGAAGAAATTTACTTAAGTTTTAGTATTCCTTTTAAAGATTTCTCTGAAATAATACTTCATGAAATGAAAAAAAGTTTCATAGTATAAAGTGTGTAAATTTTGATTTTAAATTAAAAGGTTCTTTTTGTTTAAGGTAAAAAATATATTTATTAAATATTACTTGCGAAATCAAGGAATTTAAAAATATATATATAAATATTTGGATTTTCAATGTGACGTGTTATCTTGTAAGCAATTGGAATTACATCTTTATCATTAGATGTTGAGAAAATACCCATTGGATTCAATTCCTTGTGTATAAAGAATATAAAAGCATAAATATTACATATATAAGCTACATCATCATACTAATTTAGATTTTATACCCTTATACATAATCAATTTTATTAAGAAGCCTTCTTAAATAAGAAATGAAATTCGACGCAAAATTGCTCAGTGTTAAAATTAAATATAATAAAAATTAAGTGAAAATCAAATTTCGCGATGCAAGTGATTGATATAAATAAATTATTGACATATTTGCGATCAACACAATTATTTAATTTTGAAAAAGTCCCGAATGAAATGGTGGTTATGAAATTTTTTGTCAACTCTGATGTAAATTCGGTATGTAATACGGAGCACAACGGGTTATCGTTGTGCTGTATAGCATCCATTAATATTCTGAAGCATTTCTGATTTTGAATGGTATAAGTAGACCAATAGAATATTCAAATTTGTAATGTACCTTATAAATTTGTAATTACCTACTTAAATACAAATAAAAGTTTAAATACTGCATGAGTGGTAAACTAGGAATCTGTTTTCACGGAAATCACACAATTTGTTGTAACGATTCCCATTATTTATTTTCAGAATGTTAATAAGCACTATCTTATTAGATACCAAGTTCTGTTATCTGTGCTGTTAGATGCATAGGTAGTAGTAGGAAGCAAAAATATTGTGCTTAAGGCAATATTCGAATAGAGAATCAGTTTTCACATACATATTTCTGTGAATACATAACCATTAAAATATAATACTGCCTTATGATCATGATAATGCATTATGATTTAAAAAGTTAGTGTTGTCTCTCTGGATACATATTTTAATCAATTTTATACCAAAGAACCTCATGGAAGTAAAATCGGGTACAAGGTATGAACTATTAAAACAGCTACAGACGATGCAGGAACGGATAACATAAATTCTAAACAAAAGGGAAAAAAAGTTGTGTATAAAGCATTTGTTCATTAACCTGGCTAACAAACCAGGTATCTCTAACATAACGATCATTGATAAAATCATGGATCCAAGTTGCTGATTCAAAATCATAAATATTTTGAGTTAACTAAATTAAACAAGTTTCAAAATTGTTTAAGAATTTAAAGTAATAAATACGGAAATAGTTGTAAGATAGTTATAGAATAAAATACACAATGAAAAATAAATTAAATAAAACAATATTCTTATTTATTTTCTTTTGAATGCAGTAATGGATAAATCAATTTTATATCCCATACATTAATACTTTATTCATTTATAAACATAAACACTTAAGAAGTACGGTCATTTTTATTTGTTGAAATTTAGAAATTTCAACAAAATTCTTCACGTAATTTGCTTGAGAGCAGCATAACTTCACTCGTGCGTCACAAAAATATAAATGCATAGCCAAATCACTAAATCTATTCTCAAATAAATAATTCAGTTGCATGCAACTAAAAACCATATACAAATATCATATCAGCACTACATTTTATTTCGTTGGCAAATAAATTAGCAATTTTATTATTGAATATTTTAAAAATTCTACTGTTGTGTTTATAAAATATTGTAAAATCAATATATTTTTTTGGAGTTTTGTTTAATGAGCCATGTGTTCAGAAAATTAATGAAACTTTAACTGTGTCACTAAGTCAATGGTAAAAAACATTGTTTTGCTTATAGAAACAGAATATTTAGTCAAAGGACATTTTATCTGTTTATTTTGTGTTTCATAATAAGAATTGTTTTTATAAATATGTAAAGAGAATCAAAAAATCAAATATGTCACACTCAAATGATCAAATGAAAAATATTTAAATAAATGATATCATGCTCGAATGATTGGTATTTCGGAGAACATTCATCATCATTTCCCTAATTATATTGAATATTTGGGAAAAATGCTGGTTAATAATGAAATGTATTTATTAGTAATGTTTTGCGTGTAATCAACTTCATATATTTATAGTACAGTAAAGAATGTTTATATGTTGGGTCTGTTATTACAACCAGTCATTGGACTTAAAGGTTTTTAGTAATTTTATATAAATTATTAAGGTATTTGTGTGTGATTGGTTAATTATTTATATTTTTTATTTAATAAACTTCTTATAGAAATTAGATATTTTTATTAAATTTATTACTGATCCGAGGTAAGCTTATGGAAAAATCTTACCCCGGATCGTGTACAAGAGTCAGCATGTTCAATACATAATAGTTCCAAAAAATTGTGTCTAAAAGGACAATACAAGTTAATATTTTTAGGTTTTAATACCTTACTTGGGATTTAGAAATTTGAAGGAGTTATCAATTCAGTTGTCAATTTTGTCATTTGATTTTTTTTTTCGATATTTCGATGTGAAATGGCTACTTTTAACAGATTCATTGAGAAAAAAATATAACCAGAAATATAACAACTTTACAATGCTCAACTTTACAATAAGAACAACTTTACAATGCTCTAAGCAAAATGTAAATAAAAACTCTCTTTAATAAGCTAATAAGTATACCATAGATAGTAATACCAGTATCTCTCTTTAGGATAAAACGTTTCACTTTCTATCTTCGCCACTTTTGTAAAACAAAAAAAAAACATGTTGTACTTCTGTTTATGTTTGCATGGATACCTCAATGTTTTTCAGTTTTCCTTCGTGATATATTAAATATAAAATCCTATGTAAAAGTCCACACAAAATACACTCCACGTTAAATATTAACTGTCTCGCTTTTTTTCCATGTTTGGAGTGGCTAATGGAGAATTTTCCGAGTTTGTTCCTTAATGAATAAAAACCACTATTTATAAAATGTCTACCCGGAACATAATTTATGTGAAGTGATTATTTAAATACCTTACTACAACCATAGGGCCGTTTAACTATTAATAAAGTGATAATCAAAGTTCCTTGGATTTCGGAGTTGCGTAAAGTAATGTCAGATAAATTCATTATATATAATAGAAGGAAATCAAGAAATTGCTTTTTGAGTACTTCATTTTTAACATGTTTTAAGTTACTGAAACATGAAAAACTTTCAAAGTTATTCTCACACATGATTAACCTGATTCTGTGAACTAAAGCATAGTTGTACTCCATGAAATGACTAGCTACATTCTTTTGAAAAACTGCAGTCACATTGTATTTAATAAATTGATACCTGCCTTAATCCGGACATATGCAATTGTTGCTTATCCCAGTCCAAATAGCTAATTCATTTAGAAATTGATTTTAGTGAGATGAATTAACACTACTGACACCACTGTATACAAAAAAAGTGATCATCTTACAAAGAATTAGCTTTAGCTACTATTACTATATTAAAAAAAAGAGTTTGAAAGCTATTATTAATGAAAAAATTAAGTTTTGTTTCTAGCAATTAAGCTAATGGGAAAAGTTAAATTTTTGTGTTTAGAAGCGTCTGAACAGCGGAAAACACTAGCTCCAGTTTATTTTTTTCTGTTGAATTAAAGTTCATAAGACTTGATCAGATGAGTTCACATGAAATAAAATCAAAACAAATTTGCAAGCTTTTAACTCTCCAAACTTGAAGGTATAAAGATTTTTTTCTTTCAGTATAATCCAGAATCAAAAAACATTGTTCTTTACATTATCAAAAATAGTATAAAAGCTTTTAGATGCCTACCAAAATTCTATATCATAAATTATTTACGCATACTAATAACATAGAATTTGAAAACATTGACAATCTTGTAATCAAATTGCCTGGTATTACATTTAACAAAACCTGGACGATGCGATGGAAGAAAACTACACAAAATATTAAAAATCAATTATGTTTTTGAAACTTCCTATTTACATTACTCGACGCTTAAGAATATAAGAGAAAAATGACATTTGACAAGTAATTTTGCACTTAAAACTTCCAGAAAAACAAAAGAACTCCACAAAGTACTTTGACAAGATAAACATCTTGACTCATTATTCAACCAGTTTTTTGGTATAAAGATGGAACTGTAATTTATTTTAATGTTTGAAAATTGTTTTGCATTTTAGAATTAATAGCTTTTAGACAAGTTTAAGGCTACATTTACCTTGTATAAGGAGAGAATCTTTGGCATACAAGACAATCATAACTGGCAATCTAAAAAATATGGATAAACCATGATGGAGAAATAATGATACTATTCACATTGTTTTTAATAACTCTACGAAAACGTCGTGTATTTAATGGACCAATGAGTATTTTTGATATGGAGAAACTTGTTTTTAAAACAAGTTTCTCCATATCAAAAATACTCATTTATACATATCAAAAATACAAAGTTTCAACTACGCCAAATTTCAAATTATTATAACATGTTTGGGCTACTTACATCAAGCATAAAAACATTTGAGAAATCAATACTTAAAAAGGTAAACGAACAAATATAGATGACCATATTCACTAAATAACTAACATTTGTAATTATCTTTAAAAATAGTAAAAATACACATAATTACATTATATAAATACTAACAAACTATGTAATTATTTGCATGTAATATTAGGCTCCAAGTTTCATTCGTCGTTTATATTTTTATTAAAATTATAAAATTTCATTACGTAACATTTAGACAATTTTGGGAAGATAAACGCACTGAAACATGTACAGTTTGATTTTTTTTCTCGATTTGTGATTTATTTTTACTGATTAGAAGTAATTCTACTTAGATCTACTTTTAAAATAATTGTATTACCCGCCATTATAAGCAATTATATCCCAGACGCTAATCGAACTCTCAGCTGCTGAACTCTTATTAATTATGTAAAACATGAAAAAATTTTGGTACATATAAGACGATTTTGGTCTTATTGATTTCTTACATTGTCATTTTAACTCGATTAAGTTATAATTTAAATAAGATTTGTTCATAAACGACATCAAAATTCAACCAATCTATATATTTTAAGCTTATTATTTGGATTTTAAATTATGAATAAAAATTTCTATTAATTATATAGAAAACTATGTTACTCAACTTACAGCGTTAAAATATGATAATATTTTTTGAAAAAAGTATTATTTTACTATTACTACACAAAAGCTGTATAGTACTTTTCCTAAATATTATTTGTTATAACATTTCGAAATATTAGTGTTATAACAGTTTAAGAATTAATATATTAATAAGCATTTTTGTTGCAAATTTACATTTATATATTTAATATTACTACTCAATGTTTTCGATTCATTCAAAAATATAAGTTAAAGCAGAATTTCACAAACAAAATTCTTTTCATTTAATTAGCCATTTGAATTCATTTGCTCATTTCTAAATGACGCCATTCTGACGTCAAGCATGGCGCGACTTTCTGGATATTATCTTAAGGCATATCATTCGATCACAGTATTCAAAGTAGCATGTGGATTGTTGACGAGTTGTAAAATTATGCAGCCATATAAGGCTATTAAGTTATTTCTGTGATAGCTGGCACAAGTGCTACCATTTTATGTAAAAGCAGGATATTTTGAAGGTTTATCACATTCGTTACATCTGTTCTAAATGAATCCAGTATTCTCTATTTATGTACTGATTTTAAAATTTTGTGTGTGGTATTCTTTACAATTATTTTTATTTTTGAATTTTGTATTCATTAAAAAATGTTTAATATATATATTTCAATCTTTTAAAACACTGAGAAACATTGTAATTCATTCATTATAAAACATGTTTTATTGTTTGTTTATTATCTAAAAATTTTTAAGTTATAGCTGTGAGACTACAACGCACAAACTCTTAAATACCATGAATCTTGAAAAAGATTCAAAATTAGAAAACTGATATTTTTTATTCAATTTGAGTCTTAACAATATTATGACAATGATTTTGTTTTTGACCTTTTACAAACTTTTATTCAAAATATTTTGTATTAATTTTAGGAAAGAAATTTATTCTCAGTATAATTTTAGACTTCGATTTCTAATAACTAAAATATTTTAATAAATGTCTTTTCCAAACAAATTTGTTAACATTAATTAACAATGTTTGGGAGTACTTATGAAAATATCTTCATCTGAAGTTTTTATGTATCGAGTTTTCTGAAGTATGCAGAAAATTGAATATAAAATTTCAAAATAATTTAGCATCGTTTATTATATGAATTTTTTTTTTTAAATTTTCACATAATATGCGAAGATATGTAACACATTTCTGTAATTTAACCTGTTAATAATCATTTAAATATATTCCTGAAAATTCTTTCTAGTTTTCTTACTTCACATTAATAATTCTAATGTTTGTAAAAGAAATAATCCAAATGTGAAATTTTAAAATAACATATGACTGACTTAAATTGGTATTACAGTTCATTCAATGTATTTAAATATATAATACATTTCCATATTTACATTTCTTATAAAATTTTCTTTTGTTTGTAAAACTCCTAAAAACTCTTCGCTATCTTATGTTCTATTTTTTCTGGTGTTTATTAATGAAATAAATTAAATCTAAATTAATGAAATAATTTTTTTTTATATTCTAAGCTAAATATATGAAAAGATTTCATCCAATTTATGAAAAGATATAATACAATACAATACATTTAAATTTTCTCCTAAATTATATTTGCATATTGGTTCCTTTATATGGTAAATTTATTGAAAATGTTTTCATTTTTCATTAGATATGAGATTTTAAACTGGCTATTGGTATGGTATCACGCATGTTGGTGTTGAAGTTGCCTGATTCAATGCCTGCCATTTTTGAACAACGAAAGTTAGATTTTGCATTTTTGCTTTCTGCAGGCACATAATCGTTGGGTTGATTGAGAGTTTTCTGAATATATAAATATAAATGCGTCATTAAGCCAAACCCTAAATAAGAGACTTATATGCTTTACACACAGCTTTGATGACCCACTAGGCAATGGTGTAGATATTAAACTAAGTCAAAACATTTTTACAAAATTTTACAAAAATAGGTTTCAAAAACTCTACATATATTTTGAAATTACTTATTATATAGTCGGAAATTTTGGTAGATAACACAATTTTTTTTACTAATAATTTTAGATATTAAAATCTGTACTTAAATTAATGTTTTTTTATGTTTAATAAATTATTCTTATGATCTTTATTCATTATTATGCACAAAACATTTGTAAGATATAAAATGTATGCAACTCGCTAAAGGTTAGAAAACTTTAAGAGAAGATTTGTGATTTTTAGTATTTTACTTTCTTCTGAAGATTAAATTTCTTAATTTTATACTGTATAAATAATGCAAATATATATAAAAATGTCAAAAAATCTTTAATGTTTTATTTATTTGTTAAAAATATGTTACATGAATGATATGAAAGCTTACTAAATAATACGAGCTAACGTTACACCACATACCGGAAATGAATCGCTTTATTATAAATATGGATATCATGTTGAGAAAATGAGCAACACAGAATTATTTCACGATGAATCGTAGTTAATGATACTAAACTATAATGAATGGAAATGAGTAAGTTCTTCCAGTTCTCAAAACATGAAACAGAAAAAATTTTTTATCAACGAGATTGGTGAGTTTGGCATTTAAAAGGCACGCCAAGGTCTTTCTAGCTTCTTGCTCAACTAGAAAAGTAGCCATGCGGTTTTGGCTTTAGAACAAACAAGCTTTTTTGAATACTTGAATACTGCAAAGAGAAAAGATCGCGCCAGGTTTTTGGTTAATGAGTTATTGAGCGGGAGAAAAAAGGGCGTCACTCTTTCACTAGCTGATCTTTCTTTGAGTAGGAAGTGAATCATTAAAATACCTGCGGAAAGACAAGATGAAATCCTAAAAAAGTGCGCGCTAATTTCTTTCTTCAAAACACAAATATTTGGATGTTTTTGAGTCATATTTTTTTATTTAAAGTTCTCAGAGTTTTGAAAATAAAAACAACTTAAATTGGTGGTTTTGAAAATTAAGGTCGGGCATTTTAATTGGTTGCTTTTCAAAAGTCAAGGATGTCCTTTAACAAACAAAACGAAAGAAAGAGCTTTTTGTATTTATGTACTTAGATATTTAAGACAAAAGAAGGATGGTCCTCTTGGTTTTATATGGAAGCAGATTTTGGGGTATTTTGAAGTTGAGCCTCTTATTCCTTTATTTTTATATTGACACCTACTACTCTTAGTAAGGTAACTTTTAAGGAAGATCTAAGTATGGTTTTTATCAAACAAAACGAAAACCCAGAACTGCTACACCAGCTTTTCCTTAAGTCATAAACAGTATTCCCTAATAAAAGCTCTTATACTGATGGAAGCAGATCTGAATCGGGAAGTTGTGTTCTTATGAAAACAAATAAGAAAGAATTTGGATATTGTTTTAGAAATCCTGATCAAAGTTCAGTTTTTTCCCTCTGAACTTATTGCTATTAGAAAAGCGTTAAATCTTGCTTTGGACGCTTATGCGAATGATATTTGGATTCTAACAGATAATAAAACCTCTATTCAGTACCTAAATAATTAAGTCTAATATTTCAGGTAAATGGGGCAGAAAATTACTTTAAAATTGATTGCTTTGACACAAGTTAGTACTATATGTTTACAGTGGATTCCATCGCATATGGGAGTTTACGTAAACAAAGTTGCCGACCAGTTTGCTCGTGCAAGCGGCAAACTACCCACTGCTTCTTCTTCAGAACTGAGGATTTCTGAAGTCCTCTCCCTGTTTCACGCCAATGTAAACACCTCTTGGAGGATTCCTCCTGATCATGACTGGTATGATGCAAGGTATCTTGGATTGACCTTGGAATCCTCCTGCCCAAACTTGCGCAGACAACTCTAGCTTGACTTAGGTCTGTTCATATAAAGAGTCTCGTGTTCATTGGAAACAAGAAGACTTGTACCTTGCCGCTGCTTTGCCATCGCTTCTCCCTCTCATATACTTAGGTAGTATTCGTTTCTCTGAAAGGCAGCTGTTGAATATGGGGGATGTTGTTTTTGATCTAATAGTGCGACATGACATTTAATTTGACTTAGTTTATCTAAGGCAAGGGGGTGAGTAACAGCAACATGAATGCACAACTGGTTGTTGAGAATATATTATGAGGGAATCAGCAAAAAATATTCTTTTATATTATGATGAGAGTATTGTTATGAGGTTTACATTCTAGTTAATAACGCTTCGTATAAATTCTCACACCACTCCAGAGAAGAAACTTGCTTATGGAAAGTTTGTATGTTCGTCAATGAGATAATCTTTCACTTTTTTAAAAATCAAATAATATCCATAAAACTATTCCTATTATCAATGCTTTCTTTATATATAAATAGGAAACCGAAAATTCACATGAGCAAATAAGTCATCCGTCCCTTTATCCTAGAAGAGGTAACCATGGAGACCTGATTGGTTACAGCATTCATTCGCGTTATCGGTAGGTTGTCAGTAGGAATAACGACCCAATCAAAGATCCGTCATCATTGCTAATGGAAGTTGGATTACTTCATATCCTCTTATGTGAAATGATCCCTCTGGGGGTGGCAAGTCAAGTCTTGGGGTCTTCTATTTGGCCATTGCTTCTAAATTATGATACCCACCCACTTTTGAATAGTGTGTGTGTGTGTGTGTAAACTTTATACCATAATTTTATCTTGAAATATTATCCACACACAATTTGGCTTATTATATCCAAAATATATTTTATATTTAATTTAATTATTTAATCGTGTATTATGTTAAAAAACAAAATATTTCTCTACTGGCATTTTCTTTAAAAAAATTAATCTCATTTTAAACTCTGTTTTCTTTATTTAAAAAGATGAAGGGAGAATTTTCTCAGTTTTTATTTGCACTACTAATATTGATAGTGAAATTATATAAGAAGTGAATATGATATATGAATGTAATGTAATGAATAATGTAATATATATACATAACATTTTGTTAACTATAAATTTAATATTTTCCTTTACATTTCGTGTCAGTTTGTCAGTAACTTTTAAAACATGTGTATAAAACATATGACAGATAAAATTGAAAATAGAATTAAAAATAGTGCAACAATTTAATTTTCTTTCATTTTAGTTATTACGTTTCAACATAAAAAGACATGATTTATAAATTAGTAAATTGCACTAATATGTTAGAACTATTTTTTTCAAGTTATTATAAATAGTTCATTCTTTTATTCATTACTCTTCTCTCCTAATTTTTTTTTTATTTATATATACATATGAATGAATTCAGTACTTAACAATTAAAAGACTTAATATACAAACGAATATTTTTGATAAATTTCAGTTTAATTCTAAGAGATAAAATTATAATTTACATTATTGTAATGTGATTTTAGCATTCTCTACATTCGTATAACATAAAAAATCAAAGAAAATTCTCTTCTTACACAAACTAATAAAAAGCTAAAGAATCCTATTTATATTATGTAAAATATATTTTCCGGTGGATACATTTTTTTTATAAAAGGTAATTGATTGATTAAAAGAAAGTGAATTAAAACAATTGACTCTAAAATTTGAAAGTAAAGAGATTTTCCTCCTATTTCTCATTACTTCTGAGATTTCTAAAGTAGATTAGAGGCTAAAAAGAATATATAATTGATGCTTTATTGTACTTGCGTGCGTGATAATTTTCTTTTACATCAGTGGGAGTCGGTTGCTGAGTAGGGCAAAGGAAAACTTAAACGATCCCCAACCGTGTGACACAGCACACCACTTTTACGGTAAAATAATTGGAGCAGGAATAATGACAAAAAATTGTTACATAAAAAGTGGGAAAAACATGCATATTTTTTTGCACCAAATATGGGCACCTAAGTTTGAAAAAAGTATTTATTGTTTTGCTAGGTTTATATAAGGTATATATATATATATATATATATATATATATATAACTGCATCAGAAATGCCTAAGGCAAGATTCATAAAGTATATATTTTAGCAAGTTAAATTATTCTACTTGAACATACACACATATATATGAATGCATGTGTGTTTTCAAGTAGAATAATTTTGCTTTAAATCGTCTTCAAATCATAGCTCAAACTATAATGGGGTTAATATAGGTCTTGAGTTTCTTAGAAAATATATGGTGGAAGTATTAAATACCCTAAATCAATTCGAAGGCCCCCGTTGCGTAAGAAACAAAGCTTCCATTATTCAGATACACCCTCATTAGTCTAATGTAAGGCTGAAATTAAGAAAGCATCCGATACAAGAAATGATGGTTTACTTGGCCTTGTTTGAATACTGAGTGGCGAGCTAAGATAAGGAAAAGATGATGCCAAACAACTTGGGTGCGCTTAATGACAATTATTCCCGATGGAAGAGATTAACAAGGCATTAAAATAAATGGAGCCAAGCAGTCTTTCCTTGAATCGCTCTAATCCACAGGTGTTCGTTGATTCTGAACTGGATGAAGACCTTGATTTGACTCTTGTAGCTGATGTTGTTCCACAGAAAACAATTTCAGCTTGCCAATCGGTGGAAGATGAAGTGCACTCTCCAAGGATTTGATTATTAAATCCAAGTGGTCAAGAAGTCCTTGACGCAAATGGTGCGAGTTATCTGACTATGAGGTTTCTTATCCTAGATGAGTTAGGTGTTCTGTTCGATTCTTACACAATCAAGGACGTTAAAAGCTTATGTTCTCTCAAGTTGAAGAACTGATTAACAGTTGTTCTTCTCAAAATATATTTTCTTTTTTTCCTGATTATAAATCTGGTTTTTAAGAAGGTGGGAAGGTGCGTTGTCCGTTCTTTCGTGTCCAGATGAATGTCCGAGTTCCTAGGACAAGACGGATGAAAACAGCAGGAGGTCAGGAAGAGAAAGAGAAATTAAGCAACTTCAGAATATTTATATACATAGAAATGTTTTTAGAAATATTTGTTACAGGTGAGAATAAGGAAGGATTTTCAAGGTGATTCTAGAAATCATCAATCAAAACTTCTTTAGGGGGAGGGGCTGAAAAACACAGTGAGTCTTCCAGAACAGGTCTAATTGGAAAGTGTCCAACGACTATCTGTCGATTGTCAACACCTTGCTTGCCTACGCAACACTGAAAATGTTAATGGGGTTCGCAAACTTTTTCTTTTCATATCAATGAATTGTTTTGAGAAAAGCATTTATATTCATTGATATAATCTATTTTATACTTCTATTACGTTTGAGAAAGGAATCACGTGTGATAGGAAATTCAGAATAAATATAATATTGTTTCGTGGTTTTTAAAGAAATAAATTTTAATAGTATCGTTTCTCAATAATTTTGCAATTCATCAAGAGAAAAATTTATCATATTTTTACAAATAGATACATATTCAAGTAATTATTTAAAATTATTTTTGATAAAGAATAAAATAAATTTATTTTGTTGTAAAAGAAAGTAGGGTTTTTAATAAATAATCATTATTCATACATTTCGCTTGAAAAAATTCTATTGGTTATTGACTTGGGTTAAAGCCATAATATGACTTATGGAGGAAGTAAGTGCATTTCTTAATTCTATATTTGACTGCTGTTTCGTTAATAAAAAGGATTCATTCGCTCTATTCTGATATATATTGTAACAGGGAGAGAGAGAGAGAGAAGTTATTTATTTTATACAAACGAAGCACACATAAAATCTACTTTTAAAAATGCTCATAATTCTGTTAATAGTAGATTAAATAAATATAACATTAGAATGTGGCACGATTTATATTTGATTATGTAATGCTGAATGCTTGTTTAGAACACTGAATTATCTTTCAAGATTTACAAAGGAAGTTTGAATTTTCTTATTCTATCCTGCAATTAAGGCTTGTTCAAATGTTCTACTTTGTAATTTTGCAGAATTTCTTGGGTGACAAATATATTAAGTGTTTCTTCTTTTTAGTTTAGGATAATCCACTTTTTCCATAAAACAATATTGTGAAGAATTCTCTTCATAAAATCTGGTATTATATGTACATCAGAAATTACAATTATACTCTTTCTGAGTATCGAAAAGTTAGGAAATATATATTAGATTTTTTTACATCTGATATCTTTCTAAATTTAACAATTTACTCATAAAGCACAATTAGATTCTTCTAGAGGTGAATTTTCTCCTGACTAAATTAATCTTTAAGCATCTTAGAGTCAGGAAGTCAGTGGGTAAAACCGAATATTCGGAAGTAAATTTCAAACAACATTGTCCTTGACATACAAAAGAATCTTGGGAAAGTGATGAAAAGGACTTTCAATAAGGTTCGTTTGCTATTCGATTAGTAGGAGGATGAGCTTATCACGCCAACAGCTACCAACAATTCTCTCTGGGAACCATGAACTTCTCGCCAAAATGAGAAATCCGTGAGTCCCATCCCGGTACTGTTCATTTGTTTTTCTTGACTCACAAAAATTTTATGTTTTCACCAAGGATTGCGTGGCAGCAGAAATAATAGTTATTCCTTTTTATTCATTTCGCACTGCAATACATTCATCCATCTTAATATTCCAAACCTAATTGTTAATGCGACGTCATGAATAAAACGGAAATCTGTTGTTAATGTAATCATCATAATAGATGGATTTATGTTAACGACAAGGCTCAATTGTTCGGAGCTACTTGCATGTTGCACATAATGACTATGAAATGAATGTGTGTTGCGTTAGGTTAAGGTAAACTCTTTCATAAATAATAGACTAAAATTAATAGTAATTAAATGTTGGGGAAAAGGACTTTTCTTAAAAATTACGCACGAAAATAATTTTGTTTACTGAAAAGGGGTTAGAAATGTATTTTTTATATTCAAAATGCTATTACACAATATATTCAAAATTTTAATAATCATTGAAGTAAACTGAAAAATATATGTGGCAAAATATTTATTGGCAGATTAGTAAGAAGATATACGTAAAGTGCTAATTAAATGAGCCTGTTAGTTTCTTTAGGTAGAAATATTCATATATAATTAAAAATGTAAAAGAAATTCAAGGTTATTTTGATCTTCTTCAAAATGCTTAGATTGTTTTTTTTTCCATCAAAATATTATGCTATATCAATAAATTTCAGGTCAGTGTATAATTTTTAATAGCATGATTCATGAATTTTATTACCACTTTGGTTGAGAATAAACCATTAAATGAAGAAATTTATTATAAACCAACATCCAAACTAAAAATTTTAAATGTTGCGAGGTCGTCTCCTGAATTGGTATTTATTTTTATGCGCTTTGTTGCAAAATAATACAGGAAAGCAATAAGCTACGAGTATTTTATGTACATAAGTTCCATTCATTAAACAGTCATGTAAATGTGGTCGATCCTGACTGAAAAAAGGTGTTTATCTCGCTTTATTTCAAAATGAAATGGTAATGATATTTTTCCAGTCTTAATATACTAACATGGTAACCGAAGTAGGAATGAATAAATTTATTAAAAGTTTGTGTGATTAATTCTTTTTATTCTACAAATCAAAAACAGAATTAATTCTTATGCAATCACTTTTAAAACATATAAAGATCAGGATTATGTAAACATTTTAAGTTGGTTTAAGTCTGCAGTTAGGCTAAAATAATTGATTGAGCTATGAATATTATATCGATTTAATAAACAGATAGCGAGAATAAAATATGATACATAATCAATATAATGGGTTATTTAAATTATTTTGATGACGCAATTTATGATTAATAATTTAAAATGGTATGGTTGTTAATTTTTACGAAGTGTAAATATTTCATATTCATTAATAAACCAAGTTCATTTTACTCCACTAAGACAAGTGATAAATAAAATTATAAATGAAAAAGTTTTTTTAGTAGAAAATATATATATATATATATATATATATATATATATATATATATATATATATATATATATATATATATATATATATATATATATATATATATATATATATATATTTTTAGTTATTAATATAAAGAGCACTTTTGCATTGCAATAAACCCAGATATAAGACTTTAAATAAAAGCTGATAAATCAAATTTATAACCTTCTGAATTAATTTTTGTTACTATTCATAAGAAATAGAAAGAAAATAATGAATAGAAAGGACTATTTTTTATTTAATATTATGTTCATTTTATATGTTATGTCCCATCCCTTCTGATTGTCTATTTCTCCCGATAGTAGCTACTGAATGAAAGCAAACCTTTCTTTAATTTAGAACCATTATTAAATAGAGAGACTAATACCAGAGCTTGTGAGACACTCTACTTTCCAAGCTTTCTTATCCCAGCAATAGAGGAATAGTAGACTGATGGGAGTTTAAAATACTTGCGCATTCCTTTTGTTTCAAGAATCTTCGAAGGATCAAACCTTGTCTGTTCTCGATGAAAGAAAAACCTCTATTCTCACCATCTTACAATTATATACTCATGTAAGCCTAAGCTTACGCGTATATACTCGCAAATATCGGTACAGTGAATACATAATTCAAGTAATAATTAAACAATAAAAATTTTAATTAAACTTCACATTAATAGTCGGCAAAGTTGTTTTCAGAAAATACACGAAACATGTATCAAAAATGGGTTTTATTTTTAAATTACTGAAAAATAAGTAATAAGAAATCAAAGGCATGAAATATTTTATTAATAATGAAACCGACAGAAATAGTGGTTGAAATAAGTGGTCAGTTTTCAACCATTCACACATATAAGGAAAAAGAATTCCAATAATTATGATTGCATTAAAATATCCATTTATCTTCTATCTACGTCTAACCCAATTCTTGTGATTCAAAGGGGAAAATTAATTCGTGTGAGTTTTGACCCCCACGCCCACATCCCCCACTTCCCGCGATTTGATGCTTTAACCTTGTCCCCAATATTTGCAGGTATATTTTCGGTAGGAAAATTATACTTCATAATTTTCAATGGCGGTAGTTATGTAGTACCATTTCAGAACACTAATCCTTGAGCATTTAAGTACTCAAAAATTGTATTTAGTGAATAGAGAATTAGCTGTGAAAGAAAAAGTAAGTTAATAAGCTGCGTAAGAGGTAAGAAAAGTGGAAATAATTTCTGAAAAATTTAAAGAAAATATTAAATGTACGGCATGTTTAAAGTTAAGCATTTTCCATTAAGAATGACCTTTCATCAAGTTTCTAAATTGAAAATTTCCTAAAAATGTATTTTAATGCAGTTTTGAATGAGTAAGCTAATAATAAAGAAAAATGAAAAATAAATAAATAAATACAAATAAAAATTATAATGATTCGCTTCGATGAATACTAAAGTAAGCACGTTCTTTTGAATGGATGTATAAATAAGTGAATGAATATAAAATATTAATATTTAGGATTTACAATGACATTTTTTCTGTTGATTCTAAATCTGCAAAGAGGAAAATTTTGGCAAATTAAATCAAACAGCCTTAAATTATAGAATTAAAAATGAAACAGGAAAAATTGAATAACATAAAAATATGCCGAATTTATTCAGTAATCTCATGACAGTTAAGGCAGTTTTATATTAAGTGATTTTAAGTAACTCAAGTTTTTTTTTTTTTGAAAAGAAACACAAATGCATAAATGCGTATACATTACAAATATAAATCTTTATTACTAATCCAAGAACTGTATATTTATGATAGAATTATTGAGACTGAAATATGATCAAGGAATGGTAAAGAGGTGCAAGACTTATATTTAAAAATTACACGAATTTTACAAGTTAAAAGATTTTAACGAATTCTTCTTGTCAAATAACACCAGTCAATGAGTTATAATATTGCTTCCAGAAAATTCCGAATCCATGAGGTATAAGTAAACAAAATTAGAATAAACTAATAAATTAAAATAAAATTAAAATAATAATTGAAATTTACAATACAAAAAAATCTATCTCTAATGTTCCAAATATCAGTTTATTTGTTTCAATAAATTTGTTTTCGATTGTCTTCACTGTCAACTAAACGCACAGACAAACTCTTCTCTGTGGTCCTCATAATCAAAAAATGAGAATGACATCGGCACATAACTCCTTTTAGAAGTTTCATTTCCTATCAGAGGACTTAGTGTTACTTGGACAGAATGACATTAGTTTTTGGAGATAGGTATAGAACTCGCGAAATTTCAAGCGTGAGAGCATTTAGGTTTTATTAAATACATTTTGACACCATCTAATTGTGACATTTTTTCCTATTTATGTTGCTGTACCACCTAAAAAATTCAATGGAAGATTTGTATAGAAAAAATTGCACGTATTTCTAAAGCATTTTTCAAAAAATAATTCAAAAATTGCAAGCATCAGCCAAATGCCATGAAATTGTGAGTTTTCTTCATTTTTTTATGCTTATAAAAATTTTGCATGTTTAAAAGGGAAGTAATCATGAGAACAAGTTTTCTGTAGATTTAATGATTTGAAATGAGAATTTGTTTCACTAGAATTTTACAAAGAATATATTACTTAACTCATTAGTTCAAGATTTTGTTAGATGTATTCTAACAAGAAAGCTATAAATAAGAGGATTCAATACATGTAAAAGGTAGAATGATTAGTATAAGGAATTAATGTGTTTTTATTCAAGCACATTGAAAGATTAGACATTTTGGGTACAACACAACATCAAGAAGATGTAGACATTTTTCTAAGAAATTGCATGTATTAATCATAACCATCGTTTTGGAATATTTGTTTTAAATAAAGGTATAAATGAATGTTTTTAAATCGAGTTCTTGGCATTTATTCTCTAACTTTAGTATGACAAAGATTATGGTCAGTCTATTTAACAATTTTCTCTCTAATTGAGCGTATTTGAGGATTGTAAAAGACATGAATGTCATAAGGAATGTATTAATAAAGTTTGAATAGAAATTTTCCATTTAGAAATACAAAATTAAGCTTTTAATGATATAAGATTCTGACAAAAGATAGTATATTTTATTAACTCCACATTTTCTATTGGTGTGTATTATTTAAAACCGAAAAATATTCTGTAGTTACATACTCAAAACAAGTTATTAATGTCGCAAAGTTCAATTTGGCAGCAAAATGGTAAGCGCTATGTTCATCAGTGTAATATTTATACAATCATCTTTCAAATTAATCATAGATAATTATCGATGCTTAAAACCCAGTCTTAACTTATAGCTAAATTATATTCATTTGAGTCAAAAGAATTATTGATTCTATAAATGAACCAACAAGCATTAGTATCATAAAAATGAAACTTTCAAGTAAACAGTTTTGTGATTGAATTATAATTTTTACCTGTTTTAAATAAAAAAAAGGAAGTTCTTTACACAGCAGTGATATTTAAAAAATAAATTGCCAAAAAAATTAAATACGAAGAATTGGAAAAAAAAAAAGAAATAAATTACTGAACAGAAAGGGAATTTAAGAACTATCCTTATAAGGAAATCAAATCGGTAGCAGGGTGCGAGGCTATTATTATTGAGGGGGAAGATCGTGGTGTTCAATGCTCAATCGAAGAAAACATGCGACTGTTCGAGAGGAGAGGCTTATCATCAATAAGACCCCTTTCGTGACACGGCCACACGAAATTGACCCTTTGAGATATAGGATCCGTTTGAAGTAATAACTGAATTTAAATTCGGCGATTTCCATTTCTAATTTCATGGGCGCTCGCTCAAAAGGCGTGGAGGAGATTCCGTATCAAGGTTTCTGCCCCTTTCCTTCTCTGCAAGAAAATTATTGGCTTTTCGAAAGAAAACTCTCTTCTTACTTTTTTCTTATCTTTCCTTTTGTTCTTCTTCATCCAAAGGAATTTGTCTTGGGTTTCAAATTTGCGTGACTTTCTACCGTATTTCAATTGATTACTTTTTATTTTATTCCGGCAGGAGGAAAACAATGCATTTTCTCCTGATTTTTCTTCTTCCTTTTCCACGAGTTCCCTTGCATCTGATGGCTAATTGCGGCTTTTGTTGTTCTCAAGGCCTGCTCCCAAGACACCTCATCGATTAGTACAGGCCCAAATGAATATTCCACGAAATTAAATTCGTGTCTTGAATTATTTGGTTGCGTAATCGCTCACAGTAAGAGGGTTGTGCACGGTTTCCGATTGCAGATATATTAATTATTCATATAATTTAATTACAATTTAATCCAACAGCACGAAATATTCATTGGAGAACGTCAACAAGATATAAAAATTACAACAATCAGTTTCATGACCAAGTTCGAGGAATAATAAATTAATCTATCTTGATTTACTGTTCAATTGATTTATGATGAATTTATTTTTAGGAATGAGTGATACACATAACAACTTAATTTGATATTACATCACTGAAAGTTTTCCAGCTGTATCTTTCCGACTTTGAGTAGGTAATAAAAACTTGAGATAATTATTTATTTATTGATTAAATGCTTGAATTTTTATGTTTTCGTTTTTTGAATTTACATTTTAAGAATAAACCTTTATTTTATGCAAATTTAAATAATTTGGAAAGTTTTTTTTTAATTAAAAGAAACTGATTTTAGGAAGCAACAGAAAACATGAATAAGAATTTGAATAAGCACAATCTATATAGACTGTTATTTAAACTTCTATTTAGGCGTAATGGAATCCTAATAAATTAATTTAAACAAGTTGAATTTTATAAACATATGTTTAAATAAAATAGACTTTGTATATGTCTGGAGAGATAAGTTGCCAATCTCGATAAATAAATTAGTTACCCTAAGTATAAAATCCCACACAAACTTTGAGAACATACAGATTTATAAATAGCAGATGGTAAAAATGACAAATGGAACTTAAATACTTAAATGTCATGCGATGGGCATTTATCAGCTATAAATTCTCAAATAACGAATTTCATTTTCAAATAGATTATTTTTACTAAACATATATATATATATATATATATATATATATATATATATATATATATATATATATATATATATATATATATATATATATATCAGAAATTTCAGTTTTATTTCCTGCTTTGACCTTCAATACGTATAATAGGCAGATATGTATAATAGGCAAATATGTATAATAGGCCATTTTAGAACTTTTATCAGAATCATATCTAATATTTTCAATTAAGACTACAATATTTACTATAAAATTAAATTTGAAGTTCTTGAAAAAATACACCTAATGTTAAGTTTCCTATAAATTTCAAGATTTATTTTTGAAATTTATTTCATCTATTTATAAAACTTAGTAAAGAATTAATGGATTGAGACTCAGATTAGACTATCTGATTGGACAGCGGTTCTTTATTTGATAATTTTTAATTAAAAATTCCTGAAATGCCCCCTTTGATATCACCAAATTTCAATTTTATCCATTCAAAATTTATTTGTTTTTATTAAACATCGTTAGGATTATCTATTACTGATATATTTAACAGTTGTTTGAGAATTTATTTTTGGTATTTTTTGACTTTTTATCTTGGAAAATTGAGCAAAATTTCTTTAAAAAAAACATCCTTATTTTATAGCTCATTTATCACCAAAAAATTGCTTCAAAGAAAATGAACTAGATAAAAATTTTAAAAGTGAATTTAAGTGAGAAAAACTTAAAATTATAATAAAAATATTATTTGCACACAATTAATATTGAGTTGATTTCATAAAATGGAATTAATATAAAAACTTTAAAAAATTCTACAAAAGATCTAGTTATAGAAAGTTAGTTTCACCGAAAAAAATGCTTCATTTCGTCCAAGTAATATTATTGTGAAAAAATTAATTTTGTTTAGTTCTTTTGTTTACAGCTATTATTATTTTTTAATTTTGCATTTTTTGCAAAATAACTATAAAGAAGAATAGTATTCAAATTGCTTTGCCTATTTCAAGAAAATATCGATGAAAACCTATATTTGTAACTTTTAATAACACTAGAGATCTAACACAAGTAAAATATCAATCAGAAAATTTTAACCATCTTCATCAAAAAGATTTCTAAAATTTAAGAAATGATTGTTTAGCTAAAGAGGACGATATTTTGTAATGCCAATCGGCCATATTGAAGACAGTGTTTTATTACATAAAATTTCAGAAACCTGTGTCTAAGTAAAGATAGAACAAGTCTAGTAGCTTAAAACAGACCTCCAAGAATGAGAAAATAACCATTATTAACTTACAAGATTCTTTTTGACCAAGTCTTTTAATGAGACAAAAGCTATGAATATAAAAATTAATACCCATAGGTGATCAAATTTGGATATTCCTTTGAATTTAAGAAATGCAATATATTTCACTCACGATCTTTGGTTTATGTAATCAAAAAATATTAGAATTACAAATATTTTACGACTAGTTAAATATTGAAAAATATCATTTTAAGAAAAAATTACAAAGCAAAGAAAATTTTTATAATTTGCCCATAAAAAATATACAACTAAAAGAAATTTCTAAATATAATATCAGTGAAAATAAAATCTAGTATTTTATTCTTGACCATCATTACATGAAAAAATAATATATTGGTTAAAAACAAGCAAGATAATGTTCAATCCGATTACTTAAATATTGCTTTTGATGTGAAGTGCTTAAAACAAAATAAACTCTAACAAAATTCATATAATGACTTTCATTTTTTCCTGCGATCCTCATTTATATAAATGATTAAGCGTCAAGAGAATTATTCAAATAGAATGGAAAAAAGAAACCCTGCTGTTTCGTTCTTGCAGCCATGGTATTTGAATTTAGTGCAAGTGTTTCATCGTCCGTGTAATTGTTTCTAATCAAATTCAAATCCATGCCTATGAAAACCTATTTATTTCTCCTCTCCTTGTACTTCAGACCTCAACTTACACGGATATCGACGTAATCTACAACGAGAATGGAGAACAGAAACCATTTATAATCCTTTTTCAACAAATAAATTCCCCGGAGATTTAACTCTTTTGAAGACCCCTCCAGGCGACTCTGTGATAGCCATCTCTACATGGTGATTCCTGCTAACAGAAGAGTCGCCATTAATTTTGAACTAAACCACTGAGAGAATCATCTAGGAAACTTAAGAAGGAATATGTAAAGAAAAAATAAAACCAGGTAATATAAAAAAGAGAAAAAACACAACAGGTAATAAATTGCTGGACTAGTCTTAAGCTTCTGGAAATCGATGAAGAAATGAGTTATTACGATAGTAAATTACTTCTACTTCAATCTTGGAGAGATGTGTATTAATAATCCACTTTCCAACCAATTGATCGTGTTGTGATAAATGGATTTCGACAGCGGGATGACCCAACCCAAAAACTTTAAAGAGACAACTGCGAGTCCAGCAGATTAAAGGAGTGAAAAAAAATGAATCCATATCCTGATCTGTTTTTTTTTTTGTAAAAACAATGACAGCAATTAGAAACAGGTTTGAAATCGTGAAATCCTATTTGCTAATAGCAAAAATGAAGCATGTATTGATTACTATCCAATTTGTGAAATGAGTGGCGAAATCGCGCATCAAGTGGGATTTACAACAACTTGAGTTATATTTTAATCATTTTTACTAATTTATATTAAAACAAAAAATCATTTTCTACAAAATAATAGAAAAATAACGAAAGAAATTGTGAGATATATCAACAGAAAATTACTGATTATCATACAGTACTTTAAGCGAATTGACATTTTCTAAATAAGTTCTTATAACTAAAAACATTGAATAAAAGGCAATTTTTACTCCACAATCAATTTTTCTAAATACAGAAAGTTTAAAAATTTAAAATCTTTGAAAAAATACAACCTAATGATGGTATTGTTAGGAACCATTTTAAATAATACTGCAATGCGAGAAAAATAAAAATATTTTTAATCTAACCAATTAACAGCTATGAAAAAGGAAAATTGTGAAATAAATAAAAGTAAGTCTCTGATAAGAGTCGAAAATTTTCACACGTGAAAACATTTATTAAGTTGTTTTTATTTTATAGCTTTATTTTTAAGAACGAATTTTATACTCAAAATTGTAAAGACAGAAGAAAAAATTCATATGCAATTTAAATCAATTTTGATAAAGAAAAGTGACTTTTTCGGATGGTTTCTAAAGTTTGTTATTTTAACGAACGTATATACATAATTATGAAGCTATAAGAATAAGAGCATCAAAGTTTATTCAGATACAGTGACTATGAACTATATCTACATCTTCAATATCATGAGGTAGATATCCAAACTTAATCTAGATAAGGGCTGAAAACAATATTTTGAATTCTTTTAGAGTGAAAAAATGGCACCGAAAAACAACTTCTTAATCTTTGAATAATTCAGGAGGTTCATTCAGAAATACCAGATAGAAATTACAAGCGCCCAATCCCATGAATATGCCTGCTTGCCATGGATCTTCAAAGGAAGAACCGTAAGATAAATTAGGTAATACCAAGGCGGAGTTGACCCTCGTTTGTCTAAAGCAGAGTCGTTTCGTTCCTCTAATAAGTATTCTACGAACAACAAGCTTCTAAAATGCCTTGGAAGTCTTTTGTGTAAAGGGCCTTCACTTTTTCTCTCATCAATTTAAATCTAGTTTTAACAAAATTATTAATAACAAGATATTGTTTTGTAAATGAAAGTTTACACAAATTTGGAAGCGTATTAAATTTAAACTCATTAAATGTAGATAAAGGAATAAGCAATTCAGAATATTTTAGAATGAATTTAATTTGCACTTCATAAGAACTACGCTTTAAGTTATATAAAATAAGTAGGGAAAAGGTGGGAAATTAATTTGGAGAATTAGGTAAGGTTACTGATTCATAAGGAAAGAATTTTCTTAAAAACGTGTTCCAATTTTCTATCAAAAAATAAGAGGATATATTATTAAATTTTAATTAGATATTTTACCTAATTTTTAAATCACATATCATTTAATGTTCATAATAGTATTGAATAATATCTATGATATAAATTAAAATAATTGAAATATGCAGATTACAAGTAAATATCATAATAACCAGAAATATTAAAAAAAAAATTATATCTTTTATTTTTATAAAATATAATTTTTGCGTATTGAAATAAATTATTATTGTTGTTGTTCTCGTGTGGCAGCTAGGCTGGCAAATTGGGGTGCACTGCTCCACTTTTTCAATTGAACCGTATTTGGTGTGGAGTCCGACTTCTTCAGCACACACACATGCCATAGTGACCCGTTTATAGGGTAGGCAACCATTCACACCTCATTCATACACAGACAGGATAGATAGAGTGAGAAAGCACATCCATGCCCGAACCAGGATTCGAACCCAGGACTTTCCTATCCGTAGTCAGGCATGCTGACCACTAGACAAGTTGGCCGGCAAATAAACTTTTACAGATGAAATTGTATGAAGTAAAACTTAATTATACCACCACTTCATATATATATTTAATTACATTATAAACACTATTTAACCGAATAAATAATAAATTCGAAGAGTTTTGTTACAGTATTTTTATTTATTCTTCTATTAATTAAATAATTTCATAATCTCTTCATTGCCTCATTAATTTTCTTTTTTCATTCTCATCATCTACTAAAATATTGATCATATTAGTTACTTTTGAATTTAATTTTTTTTTTTTGCTATATTCCTATTAGAAACTTTTCTATTTACTTCCTATGATCACTTTTTTCCAAGAAGTTAAATTTATCAGGGTCCTTTAATTAGACAATTGAAGGGGATTTATAATCACTGAAAGCAAAACTGAATCAACCTGCAGTTGAGATAAAGGCCCGTGTGCTAACAATTCAGCGATCCACTCGGCTCGAACGCGTAATAAGAAAATGTGCATTATAAATATACTTCACACATAACTGTTTAACGGATAATTCAGTACTTAAAGCAGAAACTTTACTGTATAAAGCAATAGTATTATAGTTATAAATATACTTATAAACCTTCTTAGATTAAATAATACATAAACAATACAAAACTTCAATAACCATATCATTACAGTAACGAAATTAATATTATATAATTCTAATAATGTGAGTTAACAATTGGTATGACAACTTTTAGATATTATTTATCTTCAACCATTTGATGGATTGTTTTAAATGAATAAATACGCTGTAATAGAACTTAGATAAAATAATTTTAAACCCAAGCAAAACTTTAAATTCATTTGAAGTCTTTTGTAAAGAATCTTCATCGTTCTAAAGTTATTCATAGAGAAATATTCACAAAAAATAAGATTTTAAAGAGTAGGACGATTATATTCTGATTCTTGTAACAGCCATCTTAAAAAAGAATATTGTTTTCATTGCGATCTATATTTTTTTTAATCAAAGAAAAATAAGTTTCATTTTGATTAAATCAAAAATTATTAATAACATTCTTTGGAATGAGATATCTGAATCTATTCCTCTACTGCTGAAACCACAAATGTCACAAAAAATAAAATCATATAATAACTGTTAATCATTATTTTACCTAACTGAATAATCAACACAACCAAGAGTAAAAAACAATGCTAGTTTTCGGTATTTGTAAATAACTTGTGGCGCATAAAATTAATTTTGATACAAAAAAGAATTTAAAAGTTATTCAAGAAATATTTTAGCTTAAATAAGAGCGATAGGGGAGTTGTATGGAATATATATATTCAGCTATAATCTATTTATATAGTATTTGATACTATAACTGTAGCCACATTCCTGTGATTTCCATTACTGAAAATAATTTCTAGAGATTGCGACTCCCTCCTCAATCACTAGTGACATATTTAGTATTATCTCACTCATAATTTTTCTACCGCACTGTCTAGTTTTCGCATTTCTACTAAATCTCGGAAATTCCAACAAAAGTCATGGCCACGGAATAAAAATAACTGTAACGCGTTGAAGTACTCATTCTGTTACAGCACCCCCATCCCCAGTCATTGCACAACACAGCAAAGAAGAAGGCGTTACTTAGTCGAGCTATGGTATAATACCCCCTAGAATGTTTCGGACAAGGTCGTTCGAGCGAACGACCTTCGAAGAAAGGGTCAAGATCTGGCATCGGTAACACGGATGGAATGTCGAGTGAGCTTGAAAATCGCAAAGAAGGAGATGGCGATGGATTTTTTTCTCTTCACCGAAATAGTTCCCTTTGCCAACAAAAGACGATACAACCACGTCGCCAAAAACATGTCATCAGTTATAGTTGTCCTCTTGTGTACAAAGAACTTTATAAATAAGTTCGCAATTTATATCCTTCTCAGTACAGCAACAAAATGAAGAAAAAAAAATCATATTTATAAATAGCGCTGTGTACACGACTGACTTTTGTTGGTAATCTTCTGGTCCGGTATTGTGCGCGGGCGAGTTATTATCCTTCCTCAATGGGTGAGTTCAGGAGCAGGTATAATCGAGTTTTGAAAGAATGTCCTCAAAAGTGCAGTTTCAATGACATGAAGAATGAATTGTTATTTCCTGGTGTAAATAAATAAATAAAATAGCTGGTGAGTTCTGGTTGATCCTACAGCCTATTTATCTAAAATATAGTCGATTATTCATACTATATCAACTTTTTTTATTTGAATATGTTCACAAATGTATTTTCAATTCCAGTTACACAACAAATGGTATCAAATAAAAAATTTGAACTTTATACGTGCAAAACATTTTTATGAATGTATGTTTGATAAAATATAAGAGTTTTCTTTGCCTAATAGTTTCATAAGAAGGGCAACTTGCTAACACTAGCAATAAGTTTTGCTATTACGATTATATCCATGACTGTGCAAATGTAATGAATATAGAGAAAAGGACAATAGAGCGACAAAGAAACAAAGCAATAAATATGGAATTTAATAACTTATCAGCAACGAGCCAAGTTTAAAGAATACAAAAAATGAAAACTGATACACATAATGAATAGGAAGATAGATTTAGAATTACTAAAAATCATCAATCTAACGTATGGGTTTGTGTGAATAGATGTTTTAAAATACAAAATTATAAAACAATAATAGACACATTTAATAATTATTCCAACAAGAAATTTTAGGACAATCATTCTAGGAATAAGCAATTATATACTGAAATTTCAAAAAGATGAGCTAAATTTTTAAAGAGAAAAATAAACATTATATGAAATTGAAGGAAATTCGAATATTTCTTTATACGTTAAGAAACACAATTTTAATTGCATTTATTTTACATTGTGAATTACATTAAGAAATTCTACAAATATTTATCCTAAAGAATAAAATAAAAAACACATTAAGTCTAATTACGAATGGCAAAAACTTTAAGAATAATTTTGTAATCTAATACATGACTTAGTCTTAGCAAATTTATGACACTCATCGTTATTTATAAGAGATAAATGGTTACTTCGCATAACTGAAACTACATATCCATTGTTTATGAAAACCTGGTAATTAACCACGTGGTAATTGGATTACTGCAAGGCTGAGAGAAATAACGATTTTAAAATACAATTTTTGCGATGTAATGAATACGAATTTGCTTTCTACCATCATTAATTATAACTGAAAGTGTTTTCTTTTTTAGCAGGAATTCTCATTAAAATTGGGTCCTGTTGATTCGTCAATGGATACCCTGAGGGAGGGGCATTCAGAAAATGCGCATATGTTTGCAATTCTCAACCGACACGCTATTTAACAGACACAATGTTTTTGAATGAGAAAAATGGTTAAATCATATTATTTTTCAGCGTAGTAAGTTGAAAATTTGTATCGCATATAACGTCACTTAAATATTTTTAAGATGTTTTTTATTTACTTACATAAATATTTGAATAAATTACATGATTCAGGTGAATTACAAGCATATTATTCCTAGACTTAATATTTCCCTTTCACCAATATACAAGAATTAATTAATTAATTGTAGCATAATATGCATAACTGATATAACTAAAGAAATTTCAGCTAAATTATCAATTTAATCCATTGCTCGTATCACAAAAACAGATAACGAAGAATACCAAACAAATTTTTCACAATAAATTAACAATTCATGAATAAATAAAATTTTAATATTTTCTTTCACTCTCTAATCAAATAACAGTAATTTGAGACTGAAATAAAAACTAATTATTTTTTTCCCAAAATCAGGAAATCAATAGAAAGTTTTTTTTTAAAGCACAATTATTTCAACGTTCATATAAAAAGTAAAACACAGGCATAAAAATTAAAAAAAGCAATAAAATGAGATTCATTATTGAGCAAATTTATACGGAGGTAATAAAAAAAGCATTACATCATACACTCAAAAATAATAAACAGAGAGAGAAGTACTTGTACATGTTTCTTAACTTAAACATCTTTAAAGTTCCCGCCAGATTTGCTCTATAAATCTGTTCTACAAAAGCTCCCTCAGAGAAATATTTTATAAATGGTACAGATTTATATGTAATCTGGGAAGGAGGGTCTCAGAATACAATAGTCTTATGTTAGAAATAATTTGCAAATGGATGATTAATTAAAACTCTATGTATAATTTATCACTTTGTTTATTTAATTTAATTAATTATTGCTTTATTAAAGATTCCAATTAATACTCAGTTACAGGTATTTACCTGCTTGATTAACGAGGAAAAAATTTCCTATGTAATTTTGGATTTTGCATTATAAAAACTGAATTCATTTGCCTAAATTATTAAGGTATTTAATTTATTGAATATTTTTATCTTCAAGAATATAATATGTTGGTATCCCATTTACTTCTTTGCATTTTTTTGAATTATTATATACTTATATAATTTTTAAAAATATTACTGAAAATTATAATCGTCAAAATATTTTATGCCCTTGCTTCATTTTCCATAACAAAATAATATGAAAAATCGTATTACTTGTGCTAAAAATTTCAAATGATATTTAATGAAATAAATAAAAAATATATTATTCAAACACATGTCAGAATAGCTGAAATTTTATACATAGTTGCTAAAATTGTCAATCATGATAAATGGGAAATCCTTATAGACTTTTAAATTTTATGATTCCATTAATCATTATTCGGAAATCTAAAGTATTCAAAATTCAATTTAACTGTAATTATGTTTCCTTTGCAAGTTATGAAGAAAAATAATCATGTTTTAGTAAATTTGATTTTTAAGCTGTTTTAATTCGAATTGCATCTCCTAAAATGGATTTTCATATACATTTTTCGCATTTTGAATTGAATACGATTAAGTTTTACGATGTTAAGCTCTCACACATAAAACACACTAAACAGAATAAGCTCATATCATTTCGACTACAGACCATTAATTATTGGATTATGTTTCTCATGTGATATTTGTGATAGCTCCACCTATTGTAGAGAGATGGCTGCCCAAAAAGCTCCGACGAAATCCGCTCAGCGTTCTCAGAAACACTTCATCAAACTTCTCTTAATCAAATATAATCTATAAAAATATCGTGATACCAACGTAGCATTATTAAAAATACATTAATCTTCTTTGTCAGATACAGGTCGTAAACAATCAACGACTTTTTTTTCTTTTACATATTTTTTTTTTTTTATATATGAAGCAATCTTCCTTCAACGTGAAGTTGTTAATAGCTCCATTGCGCATGCTTCAACTTTACTTAATTGAGCAGAGGGCAGATCATTAAATGCATCAATGAACTTTGCGTTAAAAAATAACCATATATGAAGTGAAATTTTTTATGGATTTCAAGCTTTCAGGAAGTGCCATTGATTGATTTTGATTAATGGATAGTAAAATGGTTTTTAAGAATTTGGTTAATTAATTTTTAAGAAACTGGTTAATTAATAACCTCTAAACAAAAAAATCGGAGTCACTATTTTAATTAAACTTTTTTGAAAGAATATGGTGTTGATTTAATGAATAAATTACAAATAAGATCTCTAATTTAAATTATAATTGGCATTCAATGAAAAATTTGATTTAAACTTATATTGAATGAAAAGTTTTATAATTATAAATTAAATATTTCAAACGAAGGAAGCATTTTAAAACAGAATCTAAGACAATATTTATAGTTGAATTAAACTAAATATTTGACATGTAGACTAAACGATAGATATTGTTTATACTCATGAAATTATAAAATGCTTCTATAAACTATAAAAAAAATTGAAAAATTAAAATGTTGTAAATGAAATTTACAATATTTGTAATTAAAATTTTCTAAATTGAGACTGAAATAAAAAAGAAAAACTGCATTAAACTAATTAACTGAAGGAAAAATTAACAAGAATAGATAAAAATATAAAATGTAAAATTTAAAATAAATTATACATTTGTGGATATTAGTTGTCTTAAAAATAACCCTAATAAGTTAATAATAAGGCTTCAAAGAATAAAAAATGATGGATAAAATAATCGAAATTTTCAAAATAGTATATTTTAAAATCTTAATTTTTTAGTAATAAATGTGAAAAATATTTAGTTCTCGTTCAACGAATAAAATAATAAGCATTGAATTTAAGCGACTTTGAATCTTGAAGAAGACTAAAAATAAATGTTATCAGAATAGAACCTACTTGTTTAGTTGCAATTCGGACAAGATGTTTGTTAATTATACTTAGCTTTTCCGATAGTATTTACAATAGTTTCCTCATTGTTAAATTTTTATGTTTAAAATAATAATTAACATAAAGACTTTAGCGTTTTAAAAAAATTTTAACAATTATGAAAGGAAATAAAATTTTAATTGAATTTGTTTTTTCAATTATGTTGTATATTAGGAATCAAAGAATGTTAAATGTTACATTATTTATATGAAGATTAGGAGAAGTGGCATTGAATTTTCCTTTATGACACGAACATTCACGAGTATCTGAAAAATGTAAGACTTATAACTTACTCTTAGATTCCAGTTTTGAAATACATTTCAAGCTTAGTACTCACCTAAAAAGAAAAAAAAAATGACGTGTTAAAATTATGTGATATTTTTTAATTAAAATCATAATCTATATAAAATAATATATTCTTGAAATTAACAGAATACATACAAAATTAAAACTTTTAAACAAAATTTTGATATAAATACTTTTAGAAACATTTACAAAAGCTTTACAATATACCTTATTATAATATTTGCAAACTGAAAGAGAATTTGTTATACATAATCAGAAGCTTTTAGTTTTTCCTTAAGTTAGGAAAAGAAACAATTTAATTTATTAGTAAATAAATAATAAAATGTTTATTCAATCAAAACAACACTGTTATATAATCTTGATTCATTATTAAACTCTATCGCCATATTTTATTAAATCACAAAATAATAAAATAAAAATATAAAGGAATTGACATGCACGACTTTAAAAAAATTATAACCCTCTTTAAAATAAATGGAAATTTACACTTAGAATCGTTTATTTGGGGAAAAAAAAAAAAAAAAAAACTATTAGTTTTGTCTGTACAAAAATTTTTATTTTTCTGTACAAAAATTGCAGTTAATTTAAACTGTTTATTTGCTTATATTTATAAAATAAGTATGAAAGGTACAATATGAATGAAAAAAAAAAAAAAGTCTAGACTTCCCAGAAAGTAAATCAGCTTTTGTAAATCAATCAGATAATAACGATGGTTATGATTATTCACAACACTTATTGCGGCATTCCGACGGAATTTCTGCGAGTCATTCTCGTCTGCGGATTATCAGAAGGACAGCCTGCTCAATCTCAACTGATCGTCTGCGGAAAACTGTTTCTCGGATCAGCGAAGTTGTAAAAGAACCGTAAAAAATGTGGAGGGCCATCAAAAACGCTCATCTGTTTTAGATGGTATGTTATAATACTTCTAGGGTTCTCAAAAACCCTCATCAACTCGGAAAGAGGAAGGTCAGGGTTCATAAGAGATGTGGGCTACAATTCCACAACAGACTCCTAAAATCACCCCCGTTCCTTTTTCTCCCCACGTGGAATTCGGTGATAAAAAATCGTCTGTTAAAGAATAATTGTAGAACTGTTTATTGCGATGGCAGTGAAAAATTTCGTTCCTGATAGACCTTGTACTTTCTCACAAATAACGAAGTTCGAAACCATCCAGATTGCCCTTTTTTGTCCATTTGCGATCTGAAAATAATCATGTGGGGGACTTAGGAATGTAACGTCATGAAAATAATGATTCTACAAAAGATATTTGATAGTAAAACAATTCTATATAAGAGTTGTATTAAATTTTTTTAACTTTAAGTAACTTATAACACAGAAATAGATTGCTTAAAATTAACGATTCTAGAAAATATTTGGAAATTGTATCTTTGAATCCTAAATACCCATTTTTCAATTTGATTATTTAGAGTCATCAAAATTTTTGATTGCTCTTTCAACAAAAACATGTTTTTTATTGTATTTCCGCAAGAGTATTTTTGTGTTAGAATAAATCGTAAAAATATTTGTTTGGTTATTTAATGATTCTTTTTACATTTTTTTTCACATATAAGTTACACATAAATAATTTGAAAATATCTGAATATTTTTTACATTCGGAAAGATCTTGGAAATTCAAGTTTATGTTGCAGAATATTCAAAATTTTGGTAACATTATATATTAGAAATTAATTACCATAACACTCAATGAAATTAATTATGAAATAATAAATAAATCCATGAGACATGGGATTAAGACATTTTACAAACATTTTTGAATGATCTTGATGTATATGGATAGATATATCAACACCCCTTAAAGGTGACAAACTTGTCAAAATGCTTTTACATACTTGAACAGATTTCGATTTATTTTAAAACAAGTTTACAGATATTTTTACTTTATTGTCAACAACCTGAACAAAAGAATATCGATGTTTTTTCTTTAAGATGCTCATTAAGGACAACTATATTTCGTTTTACAATCACTGTTCACTCGGGGCATAAGACTAATTACTTTTTTGAGTTAAAATAGAATTCAAATCACAACAGAAATAAAAGTCAATATTACTAAATATTGATGTTAAAAAAAAACAACGTTGGAATGGAGAATAGATCTCAAAACATTAAAAAACTAAAGAGGAAACAAAATATTTTATTATTTTCTTTTCACTAAGTAATTTTAAGAATTAACTCACAACATTAATATTCACAAAGGGTATCATTCGCAGAATAATAAAATATGAGTTGAAATATTTGTATAGCACCATCAGAACTCTGAACCATCAATTAACAGTTAGATACTTAAATGTTTTAAAAAGAAATCTCTTATCAAGACAAAATAAATTAATATTTTAAGAGTTCGTACGTAAATGATGCGTTGCATTTAAGTAAATTTGCTTAGAAATTTTGAAACCTCTTTAAATATAACAATAATGCATAACTTAACTTAAATTTTTTATTTTAAACATATAAACAACCATAAACTATAGACGAAATTATTAGTTATGAGAGTTTGAGTGTCTCAACCAATTTTAATTTTCAAGAGGCTCTAGCCAACAGAATTTTGCCCTTCACTCTTTACGGACACTTGTCGATTTTATCCACCAACAGTTTACAGATTTTATTTAGAGGGCACGACTTATTTATCTTGTAATTTGTTGTGGAGGTGTCGTATTTCCTGGGAGCACGCCAGTAAGAATGTCTCCCAAGGTAACATGAGACACCTCTGCAGTTCAAGGGCGACCCTGATGTTATTTACTGATAGTACAGATCACTTAGCGACTCGCTATCTTTGTGGAAAGATTAAGGGGTGAAAAAAAAGAAAAAAAAAGGGAACTTTGGAGAGGAAAAATCTCAGAAAAACATTTTCTGCAAGTACCACTGACTTTTGTTTATGAGTCATTCTCATCTGCCAGACTGTGAAGAAAGACATCCAGGAATTATGAATGTAAAGAAGAAAAGAGAGAGACAGACAGAGGAATACTGTGGTTATACATTAAAAGGTTAAAGTTACAGATAAAGACGTGGGATGGTGGAGTAGAAGACATCTGCAGAAATTGACATGCACATGTTTATCAAGATGTAGCTCCGAGTTTGACCTCAGCCAAAATTCCATCTTTCGATCCATCCTGTCCCGACATCCCTGGGTAATGTCAGGGATGTAGGGTCTCCCTCCCCCTCTTAGTCTCCATCCACCCCCCTCTAAGGTCAAAAGATGGCGACGTTTATATCGGATTTGTGAAAGCATGTTTTCTGATATTTAGACATGGTTTGCAGTCACCCACGCAATATTAAAATATCGAAGATCGGTTCAACAGAACCATTCTTCCATGAAAGTTAGTCCACAGATTTATTGTGTCACTATCTTATTTTCCCAACTTGAACAAAAGATTATATATATATATATATAATTTGCATACATATACATACATACATATATATATACAAATGCATACATATATATATACAAATGCATACATATATATATATATGTATATATATATATTTATGTATATTATATATATTTATGTGTATATATATATATATAAATGCTATGATTCTCACATTTCCTTTGAAAGTAGGTCAAATCTGTGCATTAAAATTACAGGATAATGAACAAAGTTGAAAAGCACCATTAATTTAATTTACCATAATATAATTTTTTTTTTTTTTTTTTTTTTTTTTTTTAAATTAAAAATTAACTTCGAGATGGTAACTCCAATCATTTTCTTTTTATTTTACTTGAAAATATTGATAAAACATTTCAAAAAAGAAGAAATTATTCATCCACTTTTCAATCATGCCGAGTAGTACCGAATAGTGATTTTCAATTTTCTCTTTGAAGTTAACTTGAGATTGAATTCCTGGGTCATGGATACCGTCCATGACGTATTTTTCAATATTGAATCTTATCTCATTTAAATTTTAAAAATTCTGCATTTGTCCTTGGCAGTCTAATAATCCAGGGTGAAATCATTTTAGAAATTACAATTGCGCAACATTTTAACTAAAAGGTAGTATTGAGAGGCATCCATTTTTTTTTTCATATAAAGCCATAATATTCTTCAAAATTCTACTTAAACAATTGAAAATTAATAAACATAAAATGTTCCAAGAATTAAAAATAAAATTTATAAAATCATTAACGGCTTCTCACAAATATTAAAAATATGTAATTGACAATTTCATTTTAGCATTCAGTTTTTTGTAAGCTTAATGAAATTTTACAAATATCAAAACAATATTATAAGCCCTAAAAAGGACAAAAGATATACTAATGAATCAATTATTTTTTATAATTCAAAAAGCAAGGCAGGGGTGTCAGTGCATCATTAAGATTGTTGCAGAATTAAAATCTCGTATATTTCCCTTATATATATATTCTGGTACATTTGAAGGGATGCTGTAATAATGATATAATAATGAATTAATAGTGGTGCCATCTACTGGGAAGCACAATATCATCAGTGATGATGAATCCAAATATGAAGAAGTACTATTAGCATACTATTCCATTTATAAAGGTTATAGAAGTACTTTAAATAAATGTCTTAAGTAAGATAATTTTATTGTAAATAGAATCCATAATTGAAGAATAAATCGTGAAAGAAATAAATACCGAAAATAAGGAACTAGTTCGGTTTCCCCATATATTGGCGAACGCGGCGATTTTTTTTGTCGCCAATGTAAGCGCGCCAAGCTAACACGGGAAATTTCCGGAAGTTCGATCGAAAAATAAGCATTTTAGAAATTTAAAAAAGGGAAATAAATATAAATGGACTTACTTGATATGAAGTTGAGCTGACGTGCCGATTGGTATGTTTATTTCGACATTTTTTTCGCTGTCACCAGTGTCACATTTCAGTTTTTTTTTTTTTTTTTCAAAATATTTACACAGATATTCTTCTAAATATTTACACTTTATAAAATTTTAAAAAAAGACAAAAAAAAGGCATGCAAAAAATATTATTTTAAATATAAATTACCTTATAAAATTGAAAAAAAAGGATTAAAAAAATATGTTTCTAAATATATACAATTAAAATAATTATTTAATAAAATAATTACACCTTCTGCGAAATTTGGTTGTCATCCCAATTAATTCCCGAAACAATTTCAACAAATTTATTAAAATAATTTTCATTTGCAGCTATGCAAGCTTTATGGAACATAAACATTGCAAGGTAAAATTTAAAATCTGTCTTACGATTATACGTAGGTAAAGACACTTTTACATGCCTCCACATACTTTCAATTGTATTCGTGTGACATCCAGTTTCTGGATCAACAAATGTCAACTTATGGTTGACTTTTAAATGGTCGAATCCCTCCTCAGTTAAACAGTCATAGCTCTTCCAACAGTCGGAATACACGGAAGTGCCTGGTAAAATCCAATCTTTAATAATTTGTATTAATGTTTCCTGTGTTCTATCATGGACAGCAACTACAAAAAGTCTTCCGGAATCCCTCTCAACCCCCCCAAACACCCACTGACCGTCAACCTTATGTCCCCTGTGATATTTTTCGCTTGCCAAATTTGGACTCATCTATTTCAACAATTTTGTCCTTCCCCTATTTTTCTGAATTAAGTTCAATGTAATCTAAAATAGTTTCATTAATAAATTGCCTCCAATCGGCCAAAGTACATTTTGAAAATGAATATTCTTCAATAATATGTTCCGTTTTGGATCCCCTTAATATTTCATAGGTTATATATAAAATTTCGAACAATTTTAATTTAGATTTTGAAAACCATGATGCATGCCTAATAGATTTTTCAGTGTTACACTGCTTTCCATCAAAACTTTTTTTGCAAACTAAAGAAAAGCCATCGGAATATCCTTTCTTTGGGGTAATTTTCATTTCTGAACCGCACTTCCTACAATTCGCATTTTTTAATAATTCTATTTCCATTAGAAAATTAAATAATAACTGCGGATCTTGAGCCAATTGAATTAAAAAAATCCTATTAACACATCCGGGTTTTCCAACTGTTGGTCTAGAGCATGAAAATTTAAAGTATCCATCGTTATTTTCGTTAATTTTAGATAATTTGTTGATATTTCTCGACAACACTACGAGCATGAGACATCGTGGCAAAATAATATCCTAAAATTAAATTATTAAGCTAATAATAAATATATATTAAATAAACGATATAAAAAGAATTAATGTAAAAGAAATTAATAAGATAATAATGAATTAAATTATTAGGATAATAATGAATTAAATTATTAGGATAATAATGAATTAAATTAATAAGATAATAATGAATTAATGTAAAAGAAATTGTAAAAAATAAAAATTTACGATGATTAGACGCTGGTGACAAACTACAGACAAATGGCTTCCAATTCAAATAGAAATGTCGAAAAAACGTGGGACATAGAATTTTCTAGAACAATGAAAGTCGAAGTAATTTTTAAATAGCTTTAAAATTTATGTTAAACAGAAGAAAATTGATTAGTGGCAACAACAAAAAAAAAGTAACTAAAACGGAATTTGGCAACACTAAAATAAAAAGAAAAGCTGAAATTGGCAACACTAAAATAAAAACAAAAGCTGAAATCGGCAACACTACGCAGTAAACAAAGGGCGCCAGATTTGGCGAGAAATCTTATATGGGGATATCGAACTTGTTCCGAAAATAATTCTAAGAACATAATTTTGAAACAAAAAAAGAAAATATATAAATATAGAAGGAAAAAAAATTCCATACCCACATCCTTGATACATTTGTTTACATTGGCAAATTGTACAAGCTAATGGAAATCACGTTTTTGCTCTCTCCCCTGCGTCAATACTCCCCACCCCCATTTAGACAGCTATCGTGAGTTCACCCAATGCTCGTTTATTATTAGACCTTATTTGATTTTAACCAATGAGAGAGCCAAAAGAAGATTGAAAAACTTTTAGTTGAGTATTTACAGTTGCTTGTCAATCCCAACGCAGGTCGAGATTATTATCCAGTCTTAACATTAGGATTCATCGTTACGTTGGACTGAAAAACGCAAATTCAATTTCAATCTTTATTTGCTTAACAGTTTTCAAAATATTTCGGCTTTAGAAACTCTTCAATTATTTTAAAAGTTATAATTAAGAGCCATTTTTCAGTTTCTTTTTCTTTTGTGAAAAATAAAATATGTTGTGAGTAGCATATAGTTTTGAATACTATAAAAAAAAATTCAGATGTTGATTAATCTCAAAGCTACCTAATGTATCGATTCTTCAAAAAATAAAAAATATGATAAATATGATAAAAAATTGTTTACTTTAAAGTACGTGATATATATAGACCATTTTAAAAACGCGATTAAATTATCTTAAATAGCTGTTCGTTTTTAAAACAAAAATAAGTTTCCATTTTCGAAAACTAAATTATTTTGATCAAGCTTAATAATTAAATTGATTATAATAAAAATATTATACTTTAAATAAATACTATCTGATATTGGTTTTTAAATCTATGCAATATATCTATATATTTAATTATTTTAAAACACTTATTTTATAGATGTGAAACAAAAATAATAGTTCCAATTTTGAAAACTAAATTATTTTTTTTACTTTTATTATTTTAATCATGCTTATAATTAAATTGATTATAGTAAAAATATTATGCTTTATACTAATATTGGCATACATTAGTCTTTAAATCTATGCAATATATTTAATTATTTAATTCAGCCTTCTTTTTTAAGCATATTTTTGTTTTTACGCATGCGCATATCTACCAGTATATACGTATTTAACAGGCGTTCACTCATAGTAAAGTTTCCAACATTAGATTTTAGAATTGTGATTAGTTTGACCATTTCAATTTTTTTTATAGTTTTTATCAAGTTTTTTACTGTAGCATAATGAGTCAAAGTAATAGTTTTATTGATTTTATATAAATATAATTACGATTTTTAAAATAATAAGAATGGTACTTAAATTTATGTTTTTAAAATTTATAAACTTTTTTTATTGTAAGTAAAGTAAAAATAAAAAATTGAAGTAATTTCGAATGGCCAATACAGAAAATCGATTGTATAAAAATTTTTATTAATTAAATGAAAATTTAAGAGAATTATTTAATAATCGTCAAATTAGAATAAAATATTTACACACATAATTTTTCTTGAGCGGTTTTTTTTTCAGTAAGCAGAACTCTAATTGCTTAAGGGTTTTTTGGGGTGTCAGCCTTAATAATTTCCTTAAAATGGTTTTAATATTTGTAAAATTGAATTTATTAGCCATTTTTGTATTTATATAACATTTCATATATCAAAATGAGGAAACAGCAATATATAAGTTTACTGTAAAATGAGGAGATAATAGAATAAGAAGGTGAAAATATATGGTTATGTGTGTGTGAGGGTAAATATGAAAATTAGGTGTGCGGTTGTTCTCTCTATAATATATATATATATATATATATATATATATACATATATATATATATATATATATATTATTATTATTATTATTATTATTATTATTATTATTAATATATTAATTTCCATATAATGGAATTTTATGGTTTTATTAAAAAGTATAAGAAATTAAATAATATACAAAATGTAATATAAAAACTAATTTTTTTTAAATACTATAAATGAGTTGACTGTTTTTTTAAAAAAATTTCACAATGATATTTTATTTTTATTTTTCTAAATAAATTATTACCATAAAATGGTTGTTTCTTTCGTTCCAGTTGAGATTGTGATTACGTCACTTTATCACAATGCTCATTGGTTTAAAATATATCCATGACATCAGATAACCTTTCATCTACCCCACGCATCGTATTGAGACCAATCCGACTTGTCGACGAATTTGCTGCCTGTTTTTAAATCCCATTCTTCGAGCTGCAGCAAACAAGGCGAAGTTCACCATCAAATATCTGAGTGTCGTTAGAGAAGAGAAGAATCCATTTATGATTTTTACTAGTATAATAAAGTATTGTTTTTTTAATTATAATTTCTGCCGTTTGTAGAAATTTTCAAAATCAGGAAGATCAGCAATTGTTCTAAGTAATTAGTTTCAAATTTTCAAAACTTTAGGGATATTGTTTTCAAAGCTGAAGAAGAAAAAGCAAAATGATAAAGATAAGACAACACATCCACTATGTGGTTAGTTTAAATAGGCAAGAGCGATTTAATGTTTTAAATTCATTTTTACCATTTCTTATTTCTGAAACTGTTTAAATAAAACATACTGTTACTAAAAGGCGATACATAATATTATTCAAATAAAATTTACAAACGAAAAAAAAAAAAGAATGATTAAAGATGTAATTAAGATTATGATATCTTTAACACTCACTTTGGATATTTTTAAAGCATCTTATTGATCATATGACTTTTCAAAGTACTTTATATTTATCCCAAAGATATTCATTGTTTTCTCTAAGATTCACTATCACGAACAGGGCTCTACCATTTGTTATCAATTTACTTTAGGGAAAAAATATGAGATTGAAGGTTGTGATTGATCATGGTATCTCGGGTAAAGTCATTAACAGAACCCAGAAGCAGTTCACTTCAAGCTATTTAGCAGAGGGAAGTCAAGGGGGTCTTTCAAAGTCGGCGCTTCTAGAAAAAGGTCGCGCTTTCATTTAACATCTTGGAACGAAATGGAAATTTAATTGAGAGTGATAACACGGATGGGAGGAAGATTGAAAAAAATGAGGCTAAATAAACTAAAAAAAAAATAAAATAAAAGTAAATGAGTTCACATTTCTCTTAAATAGAGAGGTATTCATTCTGAAATAGTTCGCCAAATTTTATAGTATTTTTAAAACACGTTTTTTCTTGCAATGAAATAGGCAATAGAATGGATTAAGGAAATGCACCAAAGCTATTTAGTTTAACAAAGGCGTTCTTGTGTTATTAGTTTCAAATTAATTGATTTGTCAATATTCTTTCGGCCACTTTCTTGGGAGGAACATTATTCCTCTTTTTTAACAGTTTCATTTAAGATGATATTTTGCACTAAAACGAAGGAAAAGTTATATTTCATAGTTTCCATTGAATGTTGTTACTTGAAATGTTTTCCATAATATTTAAGAAATTAAAAAAATGTTAACAATATTTAGATCTGCTTATTATCTTTAAAACATCAATATTTGTTTTGTTTGGTTACAATGTAACATATGCTTTTAAAACAACATGCTTTTAATAAAATATCAGTTTTGTTCCGCCAATTTTTGTATACAATATTTTCTGAATTTTTATAAGTAACAAACTTAAGTAAAATTTAAATCCTTGCTATTCAGCATCTTAAAGAATTCCATTTGTGCGCTAAATTTAAATTTTAAGAAATATTTTTCAGGATAAAAAATTTATAAATTTTTATGTATCTAAAAACATATAGAAAAAAGGTGTAAAGATATGGCTCCTCATAAATCTAAATTTAATTTATTGTTACAGTCTAACAATTTAAGAAATTATATCTTCAAATAAATAAAAAAAACTTTTCTAGTCTTACCACTCAAAGGGGTGTGATACCTAGTAATGGAAAAAAAAAGGGGAGGGGGGAACAAGTTTTATCGAGCCCTCTAAAATTCTAAAGATTTTAACTTTTTGACCCTTATAGTTTAAAACCAATTCTTTACAGTTGATATTATAAACGCCCACGTAAAAGAAAAGTTATTACTCTCGTAAAATCTCGCCGGGTACGAGATTTTTTTTTTTGTAAAGACGCTGTTATTTTCATAATTAAATTAGATGAAAGCATAGAAATAACGGGCGTTATTCTTCACTTGAAACAGACACAAGGGCCTGAGGATCATGATTTTAATAATTCTAGAGATGAGTATCTCATACATAAGGGTGGGAAGACGAAAACAAAAATTGATTATTTTTAAGCAACATAAATGCCTAAAAGATTAATTGTTTTGGAAATAGAGACATTGAGTCCTAGATGAAATAAATAATTACACACTTACTTGACACTCAAATGATTAATGGTAATTGTCATTAAAGCAATCGCATTCCGTTTTTTGCGTTACATCACATGTTACTTTTGTGCGGTTCCAAAGTAAAAAAGTTGTAACAAAATGTTTTCAAAAAGAAAGTTTTGCAAAATTGATAAAATAAAAAGAGGTTCTGGTTTTAAAATTAGAGAAAATAAGTAACGTGATTTCATGAAACAAAAGAAACTAACCGATTATAAATTTCATATAACAATTCGAATCGGTGATAATTAATTATATAATAACGATTATTATATATAAAAAAAGGCAGAAATTGTTTTTCATAAAAAATATTTCATTAGTTTTTCTTCATAAAAAATTTTCCACGCGTCGTGCAGTTGTAATTAACTTATCGAAAAAACTTTTTCATATTGAAATTCCTTTTTAGCACAAACTAGTCTATTAAATTTGTGATACCAATCAATATCATCAGTTCTACATTTAATATCTCTCAGTAAGTTGCAAAAGTACTTGGCTTAAGAATTTAAATTATCATTAACAATTAACAATCTCTTGAAAACACAAACATTTTGTGCAGACTAATAGAATGGCAATTTTAGAAAAAAAAAGATAAATCTGAATGCCATTAAAAATAAATTTGCTGTGTTATTAACAATAAGAAAAATATGAAAACGCATTCAATATTTTTTTTTTAATTTTACTTCTTTAAAAGTATTTTAATTCACAATCGGCAAATTTGATTTCTAAGAACTAAATTCACAATATTTTTAAATTTCATAATAATTAAAAATTTTAATCATAGAATTTTTAAAAAGGAATAATTTTTCATAATTATTTAAATTTTATAATATTTTCCATTTATTAATTTAGGTCAAAAAATTTAACAGACTCGTATGTTTCTATTGCTAATGAAGTGATCATATTTTCACGCATATTTTATATTTATAAATATTTAGAGCCAAAAATTTATGTAAAAAACCGTTTCATTTGAATGTTTTTTTATGAAATAGAAAATAGTTGTTAAAAGAAACAAAATATGTTTTCAAAATATTCAGCTCCCATAAATATTTCAAAATAAAATATAGCAAATATTCTCTATTAAAATATAAATATTATATCCTTTATCTATTTTTTTATCATTTTGAAGCTTGATCAAATTATTTCCTTTCCAACAAGAGATATAATGTGATTATGTTTTATAATAATAGTATATTATTTATTTATGCCTTAAATTATCTATCAAAATCAAAAGTAGGTACAAAATAATGAACAATATAGAGCAGTATTTTCGACAGCTATTTCAAAAATGATGATATACGTCAAAGTAAAAAAGCACTAATACAAGATAAAATCAACAATTATTAAGTTTTCCTCTTGATTTGATGTGATTTTCCATCCAAGAATTAATTTACAATTTTCATTAAATTGGAATATTTAATTGCTTTTAAATGAAACATTATAGCGATCTGATCTGTTAAATTGCAGAGATACGCTAAATACACAGAAATTAATCATAAAATATATATAACTAAACATTATAATAATAAGTTAAACCCAAGAATTTTATATTCAGGCCGATTATTCGGAATTTACGTGATTATTCAACGCTGAGTATTGAAATTTCCGAATCTTAGGCTAGCAATTTTTGGAAAATCACACATTGAACATATAACCTGTCAGCCCACCCACTGAATGCACTAGAAACTTATTTCCCAATCCGCAAATATCGCATCCTCTTGATGAGTTACCCTCAAAATAAAGAATTTCGCATCCCCCATTTAAGTCATCAGCCACGAACTAACACCAAATTGAAGAAGAGATTTTGGACAGACGTAATAAGTATAGAGCTAGATCACTGTTTAAGTATGGGGATATTCGGTGCCTGGTCCCCTGAATCACCTCATCACTCTCCACCCCTTGAGGATCAGGGGCTAAGGAGAACCCGGATTTAAGAAAGGGATCGTCAGTAATTTCAGCTTTCGCCCCACTACAAGTAGGAATTTGTTGGTTGGAATTGCTCTTTCGGCAACGGGGTGATTAGTATTTAGAAACGCCCCTTCAATCACTGGGCAAGCAGAGAAAAACTCTGAGAGAGACATGAAAAAGTGCATTACCAAATCTATTTTCAAAGAAGAAAATCTCCAATATTTGAAATTTTCATATATATATATATATAAGTATATGGTCTTAATGTTTACCTTATCATTCAGTGACGTTTGTTTTCAAACAACTACTTACTAAGCAATTTTAACTCAAAAAATAGCTTTTTATAATTTATCTTTATAAATATATTTTAAATGAATTTAACAGTGCCAAAAAACTTCAGCAATATATTTTTATTAGTTAGAAAATATATTTTTATTTAATATATTAAAAAAATAACTTCCTTCATAACATATGCTACGAAACAAATCTACGCAGGATTACATTCCAAGGGTGAGGGCAATTCAAGGCCGATGGAGCACGTGACATGAATGACCCCCACACATTTTATATTTGAAATAATAAAAAAAGGGGCTGACTGTTTACTCCTACCTAAGATAGAGTGATTAATAGTTCACACGCACACTTCACAAACGCTTCGTTATTATTTTTTTCCGTATACCTAACAGTTTTCAAAGACAGTTCACTACCATCTGACTTCAGGTAGATTTGTCTGTCTGCCGAGAATTCTTAAAGCCATTTGTCGCTGTCAACAGATATAAGAAATACATCAGGTTCAAAAAATAAAAAATAAAATTGCAATCATGGAGTATTTCTAAACATGACTCTTACCTTCTTTATCACAGAATATTTAAAGAGATATTCGCATTCGAAGATTTGAAAGGTATGATAGAATTACATACAATTCCAATTTGATAAACAAAAACATTAAGATAAACTTGCAGAAGAAAATACAGTAAACAAAGATGAGAAGAAGGTAAAAATCAAAACACTTGCAGTCAGCAGAGAGTGTAACGATCTGCAGGGAGAATGCACACGACTTTGAAATCAATCATGTTTTCGAAGCCTTAGTCATGCACATGGGTGCTTATTTAACACTACAAAAGAAAAACACTAGTACGATTTAAAACTGTTGCGATTTCTTCCAACAGGGGTCACCATTTTCGACTGTATATGTATGAAATTGGCTTATCAACTTTAACTACTAGTGACCTAACAATGCTCAATTGATTTGGTTTCGAATTCGGGCAAAAAATCTTATTTCAGATTTTCGATACTTATTTAACTAAAGATTGTTCTATAACAGTAATTTATTAACTCTAATTAATAATTTTACAAACAGTGCCATTATTTAGGATGGCAACAGTTATTAAGATTTATCTCTATCAAAATAAATTAGATATGGCACAGAAAAATTATTCTTTTATTCAAGATAAATGTTAGAAAACGCGAACAAATTAATTGTACTAGAGCAGCGAAAATGGAAAATATGTGTAACCAAATTCTTTTTCTTTCTTATAAAACTAGAGCCGAAAATCGAGTTTTTTTTTGTTTTTTTTACTGAAAGATAAAAATTTAAAATCTAGATGAATTAATTTATGCTTGTTTTGTTATTCCATATAACTCTTGTTGTTTTGACGCAAACAGTAACAAAATTCAACTTTTTGAGAAAACTGAAAGAATTTTGGTTTCATCATCAAATGACATTTGGAAATTCCATAAAAGTAAACGAAAAAAATAAAGAATGTAAAACTGTTGCTTTATATTTCAACATGTTAGTTAGTATGCTGAATAGAATCATCATTAATTAGTTTTCGCAAAAGAAAAATATACCATCACATCTAATGATTTCTTTCACGCACGTTGCAACCCTTTTGACCTTGATGGATGCAAATATATTTGCAGTTGCAAATGATTATTTCAACCTCATCCTCACATTAACACATCTCAATTTGTAATTTTATCGTTATTTTGTCGACGTGATTTTATTCGTCTATCGGCCATTCAATGGAAGTTAACAATTTCTAAATTTGGGGTCTACCTTATCTTAACATTTACTTTTATTCGCTTTCATATTTAGACTAGCATTTTATTTTTTGCAGAATTGCTGTCTTTAATAACCAAGTAGAGACTATTAGTTTGTCGATTTTCTTAATACTTTAAGAGGTTGGATTGTCTCTTTTCTTGCATTGTCGACACTTATTTTAATTTTTCAATTTTAATGATTTTTCTGTTGCTTATTTACATTGATTTTAAGCTGTTAAATGTAAACAATGGTCTTTTAATTTTTTGTGACACATGTGAAAAAATACGCTTAACGTTAGCTCATAGATCTTTCCAAGATGGTAGTCTTTGGTTGGGTTAAGGAAATCAAAAATCAGTTACTAATGCAACTACTTCTGCAGCAAATTTAATGAAATTTATGATCAATAATATCGCAGATACTAATGCTTGATTTTAATTTTTCTGAAAAAATAACGAAGTCCTTATTTATGTACAGCTCCTTATCTTCTTGTTACAGCATTAAAATATCACTGGACTACGTCAAATTGTTGAAAACACATCTATGCTAACTATATCATAAACTATACTGTTAGTTGAAAATATCACTGATACGTGATCTGAAAACAACAATAGAAGTGTTCAATTAAACGGAGATAAAATCTTGTGAATCTAAATTTTTATTTCAATTGAAAATAATAAAAATTAAAAAACAATGTTTCCTTACTGGTGAAGAAACAAACAGTGAAAATTTCCAAAAACCATTAATGCTTGGTTGGAGTCCCATGAAGTGGAAACAATCTCAATATCTATTTACCAACATTTAACTTAAAAACTGTAGTTTTTATAAAATACTAATTAAATTCATTAAAAACATTTAAAATTATGTTTATGAATTATTAACTTTGTAGCTCTTTCAATTATTTTGTTTGGTTTATTATTTTAGATTTACGCTTAGTTTAATTCATTTAGAGCTTGAATAGCTTTTTTTCAGGAATTTTGAGATTTATATTCTTAGTATTAAATAAGCAATTAATATTAATAATTATTTACTGAAACATAATTTAATATCATATAAAAGCAAATATGATAATGCAGCTTTCAAAAGAGTTATAAAAATTAGTAGAAAAATGAGTAGGAAATTCAAACCGTGTAGATATAAGTTATTTAGTAGAAGAAAATAATTTATTTAACTGATACATAAAATTAATATTCCTATACATTTTATATTTCTACATTTTTTATTAAACTACATTATATTTATTCAATAGTTTTATAAAAATATTTTAAGAACTTTTCATAAAAATTCATATATTAGTAGTTGCTGAAAGTTGGGAAAAATTACATATTTTTAAAGAAAAAAAACTCTTTTAATCCTTTAAATGAAAAGACAATACTTTTATGTTAAGGTACTTACAAGTACTGTACATTAATACAGTATGCATTAACAGTGCTGTAAATGAAATTCATTGATTGATGAACATCTCAGACAAAGTCAGCCTTCATCTGTGTTTCTGGACTTCTAAATCACTGAGAGAATTTACATGTGGTCATACATGGGCTGATGCTCCATCCACTTTAAAGCAATTTAAAAGTTGTCTCATGCTTCATTAGTTGAATGTTCGTGTCTTCTTCAACTTGGACATTATGGTCATTCTCCCTCTTGATGCTTTCAATAAGTTTATTATAATTTGCAATTTGAAATCCAGGGTCTTATTCTTCTAAATATTTAGGACTGATTTCCAGAAATTTTGAAAAGAAATTTTCTGAATCACTTAAGTGATACGTCATTTTTCTAATCTCTTTTCTCTTACTTTTCTTCAGTTTATTATATTTTGTCATTTTTCTTTTCTAAATAAATTATTCATTTATTTTTCTGAAATTCTGAAAGCGATTCGGATAATCAAAGATTCGGATACACAGAGTTCGGATAATTGAAAATTTATTCTGCAAATATATATTATATCTTTATACCAAATATACTATTATATTAAAAACTTTATGCCACAAACAAATATTATGAAATACCACGGTGATGAAATAGCTTGAGATTTTGTCACACGTTATTGCTCATTTTTGATATTTAGCATTTCACAAATGACAAAGCCAGTGTCTTGATATTATATTATATCTGATTCTACTTCATAATGTTATTTTCTATCAAAACGTCAAAACTAAATAATATTCTATTGATATTTATGAATGTAATTACCTACACCACTATTATGCTACTCAAAATTTCAAGATACCCAATCTAAGTTTGTAGAGTATTTCATTTGGTTTTAATCATCTAAGACCGAAGAGTTGAAAAGCTCGGCACATGTTAAACACACACACACAGTCATAAAGTCTAATGTTCATTCTGTGGTACATATTTTGCCAGTTCAGGTGTGGACTGTCAAATGATTATAGCTTTTGCAGAGTACATTTATACCGTTATAAAAGTATCACATCTAGGAGTTTATTTGAGAATCTATAAGTGTCCCTTGCGTATTTATTTTTGGTTGTGATGAAATAAATTAAATTATTAATTAATAAGTTATGTTTTTTATGAATAGTTATACTAAATTCGAGTTACGTGATTCTAAATAATTTATGATAAAAATATTTTTGTATGTAGGTTAAGTTTTGAATCTTTCTTAGAATTCACAGGTTTATAGGATTCGAATGTTTACATACTAAAAGATTTTACTTCTAGTATTTTATATGCAGAACCTCAATTCATACAGATAAAGTACGAGAGCATTATTTCCATTTTATATTGAAATATTCATCTGTATAAATGCTTAGGAATTTCGGGGATTTTTACCTTTGCATCATTTTAGTGATTTATTTTTTATGAAACTTCCTATTATTTAGAAACACTTCGACTTTGTACATTTACACTGGCAAATAAAAGGCTTACTTATAGAAGAACATCATATGTCAAAACTAAAACGTGCCTTCAACATAAATCGTGTGGAAAGCAAAATGCTTGTGAGTCTCACACGCGTTTGTCTCAGTTTTTATGAGTCCCGTCAGCTTTCAATCAAAAGCTAACAGGACTTCAGAACTGCATCAAATTTCATCATCAACACTTTCTTTCAGAACTCATTTTCAATGACGTGCTTGAGTTGCATCTTCAACATCGCTTCCAACCTCTTTATATTGTAGACATGTGGCGTTCTCGTTTCTTTAGATCCAAAGCCATAACGACTCCGAGCTGCAAAAGCAGATGAAGGTGTCAAAGGAGTGGTGAGGGTGTTGGCAAATTTTCTGAAAAGCCCAGCTGACAGGTTGGGGATCATAGGCCAGAAAGAGTTTTTTTTGTAGGGTTGAATACATCGTTGCTGAAGTCATCATTTTGATTGTTATAATCAAGAAAAAAGTAAAACGTGACGCCTTGAGAAAGTATGTTACTTACATCTTTTGAAGCTTTTGAAAAAATAAACTAGAGATTATATAATTTTGTTACTAGAAGTATGAATATTTTATCAAATTTAATGTGTATGTGTGTTACTTATCTTTTTTACTAATAATTTTTATCAAATTCGTATACGCATTTCTCTAAAAAATACAATAAATTTAATATATATATATATATATATATATATATATATATATATATATATATATATATATATATATATATATATATATATATATATATATATATATATATATATATATATATATATATATATATATATATATATAATGTAGCCAAATCTCTTTTGAATATATATACATATATATATTCAAAAGATTTGGCTTAAAGTTATGAATTTTATTACAAAAGTTTATAAAAAGCACAAATTGTCTACATTATATAGATATTTTTTTCATATCATATATATATCATTATTTTCAGAAATAAGAATTTAGAAATGTGGTGAAATTAATATTTTAGACTAAATCACTCTTGCATTTTAAAGATTATTTTAAGAAAACTATTTTAAAATGGTTAAAATAATTGTTGTAAATTAAATCACTAAGCAACTTCATTGAACTTATTTAATCTTGTGTTGCCTGATTTTATCATAAAATTTTGCAGAAGAATATAAGACAATTTTCCATTAGCTTTTAGATAAGGGATTTTAATCATACCAAAGACAATCTTTGACTTGTTTAATCCGCACACGCAAACATCTACCAAAACAATAACTTGTGCATGTTAAACTTATTATTTTCTATAACTTACAAACTGTATCACTCCTCACTAGCTCAGTTTAAGTATCTACTACCACATTTTGATCAGGAGGATAAATGTGAATAGAATCTACATAAAGCTTAAAATGGATTCTGAACAGCTACCTTCAAAATAAGAGTCGAACACACGAGCTCTTAAAATGAAAGTTTGATTATTTATATCAACAATGATGCCTCGACAAATTTCCAGAATTTCATCTAAACTGGTAAAATTGAGAGTATAAATATTTTGAAAGATTGCTCGAACTGAGGTCAGTTTAACGACGGTTTTCTGCAGCCTGTCATTGGCCTTTGGATTATACCTGCTAATTTACGTTAAGATCTTAAACTCATCGTTCTTCTAATTGCACTGCTGGCCACCGTAATTGCAACACCCTGAAGAAAGCATGCAAATAACATGAAATTTGCAGCATGCAATAGCCTAGGTGAAATATACAAATGATTATAATTTAGCTCAGACGCACATCATGCGCGCCTGTGGCGTCACTTCAAAGCGCTATTTATGGCTTAAAGATTTCGACAATTTCAAGTTCGGCAATTGTGTTTTCTTGTGTGTTTTTTTCAAAAATCGAGATCAATTATGCCTCCTAAAAAATAGTGATCATTTTTGATCAAGTATCCGAGTTTAACAGAGAAAGGATAGTGGCCTACGGAGATAATGGATTATCTTTCAAGGAAATCAGTAGTCGTGTTGTACGAAAGCAAACAACTGTAATGCGGATATGTGATCGTTGGATGCAGAAGGGTACGACGGACCGACGTGTTAACGCATCAACCAGTGTCTGCGTGTACCATTTGACGCCATTTTGCAGCAGAATTATTTGTCCGCAAAATGTCCATTGCTTCGTCTACCCTTGATGCAGAACAACAGATATCTCCGTCACGAATGGTGCGATGATAGAAGGATGTGGACGGCAGAATGGAATGAAATTTTCTTTACTGACGAGTCATGCTTCTGTTTGCAACATCACTATGGTCGCATTCGAGTCTGGAGACACGGTGTAGAGAGGATGCTGAACAGCTGCGTGAGAGAGGACGCTTATGCACCACCACACTGGTCATGCACCGGGTATTGTGGTATGAAGCAGTATTGGACACCACTCTCTCTCTCCTCTCGTACGCATTGCCAGTACTTTAAACAGCTAGCGCTACATTTCCGAGATGTTGGAGCCAGTTGCCATTCCTTTTCTTCAGGGTTTGCCCACAGCCATATTTCAACAGAGTAGTAAGTGACCACATTTGGCACGTATTGTCCAAGGTTTCTTCGTCAATCACCAGATTGAATTGCTCTCCTTGCCGGCTCACTCTCCGTATCTTTCGCCGATAGAAAACATGTTGTCCATGGTTGCTCAGTGATTGACCCAGATTACATTCCCCAGCTGCTTTACTAGATCAACTTTGGGAACATGTGAAAGCTACTTGGCTTGATATACCCCAAAAACACATCCAAAGTCTCTTTGAATCAATGCCGAAGCATGTGGCAGTGGTGATCTCCAACAATGACGACTACTCTGGCTACTAATTTTGGCAGAGACCATACTTCACAGAAGTCTATAAATTTAATCATTTGATACTTGGTCAACATGTTACCAATAAAATAAATTTGCTGTGATATCTCTTGTCTTTCTTAGTGTTGCTATATGGGTAGCCAGCAGTGTATGTAAAACCCATCTCGCTTTTAAATTCCCTATTTCACTCCTTTTAATGAAGTAAAGAGTGGAAGTTTGAAGTAAATCGCACCAAATAAAATACTGAATTTATTACTTGGTCCAAAATTCCTACCTTGACTTGATTCTTCGTGTTATTTATTTATCCTTGCTATCGCCAAGAGACCATTAAATATCTCTCGTTTTAAATGCATAAAATTTTACTTTTACACTAGTTATACAATTTTGTTTATGTAGCAATCAGAATATTTATTTTTTCTTTAAATAAGTATACAAAAAACGAAATATAATAAATCATTATTTTATTAACTAGAAAAAAATATTATTAAGAATATATGTATATAAAAAATATAAATAATTGGTTAAAATTCTTTTTAAAAAAGTAAACTTTGCATCGATAATAAGGACATTACGAAGGTCCTAATATTCAAATTAAGAATATTTAAGCAAAATAATCTTGTAATTTTTATTAATTCTAAATGCCTATTTTATTAGATTTATTTTTTTCTAGCTTAAATGTAAAATATAGGATTAAACTTATAGAAAATTTATAAAAAATGAAATAAACATGTGTTTTCCAAGTGATATTCCCAGAAATTGCTGTAATGCAAAGGAGTTCTAATAAAAAAAAATAATAATTTACACTCTCCAACTCTTTTCTGGAATGTCGTCTCATATTGACTTTTTAATCAGCACTCTCATTTCCATATTAAAGAGGTAGAGTCGTATACAGAAAGCTCTGTTGATTCTCGCTCACCGGGGCTACAAAATAATTACCCACTTTAATATTCCGCGACCTTGAGAACCTCTCTAGGTGTGGTATTGCAGGACTGGTTCTATGGTACACGTTCCCCCGTACTGTAAAGTTCGTTATATGCAGATGAGAATGAAGCTGCTTTTTTTTAAATATGGAGAGTGTTAATTTAACTGAAGAGTATTTTTCATTCTTGAAGATTGCGAAAGAAATGGAGAAGAATTTTACTTATGTAATTTTAAACTAGATCTTTTAAATTTTTTTTTTTTTTTTTTGAACTGAGTTTTCTCAAAATAGACTTGGTATCATATTTTCAAACACAATTTTTTTTAAACATTTTTTCAATATTTTTCCAATCTTTATTTAATTTACATTTTGTTTTCAGAGATCAAGAAGTTTTCATCAGCTTTCATTCTTATCACTATTTCAAACATGTCGTTCCAAAAAAAGAATCTTTTTTTCATATTTATCAATTGTGGTAATTTATATAATAAAATCTCATTATTTAATTTTTATATTTATACGATTTGTATATTTATAAATCACACGATCATTTACATGTTGCCAATAAAGTTATATTAAGTAAATACTGTCAGTAATTGTGACAGCTTTTTTAGAAGATTATATACTAAGTTTATCTCCTGTCCTTGAAGCAATGGTAGTTAAATTAATAAATAATTATTTACACAATTATAATTATTAAAAATAATTTTATAACTGCAATATTATTAGACTGTTTTTACTATTTTTTTAAAAAATAAGTCATTAAAATCCTCTAACAATAAATAATAATTTTCATAAACCCAATTTTATTATGCTTTTTCTAAGTATTGGTAAATGAAAAAATAATAATATGATAAAAATAAACAAGTAAAAGTATTTAGATAGTTTTATGATTCTCTCAAGAATGTTTAAAATAAATTATTAATTTTTTTTTTTTGAGAAATAAGCACAGTTATTGGTTTTAAATTTGAATACGTCAAAAATACAAATACAATGATTATTACTGCAATTATTTTTCTTTTTCATTCATGTAAATATTGTAAACCAAACAAATTGCGATATGTATAGTTGGATTCCTACCTTGTTTTTCGCTTCAAAAAAGACTATTCATTACAAAAGCTACTTGAGAAATAAATATTAGGAAACTAAAGCAAGCTTTGAGATTATAGGTTATTCACTTTCAATTAAGCTTCGAAAACTATCATATTTTTTAAAGAAAATATTCTGCGATTATATTGTATGTATTAAAAAAATATATATGCGCGAATAAACAAGTCTTTCGTTTCGCCAAGAGAAAAATTTAAAAAATAAAATAGAAAAAAAATGGATGAAAAATATTTTAAAATAAGGTTTTGAGAAAGCTTTAGGAATGAATTTCCTATTTCTATGGTTTATCTTTTTTTTTTTTTTTTGGTGAGTTTATATATTAATAAGGAGGCAAAGCGTAAATACGTAAGGTTCAAAGACTTCATGGGAAGATTTAAAAAAAATGAGCTTTCTTTGACTTTTGAATTTATGAGTTTGAAGAATACACTTTAAAAAATTGTCATTTTTTAAAAAGAGTTTATTATTTAAAAGATTACAAGATTACGCAAAATTTTGCTATATATATATTTGCCTGAGCTCTAAAAATAAATTTTACTTTAATCAACACATTAAGTATATTTTAAGAAGTCTCAATAGTTATAAAGTAAAATAAGCACAGAACATAAAATATTTTTGCTGAGGTGTTCAAATCTTTTAGGAACAAAACAATGCTAACAATTAGGAAAGCTTTTCTTCCTAAATTTTTCTAAGAGAAATATGTACATACATATATGGGATAAAGCTTGCATGCTTTAAAACCATTCTTCTGTCTATAGACAATGAATCCCAGATGTGGACCACTAAATGATATGGTTACAGTTAGGTTATAAACCCGGAAGGAACGACGCTCACTCTCTTAGCAGACGTTTTTTCGAAAGGTGGAATCGCGGTATGAGATCAAAAGGAAATTGTTACAAAAGGAATGTGTATCGGTCATTCACGCGACAATGTTTGATTTTTTTTTATTGTCCAGGAAGTCCCGAGCAGCCAGGTGCTTGATGGCGTATTAGTTGCTGCCACCTCCCTATTGACAGCTGCGTCAACCCCTCTGATTCATTCACGATCTTCTCCACTTTATCAAGATGTACCAAAATATGAGAAAAAAATGTTATAGACATTTTTCGATGATGGGATTAAATGCACCATATGACTTTTGACAAATAAGAATTTCATGTCAGTTAATCGCAATAAGTATTGAAGGAAATTTTCCAGTTAGCTCAATAATTTCATAATAATAAAGGTTTCAAAAATCAGGTTTAACCCTATTTTTCCTCGATACTGTTTACCTATTTATTTCCAAAGAACCATTTTTGAAATAATTATTCAGACTGAAGGTATTTCTTGAATCTAAAGTCATGATGGAATCATGTAAAACTAGACTTTCGTCTAAAAATGTCTCTCTTAGAGAATGTATACAAATGAAGATACATTACAATAAAAATGGCTTTCATAAATAGCTTATCTCTCTAATCATCAAAAGGTATTGCTTCCTTTATCTGACCCAGCTGACGATCAGTACATCGCCAAGACCACTAGAGGTCATTGTTCTCAAGGCTTAGTACCCACGTATTTCTGTGTTGTAAGATTTAAGAGAAGGAGTCTCCGCGCTCAGATGTCGATGCCATCACTTGGTCCTTGTTCAAAATAAATGACTGAATGCATTTGAAAGATTCTGACAGTTAAAAAAATATAGAGACATAATATAATACTGAAATTAACTACGATTGAAAAACTATGGTTTCCTAGAAGAGATTTTTGATGTGGTGGGTAATGACGTCCCGTTAAAAACGCATAAACATTCCCGCAGTATATTAGCTTGCAAACAGTAGAAACGCAATATGCAAAATGTTACTGTTGTTCAAGTATGGTTTTATTTTTAAGTAGGATTTTCCACTTCAAGGAGAATGATTTTATTACTAGACAAGGAAAATATCTTGACAAATGAGTTTCGACACACCATAGTGGATAAAATAACAGCTTAAGGCCGTTGCAAGTAATTAAACAACACTCATTGTGTGATTAGATTTAAAGAGAAATTTTCATAGATAATCTACTTTATTCATGCACTAGATCACCACCTGAAAACATTTTAAACATCCAGTGTGACAAATATGCTTGCAGAAAACAAAAACACATCCATCTTCTGTTATATAGTATTGATTGAAATCAAAAAAGAGGACATATCACTCCAAATAACTCATTAGACCATGGTGAGCTTAGACCAACATGTTCCGAATAATGATAAGTAGACTATTTTATCGGCAAATATTCTGAAGGTTACAAATTATTGTGCTGGTTATGAATTATCGCCAAAATAGTTCTGTACTCTCATTACATTACCTGAATTTTGCATACATTTTTAATCTCTTCATAATCTTACCCATTTATCCAGCGAATCAATAAGAAAAATAAAATTCCACCATTTATAATGAAAACCAAATTAATGACCAGTATCTTCATTGTTTTTTTGAATAGCATAAGAATATTAATGCGATTAAATTTTTAGTTACCATTTACATACTATTTATCAAATAATGTCTTCATAAGATCTAATAAAAGTACTTCCGATGTTTTAATTTGTAAAATATCATTTATTGCAGATTATTTACATAATTCAGACATTAGTTCTCCCTTAAGAAGAGATAAGCAATGGAAAAAAAGACATGCATCAATTAATCGAAAGAGAAAAGGTAGCTTCTTAAATAAAATTTAGTTCCCACGAAAAAAACAAGACTCTCTTTCACTGCATTTAAGATCAGATATCGTTTCGAAGTCAATGTCACTTCGGACAGTGACATTTTAAATGTAAACGCTAAGGTTATTTACTTTGCATGCATTAATTTTATTTATTTATACGACATTTTTACCAGATTACCGTTTGGTTGAAACAGTTGTTCCTTATTTTAAGTTTCGATTTTAAATAAAAATAGTGGGGAAAGGAATCTATGCATCTGCAAATTTGAAGTTATTCTGTAAGCACTCAATGGACGAGCATTAGAATTTCAATATTTGAGTTATTGGAATGCATCACGTGTAATAAGATTTAAGTATTTGATTCGTGTGTTAGATGGTTAAAAATTTGTTTTGGATGCAATAATGGAAAAATGTTCTCGGAAAAATTAAAACCATTATCAAATAATGGAATTAAAACTTGAAGTGTTTGAAAAGTAATGATCTTTTAATATATAAACAAATGGATAAAAAAAAGCTATTTTTGAAATCAAATTACAAAAAAATTAATTTATGAAGAAAAGTAATGTGATGAAAGAACTAAATAGAGAACGAATTCGTAGAGAATATGGTATTAACTTTACAATATCCAACCTTCAATTTAACAGTGCTGCCGAAATTGTTTAGTGGTCAGTGTACCTGACTGCGGGTAGGGAAGTTCTGGTTTCGAATATCAGTTCGAGCATGGAAGTACATTCTCTCTATCTATATTTTGTCTTGTATGAATGGGTTATGAGTGGTTGCCTACCCTATAAACAGGTACCTATGGCATGTGTGTACTGAGGAAGTCGGACTCCACACCCAAATATGGCTCAGTTGGAGAAGTGGAGCAGCGCACCCCATAATGTCCGCCTAGTTGGCACACGACAGCAACAACAATTTAACAGTATCCAATCTTCAATTTTTTGTAACCAATCTTCACTTTGCAAAATTCACTTCTTTTTATTTGACTTTGAAAAACTTTTATTATTCTGTTTCTATTCCTTATATATGGACTCCTTAATGTTTAAGCAAGCTAAACCTAATCTTTACCAGTATCTGTTCGCTTAAATATATAAATAAACAAATACTGAAAACTAACAGATATTGACATTGAACAGAAAACTTTTTTATTTTCTGTTTTCGATTTAAAAATATTGTTAGAAATATAAGATTTTTATTCCCGGTGTAAGAATATTAAATAATATTTTTACTGCAAAATAAAAAAAATGCTTCTTTTCTTAGAAAAAAAGCATTGTAATTGTATCCAGGTAGTAATGGGCTCGAAACTGATATTTATAAAAAAGAATATGTTAAGAAGAGGCTTATGTATATTAACCTGTTGTATGTTCTGAAGTTTTTGCCTTCTAGACTGATGTAGAAGTTAAGGAAGGATAACTTCATATGGTAGTGACTCTAAGTTAAACAGCAGTCACCTATGTTTTACGATTTTATGCACAGAAATATGTAAAAGAAAAATAATAAATAAAATCTATGATGAAAAATTAGAAATGCGGTTTTAAATTTATTCATAAGCCGATGAATTAAGTATAATTTATGACTATTTTGAGACTAAGCAAATTTTATGCAAATATTTATATGTTTTCAAGATTTTTTTCTAATCCCGACTGATCTTAGAGAATTAGTCCATTCATCTCTACAAGGGGTGAAGGTAATGGCAATTTAAACATACATTCATAGTAATACAGGCGAGCCCCGGACTGTACCTTTAGGTTAACGGGTTTGGAATACTCGCCCCTCATCAATTGCCCCGTCATTTTGAACCAAAAAATAATGGTCGATAAAGGTCTCACCTGAGATGGCACCCTGCTCTCCACATCCGCGCCACACCAGCGGAAGGACTTTGGACGTCATATATTAACGTGGACACTCCCATAACCCAAGGAGCTCTAACAACCCATTGAGGGAGCGTATGTAATCACTCTCGCAATCACTGCCCATAGAAATGATGCTTCAATTTGCTGATCTTAACGAGAAGCAGATTGAAGTTACTGGACCACAAGTCCGCAACTTATACACTGGGTGTGATATACATACATAATATACTTCGTTTACATTAAAGATATATTTTGAATACTTTTACATTTTTTTGCACATTAATAATAAATTAAATAAATAATTAAAATTATATATAAAAAGTATATAAAAACATTTACTAAATTAATAACAAAGATGTCACATATATTTCGACATATTTGTGTGTGATTTACTTAAATAATTTCCTTTACTATGCTTTACAGAACTTAAATATATGCTTAAAGTAATTTCACTTACCTCTTAATTTAATTTTTTTCAATTATTATATGCTATAAACATTTTCTGAAAAGATTAAAATGGATTTTTCATCAAAATTTTACCATAATAAAGTTTATTATATTTAATAAACTTTACTTACACCCATAAGCAGTCACTAATACTTGAAATTATTTAATTGGCATTTTTCCAATTTTGAAATTAATTGAAATACGCCATTGACAAAAGACAGCGAAACGTTTAAAACATGAAATATTTTTCAAATAAATTGAAATATATTTCAAAATGCTACTAAAAAGACTTTTGAAAAAAAAATTTTTTTTTAGCCAACAATTTTTTGAAATATATAGCCCACATTAATTTCGTTCACTGTTTATTGTCACGGCTCAAGATAAAATTGTTGATTTATTTGATTTAAAGTCATTCAAATCGTGGTTAAAATACAATAAAAAATTACTAAAAGCTGCAAATAAAAAGACAAAAAAATTTACGATCTTTTCATTGCGACAGGTATGAAGTATGTTTCGTTGCACTAAACGCAATCTGACCCGTCTCTACTGATATAATATCTTCATCATACTTCCTTCAATTTTTTTTTACCTAAATAAAAACTAGATTATTGGGAAAGCTAAAATAAAACTGACTCATCTTAAAAAAGTTTTTTTGATCTATTATAAAACGGGATTGTGTGTACATTATATACAAGAGATATATACATAGTATAATTTTTTCATTCATCAAAATAAACACCTAAATAAATCTAAATTATTGTACGCATCGATCTTTTAGCGGTGAAAAACTAAAGAGCAATCTAAAAAATAATTATTATATTTTAAACTATAACCAAGTGACAATATCGAGACTTGAACTGTAAATTCCTTATGCATGCTTGAGTTTTATGATTTCAAGAAACCAAATGAAATGAATTCTACTAGTTTTAAAAAAATTTTAATGGGTAAATAATCGAACTCTGGTTAATTTCAAATTACAAGGATTTATCTCCAGAAATTAGACAGTTTAAGAAAGTAGAGCAAAACAAGAAACAATTGATATTATAATAAATGAGTCGGTTGAGTTAAAATGAGAAAATGCTATACAAATGATACCTTTTAAAATATATAAAGGCATTGTATATATATTTTTAAAATGTATTTAAATGACATGTAAAAAATTCATTTTCATTTATATATATCTGCAAAAAACTCAGAATTCTATAAATAAAAATTTGCACAGTAATAAAAATTATGTATATATACGTCTACCCTTTCACATATGTATTTACATAAACACACATATATATGCACTCCCACGCGCATGTACACAGAAGTACATATGGATATTCCACATTACTGACTTGAGATATTGGAATGTTCGAATCATGAGGAGCAAGTAGCTTTTCCTGTACCCATACGTGCCTTAGGAGGGTGTAGGATAAGATGATTGTGGGTGAGGGGGGTTGGCGAAAGAATCATAAAAAATGTAACAGTATTAAGCAATCAGCCCCCATATTACCTATGAGTCTAAGAATGCGAAAGTAGGAGACCTTGGGTAAATCATGCGATACCAGTTTTTTTGAGAAGGGAATTTGTAAGGTGTAATCTATAGAGAGAATTTGCGGATGAATACAGTCTTGTGAGCATGGGTCATTTCTGATCCAGACCACCTGCCAATGCGACGGAATTCCGATACATGGCCGAAAAGGGCAAGTATTTATTCGCATGATCAACTACATTGAGGAGTTTCGTTTCTTAGGGATTGATCACTCCTCAGTTATAATGATCTAAACTGTATTGCTAACCATGTATGATTGCCAGAGAGTTGAAAACAAGAATTTAAATTAGTTTTAAATATTTTAAGATTCATTACCATAATATTTTCTTTTTTATTATACGTAACACATTTCGCATATTTCGTTTTAATATCAGTTATTATTGGATTTAGTTTCAATATTGTTTTACATATTTCTTATATTTTGTTTAAAAAATACTCTAGATTAGAAAGACTTGATCTTATAATATAACACTATTATATGATTCAAACACAAACCTACAATCTTCTTAACTGAGTTATGGTTTAATGCCATTCCATCTTTTTGGTGTGGTAGTTTGGAGAAAATGGTGTCCATTTAGCTGACCCGTACGTGAGTTGTTTCTTTCAGCATAGTCAGGAAATTTTTTTAATTTTCTTTTAACAATATATAAATTACGATTATAGCAATGATAACAAAATGATACTTGATTCGGCGCATCCTTCTGGGAAAAACTTTTACAACATCATAGCTTAATATGTGGTGAAAAATTAATTCTTCTTTAAACATTATTTACATGAATGTCGATGCATTCTCTCAAAATTATTTAATATTCTGTATATATCAGGTGTCTATTATTCTATCACTGCTAGTTTAAAAATTTGAGAGTTATTTTTAATAAAAAAATTTTCTGTTGAATGAAATCAAGAACCGTAAAGTACCTGTAAATGCAGTCACTGAAAGTCCACAACAGCATTTTTCATATATTACTAAATTCTTCAAGATTCAAACATATCTTATAAAATTATTAGTCGTGAATTTGTAATTTCATTTTTCTATCGTAAATAAAACTATGAGTTTTTTGCACACGTGTTTACATTAATTTAGTGAGAGAGACAAAAATGAATTAAAGTTTAAAATTAATGGTTGAACTGTGTCATTTTAATATGTGAAATGAAATAAGTAAATCATCATATTGAAGCATGGAATGATACCTCCTCAATTGGAATTAAATAAGGAAATTATACTTTTAATTTTAAGCAATAATTTGGTATATTCCAAAAAATTCAGGCTATCCATTTTAGACTTGATCTCTTGAATATTCTTTATATAAACACATATAAACATTCCAGATATAATTTTTTAAACTATTTAGAAAACACTTAAATTAGGCTTATGAAATATAACTGCTATTGAAACAAATTTCACAAAAATATTTTTACATAAAAAAACGATCATTTTTTATATTCTTGAAATATTTATAAAAATACGTCTTTAAAATAATTCAACCAATAAATATTATATAAAATGTAATGAATATATAAAATGTAAAATTTCACAGTTAGTTCAAATATAACGGTTTAAATAAGACCAGTTATCAATCACGTTTTACTATTATTCTCTCTTTAGGAATTATTTTTGTGATCAGAAAACATGTTTTTTACTGCTTTACAGCACCACTCACTTATTATGGAAGATTTAGCATATCAATTTGATAGCCTCTCCTCAAATTGTTTGATTGATGAAATTCAAAACTATAAAGATTTATCCTTAAGAAAAATGATAACTTTATTCTAAATAAATATCATTAACATAATTATTTTGGTAGCAGAAAATGGTATCTTAAGTGGCCACTGACACTATCAACATGTTCGCTCTAGAAAGAAAAAAAAAATCATTCGACAATTACGGTACGACTCGTGTGATTTATTCAAGTCGGATAATCCGTCAGTAATCGATGAATATCTTGATTGATGAACGGCGAAATAAGGAACAAAAAATCGAGGTATTAAAAACCTGAAAAGAAAAAAAAATATCCCTGGGATTGAGTCATAATGATGAGGTTTTGGACCCACAGGGATGGCGGCCGGTCTTTGGAAACTAAGCGGGCTGTGACAAAGTGTAGGGTCTCTTCAGTGGCCCGTGCTGTAACGTTAGGCACGGTCGATGACAAAAAATGTATTTCACCCACAAGCGGCTTACTGAATGGTAACAATGTGAGTTTTAAATGACATCACCTAAAAAAGGAAGCCCGGAAGGTAATTTTTTTTTGGACGTTTATTAATTGCTTTAAATGAAAGATTATGGAATTATCTGCATTTAGTTGAGTCACATAAGACCTTAATTTTCTCAAGTTTGTTTTGTACTCACTGTCAGCAGATACAAAGCCAGTGTCTTTCTGTACTTTACTTTGAAAATTTTCTTTCATATTGCGTTATATTAGAACATAATGCGCTACTTAATAGATGGTAAGGTTAAAAAAATAAAAAAAAATTTTTTGCATTGCTAATATTTATAAAGTATTATTATATCTGATGACAGACACTTAAAACATGAATAATATTTTCCCTGAAATTCCTATTTGGTAACCATAAATAAAATATAGTAAATTAAAATTTGCAATAAATCGGATTAAGTAAATTACTAATATTCAAAGATATATTTTTAATTTAATTTAAAATCTAAAGTATCTGACATACAACGAATAAAATTAAAAACTGATTTTAAATGAATTATTTACAGAAGCACTAATTACTAAAATTGATTTATTAAATTGATGAATGAAAGCTTTTAAATTAAAACACGTTATAATTAAATATTATTTTACTTAGTTATCCATTTTGGTAACAAAAAATAAGTAATAAAATATTTGAAAACTATAAATAAGAGTTGCAACACGTAAACTGGAAGCATTTAATAAATATTTAAATGGATATTTTTAATTTTTTTTTTACTAAGGTATCAGATACATTAAAAAGAAAGAGCAAATAAGTATTAATTATTTTCAGATGCATATTTCTAACTTATTTGATTACATTTTTGAAGCGTTCTATATTGTCCTTAAATATTTTAATCGAGCACTATTTATAATTTTGAACATTAAAAAAGTTTGTACATAAATTATCAATAAAAATTTATGATGTACTGAAAATGGGGATATTTACAAATTTGAATTCAATTTATAACTTATGTATTTCATGTCCTTCAATTACAAGTAGAAATAGTTTTTAAATTTTAGAAAGTATGAAGCACATTACTTGAGAATTTCAAAGTAGCTACATGCAGTAATAAAACGCCATTTTACCATTTTAGCTTATATTTACAGTAATTTACATTAACTGCAGCGAAATAATTTATATTTAAGAAAACAAATAATTTATCAAGATTGAATTTTTTTCTTAGATTTTGCAGTTTGGTTGTGTTAGCTTTTTTTTTTTTTTTTTTTTTTTTTAAATTAGTTCTATAATATTTTAACATAGCAAAATCAATAATTTATTTGTTTATAATTTAACAAGATTAGACATTACTATACATATATATAAAAGTAAATCACACAATAAAATATTTATAATTCTAATGTAATATAATGAATTTAAAAAATGGTGTTTTAATTGGATTATATTATACAAATGTAGTTTAAATGTGAATGATATTAGTAGCTTCAGTTGCAGTTCAAGTGAAGAACGACAGCTATTTCTAACAGAGATTTGAATGAATAGAATGATTCACCAGTGTTTTCATTTTTCCGAGAGGAAATATAAACTAAATCTTGTTTTTCTCAAAATGAAAGTTATAAACAAAGATGTGTGGGCAAAGGAAATACATATCTGAAAGACTGCATTTGGATGCAATTGTTCGGGTCCCTCGTTTTCTCTTTATGCAATCATAAACTCTGCGTCAAAACTTTTCTCAGAAATTGGAAAATGAACTTCCAAACCTACAAGTCAGTCAATCTCTTTTCTTCCCACGCATCTCTAAAGAGAAAATACATTTTGGAAAGTGTAGGTTTTATTTCACAAGAGTGTAAAAACAATCGTAAAATTCTAGTTTTGTTTCTGAAAAAAAAATTTTTTTTCTAAAATTTTGCATGAAACTCATCCGTATAGAGAGAGAGGACATTTTAGAAAATTTAGTATTTGTTAGTAAGAAATAAGAAACGAACAATCTAAAATTATTTAATAAATAAAAATATTTTTACTGTAAAGTTTTTTACATAATTCATTTGAAATAAATTAATATATTTTGGAATGTCTGTATTTCATTTTTTCGATGTAAAAAAATTAAGAAAAAAAATTATTAGCAGTGCTACTTTAAGAAATCAATTATTATATGAAATTCTGTTTACAATTCTTTTGAAAAGAGAACATACATTTTGAAGAATAGATTTCATTATTTAAATTAATGGCAACAAGATGAAAAGCATCCGCGAAATGTTTACCGCACAACGCTACATTTAAAAATAGATTCTATTCTATCACTCGATGTAAATTTCTATCGAAATAGGAATTTTTTAAAAATATATGAAATTTTGTTATGAGGATAAATAACAGTCCCAAATTTGTTATCAATACTATATTTAAAAATTTACAATTTTATAAAAATTTCCTCAAAAAACAATAAATTTTACTTGTGAATTTTGCTAAAATTTTATTCACTAATTGGGAAAAACAATCAGTTTATAAAAAATGATGTTATTAAAACTAATTCTTTCCTAGATTTTTCTTATTCCTTTCATTATTTCTTATTTATTCCTTTCAAAGAAAAACAATATTGAAAAGTTTAGATTTTCATATAAAAACATGAAAATCAATTTTAAATCTTTAATTTGCAATAATGACAAACTGAAATGCTGTCTTTTTAAAAATAAATTTCAGTTTCATTCTTATTTAATTGAAGATTAAAATATTTTTAACTCCATTCTATATAAAATTCGTTTGAAAAGAATGAGTAAATTTGACAAAAACGTGGATTATAAATTTTATAGAATGAAAACTTGATCCACGTATTAGTTAAGAATACTAGATTTAAAAGCACCAGATCTTTTCCAAATTTATTTATAAAATTCATATAAATAATACTATAATTAAATATTAAAAAGAGTAAAATGTTTATTTATCTGGTGCCACACACAAAAAAACTTATCATAACACATTGCAATATTATTTTTGCAAAACAAATACTGCTTTTTCTGATAAATAATTTTACATAAAATTAATTTGAAAAAAAAAAAAAGATAATTGATATTGGAAAGTGTTTTGCTTCTGTATTGTAAAATGCAATATCCTACTTCTAGGTAATGAAAGTTTTAAAATGCTAAGGATTAAAATCCTTTTAGTGTTAATTTGATTTAATTATTTTAAATAAAAATTTAAATATTTATAATTTGATTAATTATACTTTTAAGCAGTTTGAAATTATGTGTGTGAGAAAGTTATAGAAGTATAAAAAAAAATTGCATAACAGCTGCTGAAATTATATGATATATTCTCCTCTCCTTTTGTGAATGATATGAAATTAATATATTGGTATTAGAGTCGTGTTAATGGACTTATTTGTTAAATTTTGAAGCAATTTTTACTTTTTAGATCTATTAAACAAATTTATTTCTGTGAATTTTTATTAATTATTTTACGTATATGAGAAATATTTTTTCTTTAATGTATTCAATAGCTTTGTCATTAAATATGTAGTGCGAAGCAAAAACATTTGTACAATTCCTAACATTCTTATAAATGTCAGTTAGCAACATTAACAAAATGGAAAATATCGACAAGGAAAGTTAAAGGACACTATTATAATATTGGTTTACTTTAACTTAATTAAAAGAAAATTAATTTTCAATATACTTTGTTTTTACATGATTATAATAGCATAGAAATAAAAGAAAATACATTTTTCACACACATGTTTATTATTAAAATGATAAGCTATATATTGCATTTATAAGGTATTTTTTTCTCATTGCTATTTTCTTGAATTATAATAAAAAAATTTGAATTACAATAGAAAAATAACTTTTTGAATTATCATAGAAAAACAACTAATGTGTCTAGTAGTCTTCAATGGAAGACCTATACATAACTTACAAGAAAAATCGAAAATACCAATTTCATAATTAGGAAAAATAATTTAGCATTACTCAAAACATTGTTTTGGGACACAAAATGAGATCTCGAATATAAATCAGTTAAAAACAAATCGAATGAGACGTTGAAAGTTTAACAATTGCCTTCATTTACATATTTATTTAATATATAAGTCGATTCTTGAATAAATCCAGCGCAAAAGCTATATTGCTTAAATTAATTACATCAAGGAATAAACAAATTTATAGAGAGTTAAATCCAAGGTTAATGTCTATTAAAACTAATCACAAAAGCTATAATCAAAATTTCAAAGTGAATCATAATTTTTAAATTATCCATAAACCAACAACCTGATATAAGTTTCATTTTATTTCTTGCTGCTGCTCTCAATTTAAGTCTGGTTAAAAATTTGTCGAACAAATAGAATAAGGATTTTGTTGATATAGACGAAACTCCCCAAAGCTTTCTTACATTACACTGTTTTGTTACAAAAAATGTATTATTCATATTATATTTCATACTATAGTTATAAAATATATTCAGTGTAAGTCAAATAGAAATTTTTAAGTTTTATCAGCAATAAAATATTTTAATGAATTCAAGAAATTATACCAGAAAGCTTATCAACTACGAAATAGAAGTAAATTGGGTAAAACTCACCTATAATGAGAAAATTATACTATCAAAGCTAAATCATTAATATCAAAATGTACATTTAATGAAATTAAAACCATAAAAGTTTTTAATTTAGTAATAATATCTTAGAAAAAGCAAGTAATATCGTAAAAAAATATTTTATTAATGTCATTTTGTGAAAGTTGTTGTAGTCATAAATGTTCGAAACAATTCTTTAACATACTTAAAAGATTTTATAGTTAGAAGAGATAAAAAATCAGTATTATTCACAAAGATCTATAGTAGTCAATGTCATTTTTTATTTCTGATTTAAAATGTGCTTTACAATTATTAAATCTATCATACATTTTAGTCACATTAATTGAGTTCCACAGTCTAAAACAAATTTTTAAACTGTGCTTGAATGTAAACAACTTCTTTTAAAAGAATGTTGTTTCCATGAATTTTGTAACAAAATAAACTTCATTTGAATGTAACTTTAAATATCGATTTTTCTTACTAAGAATCATGATATATCTTAGACGTTATAAGCCATGATATTTGATACTTTAATACTGTAATGTAACGCATATTAATCCAAAGTAAATTGACTCAAACAGGCTGTTTTTTGAGAATGAATAACTTTATTTAATTCCAAGAAAGTATACAATTGTGAAGATTTTTGCTTGTTGCCATTTACTCCTATTATGATAAATATCAAACTCTGTAAAAATACACTAAAAATAAAAATATTTTTCTATTATCACTACAGTGTGTAATGGATTTAAATGCCAAGTAGGTTTGTAATTATATGAAAAGTTTCTTTTAAGACAGAATCCATTATGAAATGTTTCGTGATATCTTTTATACTAACAAACCACTAAATTACACAATACAAAACTAACCACAAAATCAAAGTGATTCAACAACTTAAGGAACTAATATGGATGCAAATAAACGCATATAAAAAACCAATTTTTGATAACGAACTCACATTTTAACTCATAGATATTTTAGGAGACTTCTAATAGTTTATTAATGGTAGGTAATTGACTCTTGCAAAACTAGCAACAGTCTGTTTTACACAAAAATAAAATTGGATATCAACAATAGGAATGTCACAACAGGAAATAGTCCCAGGTAAGTATTTCCCAAGGTACCAGTCACATGATTAGCAACTTTGCCAAATGGTTTTGTGATAAGTATTATTATACGTACTTATTTTTCCACCGCGGTGGCCAATTTAATAATAGTCCCAAGGAAACTAGTAACCATCTTGAAACTAAGTTCAACTCTTTTTATCCTTGTTAAATTTGGTTACCTTATAATTTTCCTAAAATGACGTATTCAGTTTCATTTTGTATTGCAAATCCGTTTGAGTAAAATGATTTGAAGAAAAATCAATGCTTGTTTTAAAGATTTATTTCACCATTGATATATAAACATCTTGTGCTGCGTATAAATACTTCCAGGTGTTATTTTAAAATTAATAGCTAACTATTTACAGCCACAAGTACACCGTTAAAAACTTACGCTTAAAAAGTGAACTCGCTATCAAAATAAATGAATTCTGATTTAAATTATTTTATTCAAATGTTAATATATTTAAAGTAGCCACATGGCAGGATTTTTTGAAATTCTGATGAAAAGGAATTTTTTATTTTTGTAATGTTTTATCTTTATTGAATTTTAGTTTTTTATACGAATGCGTGTGATAACTTTCTTATAATTTTTTGGGTAACAATAAAATCTATCCGACTGGTTAAAAACTGAATTTATGTATAACACATTAAGTAATCAAAAGTGTAATTACCTTAGCACTTTGAAGATATTAGGTTCAGATGTCTATTAAACTTCTCTACAGAAAATATTTTTCCTCAAAAATGTTTGCATTTTATAAATTGAAAGTACACTAATACAAATAGCAAATATGTATGCATAATTAAGTTAACTATTCATATTAGTTAATATGTGATAATTTTCATGTAAAATGCTATATTCATTTTTGCGTAGATTTTTAAGCAATAATAAGCATAAAATATAAACATAATTAAGAAGATATATCCAAAGTACAAGAAAAAATTTTAAATATTAACATGACTTTAACAATAACAGAATAAAACATTTGTTAGTAATTTTTTACACAATAAACATGAATATAATTCAATATTTGTAGGAAACAAAAATTAAAGAAATAAAACAAAAATCTTTATAAATACCGCAATTCGAAATCAAACATAAAAAGACAATATTTTATGGTAATATTTAAATATCCAATCTTAAAATGGACAAAAATATTTTAACTTAACATTTCGAAATTTTATATAACAAACTCTTTTGTGCTTATAAATTGAGCTTGAGTGATCAAACTATTCATTACAATATTTCATAAGGTATTCGGAATTTAAAAATGAAAGTTTACAAAACATCTTATTTGAATGGAATATAAAACTTGTCCAAACGCAGGTTTTGATTAGTTGTTCACTTTGGCAAACGATAATAAGAGTCAAGGTTATTAATAATTCCACATTTCAAAATCAATTCAAAAAAAATTAAAGCTTACGACATGCATCAAGGAACGCATTTACTGATATGGATCTATTAAAACTCACGCACACGTTTCACAAATCGACCCATGTGCCGGAAGGACAAATGGTAAATTGACCTCTTCCAGACTTTCACGAAAGAACGCAAAGAGTTAAGAATTCATCGGCTCTTGTTTGGCAACAGCACAATTAGAAAATAAATGCAAGTAAAATGTCGTTTGCTTTCCAAGAATATTGCGTTTCTACTATTGGAATATTTTATAGGTATACATTCCGTGAGGTGAAGAATTTGTTTATTGGGGGTGGCATTGTTTTCCAAAATTGCTTTTCAAGTGAAATATTTAAAGAAAGATTGGAGAAAAGTGGCGTAATTTATGTGTCAATACAACTTAATAAGTACAACTTTATAGAACAATTTTGTAAAATTACATCTCGATTAAGTAAATGAAAATTTCATTGCAATCATATAAAATTGAGCAGAAGGAACAGATTTATTATTCCCATTTCGAAAAGAATTTCAAATAATTATTCTTTATGGTATTTTATCTGGTATGATAAAGATTTTGATAATTCTTAATTTAATAAATGCAATTAATATCGAATACAAAACATGTAATAAATAGATTTTTATTTTTTAAAATTTTTTATCATCATTCAAGAGTTTTGTTTAAATGTTATTTAAATCTTTATCCATAAAAGGAATTTTTGAGGTCTCTTAAAGGCATTTTTGCTATCTAGAATATTTTTCCTCGATTTGTGATTATTGGCCAAACATACCTCTTCTCTCACCACATTATTTTTTTTTATTTATGTTTAAAGAAGATTTTTATTAGATTTTTTATTTATGTGAAGAGGTTTGTATCAAAATGGTAACATGCTGAATGGTTCCTAATGATGATGTTGCATTGACAAAAATACAATGCAACATCATCATTAGGAACATTGTTACATTTATGATAAAAATAAACGATTAAAAATAAGTGTCAGACTAATAGGCTTAAAAAAGTACCTCAAGAAAATGATAAAATAACTGTTTCCGTAAATGTTTATGTTTAATTGTCAAAGTAAAAAAAATTAATTAAAATATAAATTAGATTATAGTAATTTTGTTGCACAAAGATGCTTTTTACAAGAAAGATTAGAAAAAAAGCCATTTCATATTTAACCTAATTAATAATTCTGTATAAAAAGTATAAAAATGTAAAATATTTCTTATAAAATATTCCTTGCTAAACTTTAACATAAAAACGTGCCGATATTCTTCTGACTACAGAAGAATATCAAAGAAACTTACGCCACTACGCAACGAATTGTGAATAGAAAGCAAAAGTGTATTACACCACTAAATAGCTAACTGATCAATGAAACTATAATTTCGTTTTCATGCCATATTCCACTTCCTCTCCAAAATTACTTACAGTTCATCTGATACCATATGCGATTACGTAATTGGAATGATATTCTAGTGTTTTTATAACTCACGATGCAGATGTCAAAGAACTTTATTAAAACAACCGTTTAGAGGACATATTTTTCAAACGATCTTTTCGTTTTTCTATTTGCCCACCGTATCATTAGAGACGAAGCCACCTTTTCAAACAATAACTATTGAGCAAAGAAAACTGATTGGAGAAATAAGGCGCGGTTTAATTTTTCTTTCTTTACATATTAAAAGAAACGCTCTCTCGAAGTTCTTAAGTTTATTTTTCGAAAAGAAAACCCCGGAAAAAATACGAATTAAACGAGAATGGGCAAATAAAGAACTTAAGACCACAAACTTTGGAAAAGATAAACGTCGATTTAATGACTGTGGAAAGTGTTCCATGATATTTCTCTGCATATAAATGGAAGAAAAAATTATCCAAAATCGTATTTTATCTCAGCTTTTGATTATTACTGAGGCATTTTGATGATTATTTGCATTCTAACAGCTCAATAAACTTTCAGCTTTATTTTAAGGTTTAAATTAATAGCTTATTTGGAGAGCATTGACCTGGCAAATTAATTGAGTTTCTAATGACACCATTTCTTAACAGCAAAGAAATTTTTTTTAATTAGACAATAACTAGACTCTTTTACACAGTTGACTTTTTTAATGTACGATAAAATTGAATGGTTGGTAATTTCAAGAAAGTGAAAATATTATTTTCATTTATTAGAGGCGAAGCCACCTGGTATATTATTTACTTTTATTTTAATCTTTAGAAAATTAATCATTGAAAATTATTGAATGATATTTTTAATTTCTCTGATATTTTTAAAAATCTACTGGCATAGCTTTCTGTTAAAATTGAATTAGTTACACGAAACCCTATTGCCTTTGTGTACTAAAAATCCTTTACAAAATATAATTTCCAGCTTATATTGAACGAATATCCTCAAAATATTTTATTAAATTTTATGTTTTAAGTAATTATGTATCACAAATTATGTTTATTAATAACAGAATTATAATAAATGTTCAAGTAATTTAACATAATAAGGAAAAAATACTGTAAATACTTAAATTTATATACATTTTGCATGTAAATATTCCTGTTTTTGTAGTGCGCAAAATGTTAAGATAATCGCAATACCTTGGGTTTATTAGATACATTTTGAAGAGTTAAGTTGAGTATACCCAAAGGTATCATCAGAAAATGATGCGTGGTTTTGTTTGTATTCTTGCCATGAGTTAATGGATATGGTCACTTCTTTCTAATGTTTTTCCTTCTATAGCAGAAGAAAACTTTCAATAAATTTTGTGTTTCTTTGTGTATTTTAGCAATTTTCAATGACTACGGGCAATAAATCTATTCGTAGTCTTAACATTTTGATTTGACTACCATGCCATTTGGAAATTAGATTGTAGCATTTTAATTAATTTAAAGTCAGACACTTAGGGTCACATTTGTTCATAGAGTAACAATGATTTATTATTGATATCAAAATTATCTCGAACTGGGAAGATTTGATGAACGATGAGTTTTAAGTATTACGTGGTTTTTACACAGGCAAATTTAGGTGTGGCGATATCTTCAGTTGTCAAAAGCAAGTAAAAACTTAATATATCCTGAAACTTTTTTCTGATGACAAAATATCCGGATATTGAGAAGGTATGTAGTGTACGTATATATATTTTAAAGGAATAGAGTTAAAATATATTTTAACTCTATAAATACAACTGTATATTATACAACTGTTATATTAAAGTGAATTTTGATTTAAAGCAAGTTTTATGTCGATTAACACCTTACAGTCAGAGAGTTTACGCCAAATAAGCCAATTAATGAAAAGTTGTTTTAAAGTCTTTTAGTGTAGCCAATGCGTTCTGTTTACCAAAACGTTTTTTATTTTTTTATGTGGAGAGTCAGATTTATTCATATTACAAGGAAAAATTACGCAGATCTCACTTGAGTCTGCTTGTATAAAAAAATAGGAACAAGACATTCATCTATAAGTTATTGAATAATATAATTGAGAACGATACCTTAGGAAGACGTGGTTTAACCACTGAACCACAGAGAAACCTTGTCAACTTGAAGTAGCAACACAGTTAAGTATCTTTCAGTGAAGAACAAATTACAAAAGTCATTTTAGCAAAATTATATTCTTTATCGCAGTTAATTTGCATATATCCTCAAAATAATAACGTTCGTATACTATCTTTCTCGCTCTGAAAAAAATGTGCTCATCTTTTAGTTTATTGTTAGAAATGTTTAATCATTTTTAATTAATAATTATATCAGCGAGTGATGTTCAATATTTTTCGTTTAAACTAAAATTGTTGCTCCCACACAGTGAGTAATCCATTATTTAAAACTTGTTTTAAGCTATTTTCACATTATATAGCTGTGACAGCCACACGACCAAATCCAGTTGTAAGACATTTTAAGAATAAATGTGTCCATTGCTTTCTGGTATAAATTTTCTTAGAGATATTGGGCAGCATTCAATTGTCATTAGAGAGGAAGCCCAGAAAAGTCTCAAGCAATCACCTTGACAGACGTGCATGCAGAAGGAAATAGTTATGTTCCCGTTGTTCAATAACGACTGATGAGATCACTTGTACTCCATGCTCCGAAAAGCTCTGCCCTACCACTGCGCACATCTATTGCGCGCTGAAAATCAAAAGTTTTATGTTCACATGTAGCAAAGAATAAATCCTAAAGAAAACCCTCAAGCACTCCCCCATGACAACGATGCACTCAATATGAAGAGATGTAATATCCACTAACCGTTACCCACAAATACCTATAATCCAACCAATGATTTTTTATTTTGGAAAACCATAAATCATTGTAAACCTTGCTTAAATCATTCATAACTTTAGCACTCATGTGTGATAATCATATAGTATTGCCACTATAACTTACATAAGGCATTTATTAGTAAAAAATAAATAAATAGATAAATAAAAATACACGATATATTATACTTTTTTTTGAAAAACATTCCTTTACTAACAATGATTTAATTAGCTTTGAATTTATACAAATAATTGTATAAATGATTTTTTAAATTTCTAAATTAATTGGCTTATGTTCCAAAATTCTATATATTTTTCACAGAAATTTGAAATAATATTTTTGTGGGAATTAATGCTCTTTGGAAACCAGCTGGTTCGATAAGGATCTTAAAATTTTTTATTCCAATTCCTTATTTAGCAAATATCGAATTCACTTTATCTAATAGGTATCTTTTGTAAATAGAGAAATATCCTCTTTTTTTCATTCGGTGTGTATAAACAACATCAAGTAAAAGAAAAAGAAAATTTCGAAAGCTTATCAATTTATCTGTGGATAATATTGTGTATTTATGAGACATTCAAAAAGTTATAGGAAATGAACAACATGTTCCTTTTCTATCCATGGAATAAAGCTTGAAAACTTTGACAGGTGGACGATAAGCAGGGCAAAACCACCGATATGTAAACAAAAGCTCGCAAACGAAAACGATTTTCAAAAGCAAACATCATTTCTTGTTGATAACGTTTATCGAATAACAAGACGCATGAAAACTGAAGCACGAATATTTGTTCACCAATATTGATATTTAAGAGTCATTCGAATTTTATCATTTATTAGTAAATATTCAGAAATTCATTAATTAACCAGAAAATAACTGTTTCAGAATAGCTTTTATTTAATTCTTAGGTATAAGTCTTGGAATAATTCTATGAACTTAATTTATACACACACACACATATAAGAAGAACCTATAAAATGCATAAAATTATTATTTAATACATATATAATTATTTTTAGTTTAAATAAAAATTGTAACGAGTTTGCAATTTTAGTTTTTTAGTTAAAATTAAAATTTTTAAAACTTTCATCCATTTTTTTCATTTCATATTGTTTTGTCGTAATTACGTGTACAACTCCTCATCGAATAATTGAACGAGAATAGGATTTTTTTTCTACTTTTGTGTGAAAGTTATACATACTTTTTAACATTTCTCTAAAAAATTCTAAATATAATTATTTCTCACAATCAAATAAATAAATTTTATTAATTTTTTAAAATTTAGCTACAAAAAGTTTTGTTTGTAAGAAATGGTTGATGAATAAAAAATAAAAAATCAATCCCTTATGCGTGATTAAAAAGAAAGTCCAATAGTTTACAAACAGCAAAATAGTAGTTGACTATAGATTATTAATTATATAAAAATAAAGAATATGAATTAAAAGTACAAGTTCATTTTCTTTGTCTAAAAAATAACCGAAAATTGTCCGATATGTCAAAAAAATAAATAAATAAATAAAATAAAATAAAAAAAATAATGGACTTTATGATTTTAAAAAACTGGGGGATAACATGACAGATAAATAAAGAAGTTCAAATGACGACGATAGGGGATGTACGTGACAATTTTATTTTTGAGAAAGAACTTCGATTTCCTCCCATTTCACAATATCTTAAAACCTTGAAGAGATAAAAAAAAATAAATATATAATTTGCTCATGAAATCATCAAAAAGATCACGAGATCAGAAATATATATATTTTTTTGCACACGTGAGTCTAAACGGGGCCTCATACAGGAAACTTTTTTTTTACCTTTTTACTTGTGGCAACCGTTAATAACAGACTTCATAAAAATGTCGCATTGTTACATCGCTCATTCTTTTTAGCAAAATTTCTTAGAATAAGATAACAAAAGTGGCTCACCAGTTACGTTTAAATTTTTTTTTCTTTTACTGCAGATTTACAACAAATCGTTTGCTGTTTTTGAATTGAAATTGAAGTAGTATTTTTTTTTTCCTCACTTCATCAGAAAGTCGTATAAAATGTTAGTAAGATCTAAAAATTAAAATAAAAGGAGCTTTAATCAGTTTCGTGGAATTTTAAATTAAGTATTAAAAAAACTGTTATCTCAATAAATTGCTTTGGTTATATCATTAACTGAATCTATTCATTTCTGAGGTTTTAATTAAATACTGATTTATTTAACGATAAAATTTGAAATTATTGTATATCATTCATCAGCTTTTTAGTCCTTTGTGTTTGGTCATGAATACATACTTTTGAAATTCATTAAAAAATCTCTTATAAATTACAAAAATGTGTTTTGTCAATCGGAAGTAAATTGTATAGCTTATTATTATGAGTTTCCATAGTACTGTATGACGTAGACAATAATTGATAATTATCCTAATTATTCGCAATGAAAAATGTGATGCTCGTGATAGATAAAAAGTTGTTATAAATATATATTTAAATAATATCATATAACAAATAAATATATATTAAAAAATCAAATATAAATATTTATATATATTTCTATAGAAGTTGATTAAAATAAGAATTGAATATCAAATTTATTCAAAATTATATTACAAAATGATTCGTCAAACTTAATATATTCATTAAAAAGGATTGCATTTAGAAATTATGGTTTTAATTTATGCTCTATTTTTTTTAATTCCTATGATTAAGAATTAAATTAAAATTCGTCTTATTTTAATTATTATAAGTTAATAGTTTTTTTCAGTTATTTTTAAAGCCCTGTAATAAAATCTTAAAATATTTGTTTTAAATTTTCATGGGAACTTTCAAATCTTCTAAATGCAACTAAGGTTAAAAACCTCTATATGCTTTTAATGATATTTTGCTTAACGAAAATACCATAGAATTTAACTAAAATCACTTCTTTTTTATATAAAGCATAAATCAGACGTTCATTTAAGATAATTCTCTCAACTTATGATAAAAAAATATTAAATAATGCGTTGAAATTTATTCAAATAAAATATTATTCAATAAAAACATCTAGTTTAAATATTAATAAATAATAAAACATTTCTATAAAATTCTTCACTCAAACTGAAAGGATTAAAAAATTTTAAAAAATGGAATCTTTTTCCAAACCCGTAATCTAAATCAGACATCACAACCGCATTCCTAAAAACCAATTCGCATATGAATAAACGAATAGATTCTTATCTAAATAGATTCTTTTTTTTTTTTTTCTTTTTTTTTTTTTCCTTTTCTTCAGCCCGAAGAAAACGATATTACGGTGGGGTGGAGGGGGAACATATTACTTCCATTTTTTATTCCGAAAGATATACCTCCGCCTATATTGCTTGATTTGAAATCGTTTTAAATTTAAATGTGCCGAGAGACTGCGTAACCTTTCTGATAAGATATGCGGAATGTTATCATTCATTGATTAAAATCGTTTTCAATATGCCGAAACGCAACTTCACAGGTCACGCTTCGACACAATATTGGTCCATATCTCTGTTGTAGGCTTAAAAAGTTTTTCCTTTCGAAGAGTAACGGCGTAACTTGTTACAAATCGTTACATTCTTGCTTTTTTTTAATGTTTTTCTTTTATTATTTATTTATTTGTTTAATATATGGAATGTGTGTGTGTGTGTATGTGAGACGCTCAATTTACCATCTGTGAAGCATTCTATCTGGTAGGCGTGATCGTCTGAAAACATTTAAATACCACGTGTATATTTTTAAAAATGTGCAAAAACACCCGCATTTTTAATTATTATTAATATTTATTGAAATGTTTTTTACCCATACATAAAAGTAAACCAAATTACCTCGAAATTCAACTTTCGAACCTGTATTTTTTTGTGAAAACTTCCCCATGAAGCATTAAACATTTAATATTTTAATGTCTTATAAAAGCTTAAACTGGAAGTCTATAAGCTTTGTGGTGTCAAAACACGTCTATACTTAGTTAAAATAAGTTAATGACATTTTGGAAAATTTAGTAAGCGCTAAGGAAGAGAAAATTTATTTCTACAAAATATGTCAATTAATCTATAATAAAACAGATCTCATTTGTCATAAAGTAAACTCTGTATAATAAAACAGAGTTTACTTTATGACAAATGAGATAAGATATAAATATCATATAATGAGAGATATTTCTATAAAAATTCCTGTTATTTTTATTCTTCTAATTAGACAAAAATAAATTAAAACTATTTAATTTTAAATCAAATTTATAGATATTTTAAGACAAAAATTTTTAAATGTCTGTGCATCAGTTTTCATAAATTAAATAAATTCTCAGAATAATTTTACTTTATGCAGCAGAACATACTGTATAATATTATATTTATATTAATTAATTTCAGTGTGAAATGTTAATTTTTATTTTTCTCAACATGAAGAAAAATATGTTTAAAGCATGAAAATTTTACATTCTTTAAACAAATGTTTAAATACATGTCGTTAATTATTTCAGAATGAAAAATGCATGTGATAAATTTTTCATACGAAAATTTAATAAAATATTAAAATGATTCTGAACTTTTATTAATTTGTTACCTAAGTATATGTATATATATATATATAACCTATGTACATACATGTATTAAAATAACTGTGACAACTAAGATTAATTGTTCATTATTCACTGTAATTGGTAATAAGTGTATACTTTTGTCAAATAACAGTTATTTTATAAATTATTAGGTGGTAATTTTATGTGAATTGATAATTATTAGAATAAATATCTCATTTATGAAAAATTCTGGAACGACTAACACTTTTTCAAATTTTTTACATTATCTCCTTTCAATGAATTCAGTCTTTATTTAATTTTTTTCTAATTCATATATCATAAAATATTAACATTAATAAATTCGCTTTAAATTTTTAATGTTAAATTTTATAAATAAAGAAGAACCAATGGAACTCTGAATTTTATAACTTCACTTTCTTATTCTTAAATGAAAAATTAGTATGACTTTCATAAGATCTGAAAATTTTATAACCCTGGAATTTAAAAAACATTCTCAAATTCAAAATAAAGTTTAAAATTCTCTTCACCATTCTTGAAAAATCTGCAATAATAATTTTAAACATGCAGATATAATTCCTTTTTGTTTTTTTCATTCTGTATCTGTCAATAATGTTTATTCATATTTAAAATATTAGAATAAAATCATAACAAATAGTGATTGATTAAATTTTCTAATTCAAAAATTATTGTAAAATTAATACAATAATATTGATTGAAACTATTTCGACAGTTAATAAGCCTCCGAATTTAATTAAAATAAATACTCTAATTATAAAATCTTACACTTTGACGTAATATCTTTATTTTTGATCGATTGAGATAACTTTTTCGTAACGAGCTGATTAATTTGCATTGAAATCTTAGAAATATATAATTACCCCAAAGCTTGTTTTAAGTTTTCCTTAATAAAAAGTGGTTGCGATAAAAGCAGTTACAGGTATAGACAGCGCGCTTAACAGGTAGCTGCCTAAAAATCGAACTTGTTTCTATTGAGTTCTTGGGAAATTATTTTTATTTTTTTATGTTTTAATTTTGACGAAGAAATTTTGAGGGAATTGATTAATTTAACATAATTCTACTGCTGCCATCTAGTGTTCTAACTTGACACTAATATCTAAATGGATAAAATAGTGATAAGTAATTTTAGCGAAAAATAAAGGAATATAGTTTTAAAAATGGAATAAATATTTTTAGATGATTAATTTAAAAACTATTTAGGTATATATAATAGATACAGCCATATTTAATTTTTTTAAAAATTTTATAAAGTTGACAATTTTTGTAGGAAAATTATTAATAAAATTTAATTAGAATTGAAAAAAATACTATGTACATAATACTATACAAAAATACCCTGAAATAATTAATTTTTGGGAAGGAAAAAAATTTAATTCAATTTTCAAAATAAACTTTGTCCATATTTTCAATACTATTGAATTAGAAACATGCATAATATGTTTTTTCACACACACATAATTTATAATTATGAAAATTTATGATCGAAATTATTGCTTTGTTCTCTAAACAGAAATTTAATGAATTGCTTAAGAACTTGAACTGTTGAATATATTTTGCAAATCCGCCTTAGAATAGTTGCTTTAAATTACTCTTACCTTTTCCTTATGAATTCCTTCTATTTACAAAAAAATAAAAGTTTCAATCATTTAATTCTATAAAAATGTTCTGGAAATAACCAATTTTATTAAGAATGAATTAAATAATCCATAAGACAACTGAAAAATTCTTTTAATTAAAAATATAATCTTTTTAAAAAATTTATGAATTATTTATTAAAAATGAGATTCTAGCAACGTTTCTTTCTAATTTGGTCGAGATTTGAACCCACTGATTTCGCTCAAGACATTTTAGTAGAAATATCATCACAAAATAAATTATCATATATAAAATAATCTATAAACTGGAATTATGTTTTTCGATATTTGTAGTGTGACTGTGCATGTTGCTATGGATTAATGTAATAATGCATAAACAACATGTTCAATGTAATAATGCATTGAGCGGATAACCTAACATAAACTAATATTGGTATCGGCATTTGAGCAAGATTCATAATAACGATATATTTTGCTGTGAGCAGTCAGTGAAAGAAAAGTGCAAAAGAAATTAAATGTCGCATATACACCTACATTTATAGGTTTACAAAGTTCTGTTATTAACTTTGTCATGAGAAATATCATGGTAAATATGGTTATTTGAGATTTTTGGGATGTCCAAGAACTATTCAGAAGTAAAATAGAATCAAGAATGACATAATTACAGATTAACTTTAAATTTCAATTCTCTAAAGTATAAATTATATAGTAAGTTGAAATAATACTCTAAAAATTTCATTTTGAGAAAATATTAAACTTCATTATTTGAGGCATAGCAACTTGTCTCAACACACACAATTTACAAAACTAGAAAAATTTTTTGAATTTTTTATTAAAAAAAAGCGGAACAAAGTGTGATTTTACTTATATTTATTCAATGATTAAAAAGATCAAATAGTCATTTCATGTTTACAAGATATCTCTCCAGAACAAATTTCTTATTTGTGTGAACAATTTATTATTTCATATTTGAATAATGTAAAATTTAACTTTTTAGGTACCTCGTAATGTGTATAACTCTGAATAATAAGGAAATTTGAGTGAATTTAAATAAAAATACATTTTTTATTAAAAAAACGAAATAAAATAAACAAAGTGGTAAGTGTAAAAATCCATCATAGAATAAATATATATTATTCTTTGAAGAATTAGTATGCATAATAACTGAATTACCATAAATAGTATTAAAAAAACCTTTTTTTTTACTATGTATGGTAATTCAATTAAGGACTTTGATAACCAATATAGATTGTAGAAAATGAATATTTAAACCAATATATAAAAAAAATTATTATCTAGTTCTTGTGCATTGATCTTCATTTTTTAATATTTTGCTTAATTTACTTATATTTTAATAATTAATAGTTTAATTTCATAATTTTGCACAGTGGATATTTCAATAACTATTTATAGTGATATTTTAATCTAAAAAATAATAGATTTGTCTTTGTAGAGGTACAAAGACAAATGATTTGTTTATGAAAGCAGGCATTTATAATTGTCCTATTAAAAAAGAGTAGAATAAATTTTTTTTTAAAGTGCTACGTATATTTCCTGTTGCTAAAAATATTATCTATTGTCAAAATAATGGTTAAATAAATATAATAAGTTTTTTCTTTCTTTTTTTATATTACTAAATTAAGTTTGTCGAACCACAAACCAATAAAATGAAAGCAATTTTATTCGAATAATGTGCAAATAATAAAACTAGCCGATGATACAAAGAATTGACTTAAAAATGTCAATTACAAACATTATATCCGAGAAAGTGATGAAAAGCATATCATTTATGCTGTAAATTGATTGAAATTTAGTGAAAAATCTGAATATTTCTCTTTTTTCATTATATAGAAACTACCATAAAAATGAGCTCGTTGTTAAGAAACAGGCGTGTGGAAACGGAACTTGAAATTAACTTGCGGTATCATGAATAGTATTTATGACAGAGGAATTTCAAAAACTATAATTTAAAATTCCCTCCCCTAACAGATCAAGCGTCGTTTAAGTCGATAGTTACTCATACGATGCAACCCTTTGACTCTCACCCCCCCCCATTTGTTAAACGCCAACTACACCTCCCGCCGAAGCCAAAATATTTTTGCACAAATTAGCATACATATTAACAAGTTACAGTGGCGGCATACAAATTGCTGTTTAGATGCCAAATAAGTCGCCGTCGGTGAGTTTTTTTTAAAAGTCAGCGCTAAGAAATGCGCTTTGTTACTGCCTAATTAAGTATTTCTGTCATAAAAGAAGACTGTGGCCATTTCTCTAGCTGTGCTGCGAAGAAAGGGATTCTTGTTTTAAGAGTTAAAACTTAAAGGATTGTCCGCAAGATACTTGTAGAATCCTGATGAATTTTGAAGGCGATCCTTCTCGTCGCCAAATATGACATATTTTGACGTTCAGGCACCTCGTTGGATGAATATTCATCCAGGTTACACGGCCGGATATCACGTGACACGTGATATATGATAATCTCAGATGTTAAGGTTGGTCATGCAGAAATTATCGAACACTTTTTTCTTGAAGGTCGTTTCTTGACCCTCTAAAAAATTCGATAAAATATTTGACATTCTGATCTCTTAACATTAACCTTTATTTCAGAATGCCGTTCCTATATTCACAAAGATGAGGATAAGGCGATATACTAGGTAATTTTAGGAATATCAATTCCTTAAATATTTATTTTTACTTTTATATTTTCTTAGATTTATATTTCATATTCCCATTATAAATATCTTAAAAATTACTAATCAGGATCTTTATATTGTTTTATGTGCATTCACACTTCTCTAATATATATTAAAAATCATTGTTGAATAATATAGAAAGATTGTAATACGATAAAAAAAAAAAAAAAAAAAAAAAACTAGACTATACTACTTTTTACACTAGCTCTCGTAAATAATATTTTAAAAATGAATTTTAAGGAAATAACTTTATAAGATATTCGATAACTAAATACTTTATATATATATATATATATATATATATATATATATATATATATATATATATATATATATATATATATATATATATCAAGTTTAATAAGCATAAAAACTAATTTTTTTAAAATTAACTTCTTATATTTACACATCCATATAACCAATAAGTTGTAATGCGTGTGCCATGGTCAACTTGTTTACAAATAGATAAATATTCAATCTGCTCTGAATATTTAATCGAACTGAAATATTTAAATAATAAAGTAATTTTTTTATTATTAAAGCTGTTTAAATAAATAAATATATAATAAATATAGAATATAAAAAAAGACTTAAAAAATGATTTAGTTTAAAAATTGTTTCTCTAAAAATAGCATTTCTTTCAGCTTTATAAAGCAATGGTTTATACATTAAAATTGTTTTTAGTTAATAAATTACATTAAATATTTGAAACAACGTAAGTAAAAGAGATGAGCAGCGAATACATTTAAATGATTTGTTTGACAATTATTGACAGGATTAAAGGAAAATATCCAACTGTCCATTTTGTTGAGCCTCTAAATGTCAACCATGCAAAAATTATTTAGTTTATTCAATCTTACAAGAATAAACATATTTATATCTTTTATACTAAATTTCGAAAATTATTGCTTCCTTTTAATTATTTCACCATTTGATTTAGTCATAAGATGAAATACTGATTTCGTTTTAAGTCACTTCAAAAAAGCTTCATTGAAAAAGAATTTCAAACACACTGGAATGAGAAATTCTTTTGTGCACAAAATGATTGTTAGGAATTTAAAGTAGCAATTGCTTGTAACATTCAAAATCAAGTTCACAGTTCGTATACCGCAGTGTGCGAAAAAAAAATTTTTTTTTTTACTTTGTTTTGTCGTATTACGTTTGAGACTATGTATTTTTTGTCCTACGTTCGAGACTATGCATGATCTGCTAAATATGACAAGGTTACAACATAATTTGTGGATTCAAGTGATAATACAAATATCAAAGAACTTTCACTTTCTAATATTTAACATCACTTCAGAGAGAGAACAGATTCTTAAAAATTTAAGTGCAGATGTTTTTTCTATGTTCAACAATTTTAAGTTGAGACTAGAGTATCGAATTTATATATTTTTTTCCGGAAACGTGAATGAAATTATTGATACTAACTTATATTGGCTCATGGTGTTCAAAAACAAAAGCGTTTTTAAGTTTCTTTATATATCTTGTAAATACTCCGTAATTTTTTATGTTTGTTTCTAAATTTCGGTACATCAGCATTTAATTTTGATCATATTCATTGAATAATAAATAATAGGATAATCCTGATATTATTTTTGGATTCGACTAAAGATGAAAAATGCTAATGCGCAGAAAATTTCGGTATACCGAAAATGCTATTTAGTTTACAAGATTAAGGCAATAAGTAAATCTTCATCATCAAGATCAAACTTGCTCGGAAATTTGTATGTAAATGTTGTATGGTTTTCGACATTATATTTGTAAGGGTATTATTTTGAAATAAATGTATTAACTCTTTTATGAAAAGTAAAGCAATAAATAAATAAAACTCAAAATGAAAATAATTGATAAAAAATGAGAAATTCATTATGAATCTATTTACCATTCATATTATAGAAATTTCTTTTATAAATTGGTTTGAAGTTTAATTATTGTAACACTATTAATCTTTTGTTAAGTTTATAATTATGATATAACTGAAGATAATAATAAATTCACATACTCTCATGGCTATTTAATCTAGGAGGATTTAATATTAAATAGCATATTAATGAGTAAATATATTGTTATTATTAAGAGCAATATCGTCTTGAACAGCAAGACCTCAAGAAATATAAATTACGAAAATTGAGTTGTAAAAACTTAAAAATTAAAAGCAATTATGATAAATTATTGATGAATATGAATACTAAAATGCTAAAATGTATTTTGTGAAATTATTAGATCATTTTTAACAAAAATTGAATAATAATTTTAATGCCTACGTTTAAAAAACTTTTTTTTCTAAGCTTTTAAATAACATTAGGCAAATAAAAATGTTAGACTGCGACACAAATCTATCACTTTGATGGTTTCTGATTGATTTTTTTTTCTCCTTATATCTATACACATGTAAAAATCTTGCTATGAAACCAATTGAAATAGTAGTTAATATTTTTTATCCTTTTGAATTTTTTTGACAAAATCGCTACAATCAGTTACTACTACTACATCAAAATATTCTATTATTGTTAAATAAGCATTTATTCGCCAATCAGCCAAAAAATCACTAATCAAAATCAAGAATGAATAGACTGAGAAACATATCAATAGCGCAATGCAATATTTTACTTGATTTATACTAAATTATCGTGTTGAGATAAAAGCCCATCTGGGTTGCCATAAACAGAACTAAATACCTGGTGCTGAAATTTTCAAATTTAAAAGTTGGTATTTATTTTTATTGATGTATAATTATTGTTTTAAAATTTTTTTATTTTATTTTAGATGTTTTACATACCAGATAGGATAGAAATTTTGAAATTAACCACTTGCCTAATAAAGAATACTTTAATTAATTTTACATAACAGCGTTATACAAATTGTAATTTTATCTCTCACTTTTATTTAAGGGTCTTAACAAAAGTAATTCAGACGGAAAAATTGATTTCTTAAAACAACTATTTTGAAAAAAAATTTTTTAATTGTAGTTGAAACTATTTTTTCATGTCTTACCTACTCAAATTTAAAAAACAGAAAATTTGAATAATAGGTTTTCTTTTTTTTTAAATTAATAACATACAATCAATAAAATTCTGTTTATGCTTATTTTCTACATTTTTAGGAAAGCATGATTTGAAAATCTACAACTCCAAAAATAAAGAAATAAAAGATAGCATTTTCTATTTTTATTAAATAGAAAGTGGCATTGAAGAGTTCCATTGAAAAATGTGGAAATCCTGAGAAATTATAGGTAAATATTTCGCAGAAAAATAGTTCTATATCTCCTTTTATAAAGTACTTTTCTTGCTAACCTTATATTAGTCTTTATCAATGATTCTCACGTTTTTCTCGCCTTAATTCATACCTTAAAAGATTACTGAGAAATTCGAAAGCTCGCACAACTAATTTATTAGAGATGTGGATAAAAAGAAAGTTCAAACAAAACAGGTAAACTACATATTCTTTGTTTATCAACAAACGCTTTCCTTCAAAGCTTATTTTCACTACTTATTTATTAAAAAAATGTGGCAACTTCTTGCAGTTATAAAAAAAAAAAAAAAAAAAAAAAGATTCATCGAATAGGTGGAGAAAGAAGAATGGTTTGCAGGTTTAAAAGCGCCACGGGTGGTCCAAATCGGAAATAACAACCGTTTTCTTATAGTAAGTTCTTTTGAGGAAGGGAAAAACTAAACAAAATCACCATTTTATAACCTCACGATCATAAGAAATTTACGAACCTGCATTGACCGTTAATGCTATGCCTCTTATTTTATTAGGCAAGCGATAAAAACTCATATGTCTGGGTCGTCTGAGATGTAAATTGCTCCAAAAAACTGAATGAATACCAGTTAGCGCAAAGAAGAAAGTAGTCTTTATTGACTTACTTTTAGCAAGCTACTGAAATGAATATTTTGTCTGTTTGTAATATACGGTTAAAGAGAAGAATCATTCAAATGAAAATACGTTGTGGACTATATTTATTGCTTGCTTTTGTGCGTCTCTTACTGAAAATTATCGCTCATCAATTCTCCACTGACTTACATACAGTCGAACAGATTTCATAGGATTATTGAAATTTTTTCGCTATTTTGAAAATTCTTGATAATGAAATTTAAAATTCGAAACATCTTTAAGGTTGATTAAATGACTGCCAAATTTTAATTAATAAATATAGACAATTCCTTTTAGTTCAAATGTAATCCCTTCATTTCTCTTTCAATTTGTAAGGTTCAATTAGCTACAATTAGCTAATATTTTTAAAATATTTTAACAGTTGTATCTGTATCCTGATATTGCCATTTCCATGATTTTAATTCCATGGCAAATAATGATGTTAATGACTAAGTTATTATTCTAAAAGGTAATCGAAAAGAAATTTGCCTAATATTATAAATAGGATAAATATATAAACCAAAAAATTGCGGAGTGTGCCTGAACTTGTATAATTTTAGTTATAAAAAGAAAGTATGTATAGGTGCAAAACTAATTTAATTCACTCTTGCTAACATTGACTTTGGAAACACATCGAATTTTTTTTCTAATACTGTTTCGGATTTTTTAAATACAAAATACATTTTGAGGCTTATAATATATATATATATATATATATATATATATATATATATATATATATATATATATATATATATATATAATATATATATATATATATATATATATATATATAATATATATATATATATAATATATATATAATATATATATATATATAATATATATATATATATATATATAATATATATATATATATATATATATATATAATATATATATATATATATATATTTGTAAATATGTGTCTAAAATTATATACTTAATAAATAATAATGAAATACGCGTCATATTTAAATTTCGAAAATTTCCGCCTGAGTAGCATTTATACTGGAAAGATTAAGATTAATATAAAATATATCGAATTTCATAATTAATACTTGTATTAAAAATTTACTAATTAGGATTAATGCTAGAATTCTTCATATTCCTATATTTCTTTTAATTTTAACTTTTTCTTTTATAAAAACAACTCATTTAGTTATTTTAATAATTTCGCTTTACTGTTTTATAAGAATCTACAGATTTTAAATATTGATCTATATGTTTCTTAATATAACTAAATATAGATCCGTATAGTAATTTATATATTTATTATTGTATTTATTAAAATAATTGATATATATTATTAATATTAAATAATTTATAATAACTAATAATAAATATTATTAATTTTTAGAATTTCAGTCATTTTGGGTCATATATTGATGGAATTAAAATTTACAAGAATAAACCAAAACAATTAAAAAATTTTCTAAAGGCAACTTCTATTGTATCACATGACATCAACAGGAAGTGGCGATTCCAAAATGCCTGATGGACATCTTTTGGATGCAGCTGCAATTAAACCAGAAATCATTTCTTCTGCCATATTACGAGTGGTTGCGGTTTTTCTCCGAATTGACAACATCCGAGTTCAAAAATCGAAATTTAGTTCATTATGGGACAGAGAAGAATTTTCTTGTGAAGAGAGAAAGAATAAAAAATAATAAAGTTGTTTCTAAGGCTGGAACAGATGTTAACAATTAAAAAAACTTCATAATTAAATTTTTTATATTCAGAATATTTTAAGCAAATTCAAGGGACTCATAAATAAAGCGATTTAAGGATTTCTAGCATAAATATTAATATTCCTTTCATTTTATTGTATTCTTTTTTAATCTAAGCTATAGGGCAATAACGTAACGATTATATATTTATACAACAATTTCATAAATATTTGATCAGTAAAACTTTACTTTTAACTACATTATTTAGTTATTAGAGAGAATTATTGAATAATTATTAATACAAATATTCTTGAATTTAATCAAATTCTTAATATTAGCTTTTCATAAACTTCCTTCCTGTTTATATAGCCCATACCACAAATAAATTTTGATTAGGTATACAATCGTTAGAAAGTAAAAGCTACCAATATTTTGGGAGAATCCCTACCCACATATAGAATTATATATATAATTTTTATAAAAAATTTATATTTATCTTACATTTCTTACCATCCCTCACCCGGTGGCATTGCGCAATGATGCGATTAATTGTTATTTTTATTTATCGATCATCGAGAAAACGATTATGAAACTACAAAAATAAAACACGATTTTTAAATAAGCGAATGTTAACTTTTGAGATTTTATGGGCTTGTCAAAATATTCTAGGAAACGGGATGGATTTTATCCAATAAAAACACTACAATATGTATTACATGGGAAATGTATAGGAACAGTAAATATATTCAAGTGTGACTTTCTTTTTATTGTGTAAAAATATTCGTTTTAAATTTCCTATTAGAGTTTCAATAAAATTAATTTTAGATCTACAATTAAAACCTAGTTTAAATGTACTTAATTTTATATTTTAGATGTTTATAAAATATAAAAAGAATAATACATTTTAAAATACACAGAATCAGTTCTCAGTACAAGCCTCAAAATGTTATTTTAGAACAAATTTTTATTTATTTTATTACTGCTATAGAACAGTTACCTTTTACTGATAGGTGTGAGCCATTCAGTAATTAATTTTAATAAATGCCCGAAATCGCAATGATTTCTTCCGATATTTTCAATCATGTAGCATTAATTTATTAAATCAGCTGATTTTTTCTACGGACAAAAATTGTAATGGTTTGAAAAACAGAGTGGTTATTGCTTATAACATATCATCTGCTAATTACCGATCTAATCCTCATATTATTATAAATAAGAATTATTATTTATAATCTTATAGACATCAAAAAAATTGAAATATAAAAGAATAATTTAAAATATATATTAATAATTGTTCATTATTTTCACACAGTTTAACCTTAGGACTATAAAAGTTATATTTAACATTGTAAAATTTATGACTAAAAATATTCCACAAAAATCCTGATTTTTAACAAATAAATTTTACTTAATTTATCTTTTCTAAATAATCTTTTATAATTTCAAAGATTATCTTTGACTTTGTCAGTATGAAACAATACTATTTTTTTCAAAACCGCAAAGTTTTTTCTTTTCTTATCAGAAATAAATTTTATGAAACAACATTGCATAAAGATTTTCATATTAAAATTTACATTTTTAAGATAAAAATTTAGATATTACACACACACACACAAATATTTTTTATGAAAATTTATATTAAATTACTCTGTGACAATATTTAAATTTATATCAATACATCAAATTCTTAAAAGTTATAACTTGTCTAAGCAGTTTTCCTGTTTATTCAATTATGTGTGAGAATACTTTAAAAATAGTAGAAATTCCACAAGAAAGAATAAATTACGCATAATTTAAGGATATTTATATAGCTTTTTGAATGAATTTTTCGTTTTGTTGAAAACTGAATTATACATATAAATATATATATATATATATATATATATATATATATATATATATATATATATATATATATAGAGAGAGAGAGAGAGAGAGAGAGAGAGAGTATAATGCAATAAGAATTATTTACATAAAATATATTTTAAATTTGAAACTGCTTAAGTTCATGTTTTAAACGTATCATTAAACTTTAACAGAAAATTATTTTCAAATTAAATACAACCAGAAATAGTTTTCTTGAGTTTTTTTATACTATGCTTTCATTAGTTATTAATGTTAGTTTTAATAACAGACTCTTGCATATATAAATGTCATATAATTACAGATAATTAAATATGTTCTTCAGAATAAACAGATAAAAAAAGGGTATTTTTAACATATTGATATATACTGAAAAATATTCAACTAATAGTTGTCATTATAATCAATCAAAATAAACCAATAAGGTACAATTGTGAATATAATATTAACTGCATACTTAACGCGTCTATTCTTACAAACAATATTTATTGCAGCATATTTAGTAATGTTAAAGGCTAATTGTTTTTTTAAAAAAAATAAATAGCTTTATCATAATTAGTTTTTTTCTAAACTTTAATTATTTGTAAGAAAATCATGGGAATTTCTTTAAATTTTACCTGTAAAGCTGGATCTCCCCTTTCAATGGCCTCTAATTCTTCTTGAAAGAACTGAATCACTCTTGGTGAATTCTGGCCATCCAAGGGTCCAAAGACATCTGCTAATGCCAATCTCTTCCTCTGTTTAATTTGTCTAAGGGATCGTGGAGCTGGTGGAGTGTATGGAGACAAACATTGTAGGCTGCGAACGCTGGATTCGAGCATTTGTTCCACAATCTTCAGTCCACGCAAAGACATAATATGATAAAATAATGATATAAATGTGTTTATAGTTGAACTTTGCCAAATTTTTGCTAATAGGCAAACAAAAATACGGTTCAATCAGTGAACCATAATGGCATCATAAATGTAGTTTAGATGAGTTTTCATTCACACTGTACAATTTAAATCCATTGAATGTCACTCGAAACACACAGAAGTTCGTTGTATTAAAGATAAGGTTTTTTAACAGATACACTGGAAATTCTATACTACAATACAAGATATGATACAGTAACGAGCAATAATCATTTAATTGTAGCAAATCAGAAAATGTCCATATTTTTCAAACACACATATTATAAAAATATCACAACAATGTCAGTTCTACTCGAATACATTTTCTTTTCTGTGAGAAAGCTAACAATAAACGCTCTTGCACACTATAGACATTTTACTAGCAATAATCCAATCGTAAATCCAATATCTTCCAAGTTTTTTTTTATATAATTAACTCATTCAATTGTACTACTAGGGTTCAACTTGTTTATTAAATCACCACATTTAGAAAGTGACGATATCAAACAGTAATTCACACCATTCAGAGAAAGAACTATCTTTATGGAGTGTTTCAGATGTCATATCGGTGTCCATTATCGTGCTCTTCACAGATACTTTCCATGCCACGATATCATCGTAAACGGTCATCGAAGACATAGGCGACTGCCAACCTGGGTCATCACCACTAAGGAAGAGGCTAATCACGGAAAGATAGCACGAGCGGATGGACTTGTTATTGGACGACCCTGCTGCAAGGCCGATTGAAAAAGCAACCTCCCGACAAGTTTAGTTCCTTTTTTTTATTGTTTTTTTTTTCTTTTATCATTTATTTAATTTTGCGTGAAGGTAAGTTCAACACTGAAAGTTGCTAACCCGGTATAAAGAGAGATGAACGAAGCTACAAGAATGAAACAAGAAAAGAAAACACCTAACTGAGGAGATGAAAATATTATCATAAAAAATGGCAAGCTGGTGTGTATAAATATCACGTTCAGGAAGCAACTCGGAGAAGAATGCTATACCCCCTCGGGTCTTGGACAAACATTCGAAAGAAGATCCAGCCAAGAAAAACAAAAATGAGCTGGTATGCGGTTTGTTTGATAATTACTGCATGCTTAACAGTTCCGAAAGCGAAACCCCTTGTTGAGAAAATCGCTTGCTTTATTATTTTTTTTTAATGTTAAACGTACGACAATCTTTATATCAGCACCAATTTTAATCGTTGTAAGGTCTCCTACTAGCGGACAATTATTCGAAATTTGAATGCAGCAATAATAATCAAGAGTTTGAAGTGGATAAATGAAGAGAATATTGAAACGATATCTCGATTAATAATCAAACAATTCTCCAACTGAGGATAATTTTCTTGCTAAAAGAGTTGCGCTATAGTTTTGCCTTGGAACAAAAATTTTATCGGTTTCATCTAATATTATTATGAAATTGTGGTAACGAATCTGGTTTGCCTTTGAATAGGGGAAGCGTATTTCTTATTTCTGCTGAACGCCGGTTTCAATCAGAATTCTGTCGAAAGCATATAAACTTAAATTGGAACAGTAAAATGCGGAAATGCTGCTTTAATTGGTTGATTGATGGTTGGCGAAAGTTTTTGACAAGGTCATTCAACTTAATAATTAGAGTAATAAATTAACATACTCTGATAAAAATATATATTTCAAAGATATTTTCAATTAACTGAAATATTTTAAAAATAAAAATTTATTTAGAAATGATATCTATTTTAATCTAATTAATTCACCGCACCAAACGAGATATTTGATTGAGAAATTAATCAATCGATCAGCAAATTAAGAAAATAACCAACATAATATACAGGAATTTCAAATTCTACTAGACTTATAAAAAGTGTTCATTTATTTTACATTAATATAATCGCGTTGAGATATATGCCATATTAAGGTGATGTACTAGACACCTAATTTTTTTTTTTGTTTGATTTTTATTAATATTTGTTTGAAGACAAATTCCACGAGAAAGCTTGATTATAAGCTAAATGAAAATTGTAAATCTCAATAGCATTGTCATAAAAATATTTCAAAGTTAATTTCTGTTCATTATTGAACTTCATTGCATTATTTAATTATTAAAAATGAAATTAAGCTTGAAATACTCAAAAATGATAGTTATTTCTCAAACATTATTTCAATTTTGTAGTTACAAAATAGTTATTCATTAGAGAAACTCACTGATAAGAAAAACACAAAGGAGATTTATACCTGCAGGACCAGCAACATGCTTGAATATCAAGACATTTCAAAACTACTGACACATATCTAAAATTACCAACTTCACATATACTACTCACGCTTTTGAAGATATACAATTTGTTAACCCCTAAATATGTAATTTCATACAATCAAGACAGACAGTTTGTAACCAATACATAAAGTAACGAACACGTTTAAAGAGCATCCATAGAATCGTCATAATATTCCTCATCTGAGTTTTTCTCATATAGTAATTAAAATATCACCAACAGCGGAAAGGGGGATTGGTCAAAAACGGGTTACGCTTAAAGGGTCATGCATGCTTGAAAAAAATATCCAAAGCCAATCTATACAAACAAAGTAAGCAGGAAATCCATCCAAGCTTTTGCTTTGTAGTAGTGAATTATTTTACTTTCGCGTGTCATTAGTAGGAGGAATCGTAAAATGGATAGCAGGGGGATGGTTGGGCATCCGGGAAACCTTCGTCAACCCCAATTGAGGGTGTCGAAAGCCCAGCGGATTTTGTTGAAATGTATAATGCAATGGATGACAGCTTTGTGTGGAATTTCTCTTTCTTTCTAATTTCATCATTTTTGGAGATTCAAAATCAAAGTGTACGTGATATTGAATTACAGGATTAAGACGGATTGAAAACGATTTTATTAGTCACTCTTCTGTGTTTATCCTAAAGGTCATTGCTCACAAAAAGAGAAAGGGTTGTATAAATGAGTAAGAAGATAGAGAAAATGTATAAATGTGAAAACATAATCTCTATCTTTTTCTATTATTTAACGCGTTGCATTAGTCTGATACACGCGAATAGTGAACATTTATTCTACTCTTAATCGTATCTTATTAATAAATTAATTAAGGATCAAAATGTATCTGGAAGAATGCAAGCAAGTAAAAATTTTAAATTGTTTCATTTAAATTCTTAAATAAATAAATATGTTAGCAATTCTAAGGTCATTTATTAAAATTGAAAAAGGTACAAAGTATTAATGAAAAAAAGTTTAAAAGAGCTAATAATATAAGAAGCTGAATAAAATGCAAAAAATGGGAAGATAATAAGTAAATTTAAGACTTAAATCAAAACTAACAAAATTTGGTCTAATTTCTGTTTATTCTTCTTTTCTGTAAGTTATTAAGAGAGCATATATATATATATACTGCATATGATATCATTATTTTATTTATCCAATTTCTTAAAACTTATTCTATAATTAAAGAATTGATGCATAATGTAATATGTGTTTTACACAAGATATGTGCTATATTTTCTAAGAGATTGTAAAGACAAGTTCCCATTATTTAATTCCTTTACCTTTACTACGTGCTTCAAAATGCTCTTTTACTGTTTTAAACCTTGATGAAAATATATTTATATTTAATCTCAAACTTTTATTATTATTGCCATTATATAGATCGAAAATAGAATGCTTACATACTTTTTATATTTTTTCTGTGGATAACTTTATTTTAAAAATGTTATTTGGTAAAATTAAGATTTTTCATTTAAAATACACATTACGAATCAAATGCATAACAAAATTTAAAATTAATATTAAATGCTTAAAAATGTTATTGTTATTACTAAAATAATATAAACAGACACTTTTTAAAAACATTTAGGATGAAAGATTTTTAATTATTAAGCTTTTAAAGAAAAATGTTGATACAAACTTCGCTAAAATACATAAAATAAAAGTTACGAAAATAAAAAAATAATTACCTGACATTAAAAAATGACTTAAAATTAAATTTAGGCCGTAAAGCATTCCTCAATTTGTGTTGTGCAACTAATGGCACACTTTAATACAGAAACCCATTCGAGATTTAATTTTCCCTAAAATTGGTCAATACTTTCCAAACGCAATTAACTGCAAACGTCAAAAACAGTTAGGATAAAAATAATCTGGAATTAATAACGGCCTACCCTGGGGCTATCAGAGGGGTAGGCGGGTGGGTCCAAGGACGTTGACCCGCTTGCAGCATGACCCGACGACTGCTTGTAATGGCCACAGCGGGGTCGTATCCACAACTATCGTCTGCTTAAATAAAAAATAGGAAAAAGGATTTCCCACCTTTTTTCCCTTGTTACATGCCGAGGTTTTACAATCGATGGTACACCAAAAAAATCAAAGTTTAATTTTGGTAATTAAACGGCGTATTCTACAGTTAATTTTTGAGCGATCGCCTTATAGTAGAAATTCATTGATGTACTGACCTTGAAATCTTTATAACCGTTACACATCCATTTGAAATTGATAAGGATCTAGAGAATTATAAGGCTAATAATTTAGCCCTATATTTAAAATGGAAGAAAATACTATCAAGAATTTCAGATAGTGACTTAGAGTTACTATTTTTTTTTATATAAATTAGTAGCTATACAAAATTTTACTTAAGGTAGAAAATAACTCCTATTTTTGAAATTTGCATAAGAGATGCATTGTTATTTTTTTCGAAGTTAAATGACATTTTAATATTTTAAAACTTGTTCGAAGTCTCAGATAAAACCTTAATAGGAAATATCAATAAAATTAAAAAGTGATAAATGCATTTTCTATATAACTTTTCGGAAGTTAAAGACATGAATTCCTTTACTTAATTTTCTGTTTCTCTCTTAACTAGTTTTACTTTTCTTAATTGATTGAATACTTCCTGACATTTCTCACCTAATAGTTTAACTATATTGCCATGTTTGTTTAGTTATATAAATTTTGCAGCGATCTAATTTTATGTTTGCATGTATTGGTATAAGAATCAACACAAGTATTTTTTCCTAGACTAATTTTTCAAAATTTCTTTCCATAAAACAAATTTATCTTACTGTTTTAATTACATTTCTGCATAATTTTGAGTCGATATTGATTTTTTTTTGTTAGCGATCTACACTACTGGCCATTAAAATTGCTACACCAAGAAGGCGACATGTTACAGACGTGAAATTTATACGAAAGGAAGAAGGTGCTGTGGTATGCAAATGAATAGCTTTTCAGCGCATTCAGACAAAGCAGGCGCCAGTAGCGACACCTACATTGTGTTTAAATGAGGAAATTGTTTAGCCGGTTCCTCATACACAAATTGCATTTGAACGTTGTTGCCTGGTGAAAAGTTGTTGTGATCCCTCGTGTAAGAAGGAGAAATGCGTACCAGCACGTTTCTGACTTTGATAAAGGTCGAATTGTAGCGTACCGGGATTGCGGTTTATCTTATCACAGTATGACTGCTCGCGTCGGTCGAGATCCAATGACTGTTAGCAGAATATGGAATCAATGGGTTCAGGACGGTAATACGGAACATCGTGCGGGATCTCAACGGCCACCTATCACTAGCAGCCGAGAAGACAGGCATATTATCCGCATGACCGTAATGGATCGTGCAACACGTCACGAGCTGTGAGTCAAGAAACGGGGTCGTTTGGAAGACAACAAGTGTCTGCACGAACAGTTCGACGACGTTTGCAGCAACATGGACTCTCAGCTCGGAGACCATGGCTGCGGCTTCCCTTGACGCTGCGTCATAGACAAGAGAGCCTTTAATGGTGTGATCAACGACGAACCTGGGCGCACGAATGGCGAGACGTCATCTTTTCAGATGAATCCAGGTTCTGTGTACAGCATCATGATGGTCGCATCCGTGTTTGGCGGCATCGTGGTGAACGCACACTGGCAGCGTGCATTCGTCATCGTCATACTGGCCCATCACCTGGCGGGATGCTATGGGGTGCCATTGGATACACGTCTCGGTCACCTATTGTTCGCATTGACGGTGCTTTGAACAGTGCACGTTACATTTCTGGTGTGTTACAACCCGTGGTTCTACCCTTTATTCGAGTCCTGCGAAACCCTACGTTTCAGCAGGATAATGCCCGACCGCATGTTGCCGGTATTGTACGGACATTCCTTGATACGGAACATGTTCGGCTGTTGCCCTGGCCAGCATGTTCTCCAAATCTTTTACCAGTAGAAAAAGTCTGGTCAATGGTTGCCGAGCGACTGACTCGTCACCAAACGCCAGTCACTACGGTTGATGAACTGTGGCATCGTGTTGAAGCTGCATGGGCATCTGTACTTGTACATGCAATCCAATCTCTGTTTGACTCAATGCCCAGGCGTATAACTGCTGTTATTACTGCCAGAGGTGATTGTTCTGAGTACTGATTTCTCAGGATCTATCCAGCCAAATTTTTTGAAAATTTAATCACTTGTTATTTTTAGTATAATATATTTGTCCAATAAGTATCATTTTGTTGTCTGCATTTCTTCCTGGTGTAGCAATTTTAATGGCCAGTAGTGTAATTTGTTTGTGATCAGTAACCTAAAAATTATTTTCCCAAGAGAATTCATGAAAAGAGTAAAAATAATAAAGGCACAGTAATCTTATTGTGTGAATCACAATTTCCAATTTGAGGCAACATTGCATATACTCCACAATTCATCTAACCGAAGACATGATTTCATATAAGTTTTCACACCATTAGGTTTATTTTAATTAGTATTTTCTCACTATAAAAAGCTTTAATGTAGTTCTTCAATCTACGAAGAAAATATTTTTATTTTGAATTAGTAACAATTTTTCCTTATAAAATGCTTCATTATAAATAATCACCAGAAACCATTTTAAAGGATAATTTTCTCTAGAGAGAAATTTTTGCTGTTGAACAGTTTCAAATGGACGCAGCACTTCAGTTCTCAGCATGAGTGTCTAAAGAGGGAATGCAAGGCAGTTTTCCAAGTTTTCTCGCTGGTGACTTGCGAATACTTTCTATCTATGAAAAGTCCTCGCGGAAAAAATTGCATGGAATATGCTTTGCAACAATTTTAGGCAATTAGATTGTTTCATAAGCAGTGTTACACATTATTATGAAAATATATTCTGGTGTTATTCAACTCAAACATAAATTTAAATGAAATAGATTGTATTTGATACCATTTTATAATGACTATTCCTATATTTATGTGAGTATATGTTAAGTACTTTTTAATTGTTTCGTTTTTCGTATTGATAACACTTAAATTCATAAATCGAAAACATCTTAGTGATATTATTATCAAACATTAAATATGTTTCATTCAATTTAAGTATTTATTAAATTAGCTTTGATGGTATTCAATTTAACAAAACTCAAATATCATCTAAATACGCACACTGAACATTATTTTGATTCTATTCAGTTCTATATAAATTTATATTGGATATTAATGATTTTTAATTTCATGAGACAAAAAATATTATATTACTAGTAGACATTAATTTTAGTCTATTTAATTCAAATACTATTTCTCGTTTACTAACGATTTTTCGTTCGAGTAAACGGAAAATTTTCAACGATATTTTTACCGAACATTAATCCAATCAATCAATCAATCAACAATGGCACTACAACCCTGTGTGGGTTCTGGCCTTCTCAATGAGCTTATTCCATCTTGGCCTGTACTCAGCAGTACTTTTCCAATTAGATGTTCCCATAGTATTAAAGTCCCTATCAAGACAATCAATCCATCTGATTTTGGGCCTACCTCTGGAAGGCTTTCCCATTGGCCTTGCAAGAACGACCGCACTCTGTGAAATCTTAATTGTCGCGAAATCTCATGAGGAAAATTCCGGACGGACCTTTGGAAATCCTATACTATACAAAACATTAATTAATTCCTTGTAGACATTGTTGATATTTGATTATATAAAATAAATACATCTCTATATTATATTATATATATCATATTACATCTATATGTATGAAACTCTAAATTAAAACGAAGTCTTACATAACTTATTACAAATTAAAGAGAAGCAATATCTTTAAATGAAAAATAATACCTTCTATTGAAAATTTGGCAAAATTTAAAGACATTTTGTAATCTTTGCTAGTAATCCTTTATTTATAAGAGTTCAGCGAATAATGCTCCAGGTGTAAATCGACTCTATCAATCCAGTACATATTATAAGACCATCCATCACTTCGGATTCTTAATTTCCGACAGCAAACAAAGGTTCCAGAGATCAGGTAATAGAACTCAGTACTACTTCTTTACAGCATCTGACGGTCACGTCAAATACTGCTTAAAAAAGAAATATCTAGAGAATCAAATTACGAAATGTGGTGATGTTGTCAGTGTAGTGCGTATTTACATTCTGATGATTGGTTACACTGTCACATTGGTATCAGTGTTTTTACCCATTTAGAAAGACAGAGTTGCTCTTTACATATGTTTTCAAATGATTGATTGGAAAATAAAGATCCAGATCATGGAAGATACGAAATGTGATAATACAGGTAAAAAAATATGATATTCATAGCCTAAGAAGGCTTGTGAAGAGTATGCGGTACATAGTAACAAATGGTAGATAAAATATTTAATATTGTAAGAGCTAGAAATACAGCTATATGTTTTTGAAGATTTCACAACGGTTTTTTTTTTATTTCATTTGTGATTATATGATATTTTTTATTTTCATTTGATTATATTTAAGGGAGTTCACAACATTCATTTCGATTTCATTCTGTTGGTTCATGAGGCTCTAAAAACATTTTTTTTTTAATGTGTGAATAGGGTTTTGATTTCATATGAGGAGTGAATCATCAAGTATTTTTCGTGACACAAAAACAAATAGTAAAGTTTTCTTGATGCTGTTTAACGGAAGCTTATGAAAACTGCCTATATATAACTTCATTCCCATATAATACACAATTTGTAAATGTTTTACACTTGTACTTTACATTGTGTGTAACTGACATACATAAATTTAATTGATGCAATTTGCATCTAGAACTGAGTATGCAATCTTAACATGTATATTTAATATTAATTGGATTATTCACACTAAATAAAATAAAAAAAAATGTTTCATTTTAATTAACTTCCAGAGGTTTTAAGCTATTTTAACATGAAATATCATAACAGATTTAACAGCAAATTTAAATCCAAAATTCATTTTACGAGCAAGTAAAGTATGTTTATATATATATATATATATATATATATATATATATATATATATATATATATATATATATATATATATATATATATATATATATATATAATTAGATGTTTTTTTAAAGCACATAATTACTTGATGTCGCATGGTAATATTAATTAATTTGACGTAATGTCTAATATTGTAAGTAAACATTGTTTTAATAGATACTACTATAATTCTATGACACGTTATACTTTATTCAATATCCCTATAATCCTTTTCAGAAGTTTGTACTTTGGAATAAGTAAAATTAGAATTTTAATTGTACCTTAGTATAATGCCACAACAATATATTATAATATATCATCCACTGAATTGCAAGCACAGTTGAACAGCTGCATAATATTCAAGTCTGAATTCATTATGATATGAAACTTCTTGTGCGTTTTCCAGGCTAAAGAATACTTTTCCAATATTAAATTTCGAATGATGTGTATTCCTTCAAGTAAGAATCTTAAAAACTGTTTTAAGCCATAGATTACTGCATTGAAAAACTTATTATAAATTTAAATCTGACTTTAGTTGTGTTATTCATTTTTATAGATGGTATAAAAACAGCTAACAAGTCATTAAAATTTTGTTTCATCATATGTCACAAGTTACCAATGTCCGCTGTCTTTCTTTTTTAATATCTTTCAATTTGCAATACATTTTATAGTCACCATAGTTATAAATAATGATTTTGTGATATGATGCCATTCAAGATTCACTATGAAAAAGTAAATTTAATGTACCAGTGCCACTCCCTTTCAGTATTCTAATGTGAATCATGACAGTAAATCGAAGATTAATGATACAAATCCTGAGATACAAGAATTATAGTTAAGATTTAAATTTTATTTATTTAAGTATCTTTAAATGATTGATACATTTTATGTATATTGTAAAGTTTTTTTTATATAATATGGTAAATTGTTTTTACGAGGTAATTAATTTATGCTTTTTATTTATTGTAAAAATTTTCGTTTTTCATTTAAAATTCATTTTAAAATTTCTATTAATACTTAGATTTGAAAAATGAAACCTCTAGTGAACTCCCTAAAATTTATACTCATTATTCTATCTTCGAAATGAAAGTAGATTTAAAGAATTAAAAATAATTATTGCAAGAAGAATATTGAAAATTAATAGAGACTCTATAATAGTGAAAATAATTTTTTTTAAGGTTACTTTACACATAAAGAATTTTAATACATTTCTATTGCTAATACAAATTGTAATAAAAGCTAAAAAAAACAATAAAATATTAAAAATGTTGCAGAAAACTTTATTGTTTTACTTTAAGCTGATACGTTAATTTATTGCTGTGACGTATAAAAATGTTTCATTACATGTTATTTAAAAAAAATTGAGGAAAATTTTAAAAAGAAAAGGAAACATTTATTTTATATTCAATTAATTATTATTATAATTGCCTTCAGAAAGGTGAAAATCATATAATTTTTTAAAGACAAAATATATGCATTATAAGTATATAATAGTTTGAAGTTTCAATCAATAAATCTTTCATTTGTTTTGCTACATTATTTAAGTTCAACCAAAGAATATTTTTAATAAATACAAGAATATATTTTAACATATATATTTTTATATTTATTTTAATTACACATATTTAATTAATAATTTTAACTAAAACATCAAAAATTGAAAAAAAAAATAGTATTTTTGAAGGCAAGGCATATAAATATAGGATCTCAATCTACTATAACTTAAAATTTATATCGTTTTGTTTATTGTATTTTATAAAGCTAATGATAGATTACAGTTGTTGATAAAATTCCTACTATGGAAACCATTTAAATGTTTAGTGAACTTAATTATTTTCTCCGACAAGAAAACAAAAACACTTTTTTTTTAAATTACTATAATTTGGAAGGGTGAAAAAATTTAAGAAACTTCAAAGAATTTTTGTATCAGTTTTTGCGAAAACAATCAAAAGCAATTAACAGAACATTATCACGCAGATGATTTTTTCCTAAAACAATGAAGATAAAAAAAAAACCTTTAATAAAGTGTAGAAGTGAATTAGAAAAGAGGGATCCCTTATTTATTGTTTGTTTCAATTTGCAAAACCGTGACTTTAACTGATGACAAGGATCTACTGTAAAGAAAGGGTTTAGTATAGGGAAACAATGTCGTCGGTGAGTTAAAAAAATGCAGGAGGCGGTGCGGCAATAATTATTTTTCTCTTTGTCAAGGAATCACGATAACGATGTTCCGCGGATACAATTATGGTTACAAAACCTGTGTTTCGAGCGCGTCAATAAACAGAAATCTACACAAATACTGAAAAAGGAAAGATAGCCACTTTTATGAGTGGACTACCACCCATTTAGTGGGCTGAAGTTTGAATTTTAGTTTTTTATTAAGTGTGCGTGTTTTGTGCTGTGGTTGTCAATTAATATTCGAAGAACACGGGTTTTAAAGTGTGATTATTTAAAATATGAAGAATTTTAGAGTGGCGATTATTTGCCATCCCAAATAAGAAGTGCGAAAACATAATATTATAGCATTTTACAATTCATATTGTTTTGCTTTATTATATTAAAAAGTTCAAGAGTTGATTTTATCATATTTCTGGGATTATCTCTTTAAAAGATGCAAGGAATCTACGCATGGAAAATAAGAATTATGTTCTGTGTCTACACTTAGTGAAAAGTATTGCAAGAATGAAGAAATTCATTCCAAAATTTGTAAAGGATTTGGGACTTGCCACCATCAGATTAGTAGTCACGTGTCAAACTAAATTTTTTCCCGCTAGATATCGGCAGACCTAATTATTTGCGCACATGTGTTGTTCAATGGACGAATGTACATATGTACCCAAGATCATTTTGAATATCCAAAATTATCTGTCATGTTTACTTAATCTATAGGGCCAAGTGTAATGTGTAAATAAAGCCTCTATTTTCTTTCATCTATAGTATTTAAGTAGCACAGTGGACTCTTTAGAATATTAAGGAAAGATATCTTAAGTATAGTGGGTGATCGGTTAATGAACAGTTCGGGCTATCGGACAATAAACACTTTCACGAAAAATTTTTGTGTTCCGATAACGAACTTAGCGAATTCTAATGAACATTTCTCGGTTCTCGGAGTATAATGGGCAGAGTTTTCAAATCCAAAGTACCAAAAATCGTTTTTCATCTTTCTTAAATTATGTTGCTGGTTAATTGAACTTCAAAGTTCTATATTGGAAACATTTTTTTTATCGCAATAAAATATTTATAGCTAAGTGTAAACCATCAGTTTTGGTTTTGATTTCGCTGTTAGCAAACTGAATTTAATTTTTAACGCCTTCTCCCCCACCTTGTTTATACGTAGTGTTGAATAACGAATTCCAGACGACAACAACACTGTCATTAATCACTTAACAACGACAATGCTTTTAATTAGTTCCGGAAAATCCTGAAAGAGGGCAAAGAAATTTACATTGGACATGTTCTTTAACGCCCTATAAACAAAAAAATTAAAAGAACTGGTTTATATGCAAGAATATATGTATGTTTATTTTTCTATAAGCTTAATAAGAAATTATACATACTTTTAATTTCATTTTTAGAGTCTTCAGAAGGAATTAATGGACTTCACAAAAATATCTATGGAAAATCGATGATCGGTAAATGAACAATTCGGATTGCGAATATAGTCTTAAAGCAAATTATATTCGTTAACTTATCACCCACTGTAAAAAGCATTTTCGAACATTTTTAAGCATTATGGAAATAATATCTGTATTAAATCATACTTGAATTTTTTTTCGCACGCGAAATTTTACTTTAGAAGAATCCAAAATGACAACGAAATTCTAATCAAAACATGCATGAACATGGAAATATCATCACAAACAAAAAGGACAAATCAGATTTTTTATGACTCAAATGTCTTTAGCAAACTTAATAAGAAATATTCAAATCAACGAATCAAAATCAGTAAAGGCTTTTAGAGTTCAAATACCTGGTAGAGCAGAATTGTTTTTATCCTGTTTTTTGGCAACATTTGAACTTTATAAAAAGTTAAACATCTGCTCCATTTAACAATTCTCTTCAATACTTCAAAACGCTATTATAAAAACATTATTGATGATGTAGAAACTCATATAAAAGCAGATATTTTTCTTGACTGGAAGGGGAGAAAAAATGTAATTAATAAAAAAAAACTGATTAAAAAAAGTGCTGGCGTCAATGAACCAGCTCCACCTTGCTATTCGATAATTAATAACACATTTGCTATTCACATTCCATGATTAATTATCTCATAACTAAGTTCTTATGTATCGGTTTCATCTATGAGTGGATGTTTGACGCAACAATTGTTGGAAAATAATTTTTCAACATTTGATAGGGGATTCGTATACAAATGAATACACGTGCTTTTTTTTTAAAACGAAGAATAGTAAATGATTTTGGCAAAACGAGCGACGTTGAAAGAATATTTTATAATAATGTTTCCATTTAGCTGCCTACTTTAATCCGGAAAGATGATTATTTTCTCTGTTTGAAACAAACATATTGTAATTATAGAGTGATAAGTTTTGTATTTATTAGTTGATTTTTATATGTTAGTATTCTTATCGCACATATTAGATTAAATTAAAGATGATTGAGAAGATAAACTGCTATGGTTAAATGTTGTTTTCATTTGAATCTGTTGATTTTAAACGCTTAAAGTAATAAAAATGCTGGTGAGAAAAATTTTCGCAAATAGTAACTTGAACTTAAACTTTAAAAACTTTTAAATGCGCTTTAACTTACTAAGATTATTGTTTAGAGTATTGTAAATTGTTTATAAAAAAACTGAGCATTTTCTGGTTTTCTAATATACTATCCTGTGACTGATATGTTGAATATTTCAAAGGTTATCGGTTAATAGAATCTGTGCATGTTAAATAGCCACAGGATGTTGTTGATTTTTTTAAAAAAAGTATATTAACTTATAAGTGTGCATATTCTCTTTTGACTATTATAATAAAATTCGAAAAATAGAGTTTATTATTTTTTTCCATCTAATAAACTATTTTACTAGTAATACAGTTTATAAATCAGCTGTAAAAGAAATAGTTAATTATTCTAATATAGAAGATTTTGATCTATATTTCAGAAATACATATTTACAAGACATTTATCAATATTTTCAAGAAAAATATATATATATATATATATATATATATATATATATATATATATATATATATATATATATATCAACTAAAAGTATATTTTTAACTGAGTAATCTCAAAGAACAATAAAATTACGTAATTCTTTACTAATATGTGTACAACAGATATTAGTTTGCAAATAGAGACAAATGCATCGTAAAATACGACTGAATTAAACTGTCAACGTAGACACCAGAATTATCATCCTCTTCACTAGATTTCTTCCTTTCACCAATAAGAGAATATTGGGCTTAATGAATTCAAAGTGGACAGATCTTTCAGAAAGTTGGTATTTTCTTGAATGAGTTTCAACCTATTACATTTCGTTAGATCTCATAAGGAAAATTTCTCAAATTTTTACGAGTACTTAAAGTACTCAAATACAATTATTTACAATAGTCAGTTAAAATACATATAGAGATCAATATCCAATTGTTGTTCATTTAGAATAATATGAGTATTGATAATGGAATGCTTATACAGATGAGCTATTTTGGCATGATCCTAATATTTATCAAATTACATATTAAGTAACTGCTTAAGCTGCAGAGTTATTTAGGCTTAGTTTCCCTTAAAGTTAAATAAAAGGAAGTGTAGTTCTTAATATTAGTTTAAAAATTACAAAGTTTTTATCCTGACTTCACTATTTCTGAAAGACTAAGTTAAAATGTGTCCACACAACATAAGAGAAAATCATTAGAAGTTATCACCCTACTGACTGCGTAACCTCCAATTTCCATCAAGATATCGAAATTTAAAATGACTATTTTCACGAGAAATTGACCTCAGCATCCTGTTCCAATCTGTCAGGATAAGGGATGTGAGGGTGGAGCGTTTAAAAGGGGCCTCTTCCAGAGATTCTTTGGGCTCGAGTTATGATGAAAAACGTGTATAGGCTTGAAGAACGCCTCCACGATATCTCGTTATACCCCTGTCGTCTCTAAAACTGACCTTC